>JAJTUV010002426.1:0-227517 GCA_021653895.1 Mastomys natalensis
GGAGAAAGGAGAAGTAAACTTACACTAAAAAAAATGTGTAACCCCGCAGGCGGTGGTGGCGCACGCCTTTAATCCCAGCACTTGGGAGGCAGAGGCAGGCGGATTTCTGAGTTCGAGGCCAGCCTGGTCTACAGAGTGAGTTCCAGGACAGCCAGGGCTACACAAAGAAACCCTGTCTCGAAAACCAAAAAAAAAAAAAGCTGAGGTTGGAACTGGCACCTAATGGCAGGAGAGGGAAGAGAAAGGTGTAGAGGAAAACGTACTTTTCTTTTCCTTTTCCAGGGCAGATGAATCTTCCTACCTCCCAACCCCAACCAGCGGCTAACCAGTTCAAGACAGAGCAGGCAGAGAGGAGCCTGCGCCAGTCAGACGTCCGTGGCCACGCCCCTTCGCTTCACCACCACACACCCACACACACCCACTGCTGGCTCCGGAAGAGCCGGTTACTCCTGTGCCCCACTGTCCCCACCCCTTCCGAGCCCCAGGCTTAGTCTCCTCGGCAACCTTTAGGCCCAAACCCGGCCCTGAGCCAGTAAAGAAAAGGGTAAGATAGAAGACCACCAGGGATTGGAGAAAAACAGGGCATAATACGTTTTCCCCATCTGGTACAGAAGGGCTTCTATCGCTTTACCCTACCTAGGCTGCAATCTGTCCCTGCTCTCTGAAGGATAAGGGTGGGCTGGGAATACGCCCCAGAGCTTTTTACTTTTTGCCAGGTGTCTTGACATACTACACTTGTGACCCCCTCCCCATGCCAAATCTGAACAACAAAAGGCAGACTTCACATCATGTGTCCCCCAAACATTTGTCAATCCCGTACAATGTCGCTGGTTAGCCAACAAGCCTCCCTCCAAGAACCTACTCCAAAGAGAGAGGGGCCAACGGTCATTTTATTAACTTTCGAGAAGGGCATCTGGGGAACAGGCTGAACCTCTCTCAAAAGAAGCCAGAGGATGAGGAGAAATGATGTGGGGATAAATACCTGCCACCCGCTTCTCACTCTCCCTGTTTCTGCTGTACCTCCTGACTCTGGGTCAGCTGCCATCGTGCCAGCCACTCTGGAGCCAGATGGCTGGGACTATGAGATGGCGGTATGCATCCTAGCTGCATCTTCCCTTTCCACTTCCAGACACCCCAGACATCCAACCTTGAGCACCACAGGCTCCGCACACAAACACAGAGTGCCCCTCCCAGCACCTTTAGCTGTGACTCAGAATAGTATAAGACAAACCCCGACACCCATTCTTATAATTCTGGAGGCAGGGGCACTAGAGAAGGAGCTCCGGGCTCAGCTGGAGTTGGCGGAAGGAGTATTCCCTATTGAAGGTAGGGTAATTATAAAGACCTCCCACTCGCTGACTGAACCGATCATGACTTAGCCACTGCTCTCGGCCCTGTAGCAATCCCCACTGGTCCCTTTTCGGCACTCAGGTTAGGACAAGATAATCTCTCAATGTATTTTGGTAAGGTTAGATTCTCTCATAATATGCCAAAAGGAATATAACCCCTCCCCTTCCCCAAGTGGGTCTGTGTCCCTCAGATTAGTCTCCAAATTCCCCAATGGACAGTTCCATGGTAAGCACATAAGACAGTGACAGGTCGTTGGTTTTTTGTTTTTTGTTTTTCCCTGAAATAGAGAAGGTCGGGCTTCCTTTGCCTTACCCAGCACCCCAAATCCCTTAAGAGATTTAGCCCTAGTCTGTTCTGCCGCAACAGCCGCTGAAGCGGAGTATCACAAGGTTCCCGCAGCGCCGCTGCCCCCGGCGCTAGGACTAGGGGGAGGGGCCAGCCCCAGCCGAGCCGAGGGCCCTTCCCACCGAGATCAGGGGCGGTGCTCGGGTCCGACCCCAAACTCCGCAGGAAAAGCTTTAGGTGGGACTTAGCTGAACTTGAAGGGTGAGCGGAGCAGGGCGGACAGCGCCTGTACCGTGCGTCGCTCATCCTCCCCACCCCCCGCACGACCAGGAGAGGGGTTGGGGTGGCGGTTATCCTCTCCCCCCCCCCCACCCGAGGTTAGGATGGCGTGGGAAAGCGCTAGTTCCAGAGAAGAGGAGGCGAAACCCAGACCGCGGGAGAGCTTTCTGGAGACGGAGGCGCGGGGGAGGGGAGATCCGGGGCCGGAATAGGAGGGGTTCCCGGGAGAGGATGACGGAGAGGCGTGAGAAGCCTCCGGATCCCGGGCGCAGAGGACAGGGGAGGAATGGGCGAGCAGGCAGTGCCCGGGGAGAAAGCAAGGGCAGCCGGCGCAGGGAAGGTCAGAGCCTGGATCCCAGGGGAGGACGCGGCTACGGGGACGCCCTGCACCGGACCCCGGGCCTGGAGGCGGATGCCGGGCCTCACCTGAAGCTGGGCCGGGCGGCGGCGGCGGCGGCGCAGGTGGCCGAGCCGGGCGGCGGCGCCTCCTCCCCCAGCCCGAGGCCGGCGGCGGGGGGGTGGGGGGAGGTGGCGCTTAAAGGGGCAGGAGCCACCCGGTGAGGACGAGCGCTCAGGGACGGCTGTCGCGAAGGCTCCGCTGGGGGAGGGGACGGCGGGTGGCGTCTCCTAGGGGCCAGAACCAGGAAGGATCCCAGATGCAGGAAAAGACAGAAACTTCTACGTATTGGGGACAGCGGTGGGTCAGGGCTGGAGTACTCGAGCGCTCTCTTTGCCGGCACGGGGCGCCAGCTAAGACTTATTCACAAAGGAGGCTGGGGAGACAGTGGGAGCCACAAAGATTCAAGGAGGCCCAGGGGAGCAGGAGAGGGAGCTCAAGGCCGAGCATGTCGGGGTCACGCACAGCGCCCTGCTAGGTAAACATGCTTCTCTGGGCCCTATCCGTACTACGGCTGTACAGATCTGGAATCAGGAAACCACAAAGGCAAAACGCACCCTGTCCTGCCAACCCTCTGAATATTGTGGAGGCCATCCGTAACACGGTAGTGAGGACTGAGAATCGGCTTTATTTATCGCTCGGTTTGGCCCCAGCCACCACCACCACCCTTGCAGCAACCTCTGGGGCAACAGGAAGCAGCTGCTCAGTGCAGCCCCGACCTGGTGGTGGTTAAAGTGGGGGAGGAAGAAACACTGAGAGAAACTAGGGGAGGGGAAGCATCTCTTACAAGAATAAGACTGGACTAGTATTGAGTACAGTAAAATACTACTTGAATCTCTGCACTTAAATTGGGGCGGGGGTGGTGGTGGAGGTTCAAGGGTGAGGAAGGAAGCCCTAACCTAAGATACAACCCCAGGCTCTTCCTTAGAGCTGGAGCTTGCCAATGCTAGGAGATCTCATGCTCAGCAGCTCACTAGCTAAGCCCCGTGTCCCCCACAGTCCATTTCCCTCCTTCACCCCCCAAAAGAGCAAAGGTTAGGCCCCACCCCTGCTGAGTCAGCCAGGGAGGGAGCAAGGCATCCCTCAGGCCTTTCCCAGGGGCGGCTATCATACTTACCCATGTCAGGCTGGCGGGACTCCAGATTAGGACCCGGCTTCTCACTGTCCTTGGGTCTGGCTTTAATTGAAGGCTACTGTTAGATCCTGCCCAACTATAGGCTGGGAACTCGAAAAAAACCCCAAAAGCCAATGTATGCTTCCTGCGAACCACACAGCCTGAACTGCTGTAGGGTGATGTCCCTGTATGACAGACTGGGGTGGGAGGGAGGAGGGAAGGGCGGAGCTTTCATTGGGTGGAGAGAGGGAGGAGGCGAGGACAGGGCCGACCAGGAGAAATATGGAGGAAGGTTAGAACTATATTAGTACTTTAGGACTGTGGTCGAGGGGACAGTAAAGGATGAAGGAAACAAAGAGTTGCGGCTAGCGAGAGAAAAAGGCTCTCTATGTTAGAGAACAGGAACACCGGGATGCAAAGGACCTTTAAAATATCAGTTTCCAAGTCTGTATTAGTGTGACAAAGCAGAAAGAGGTGACCTGTATGTACTCTTAAGTCTTCACCAGCTTTTTGCCCACTCCAGTCAGGATCTGGAGGAGGTGTCCCCACCCCCTTAACAGCATTTACCCAACCAAAGCTCCGGAGAGCAAACTACCAAGCACAGGCAACTCAGGGGCGCCACCTTCTGTCCTGATCTTGACACAGGAAGGACTGGAGCCAAGGACGTCATAGACAGATGGACGTTCAAGCCTCTACTCCACCCCAGGAACCTCTCCCAGAGCCTTCAAGTCACAGGGAGCTCAGAATTGGGAGTTCAATTGTTCCTGCGCAGCTCTACCCTAAGTGGAAAACCTTGCAAGGTGGAGCTTATAGATGCAGGCTCCTCCCCAGGTCAGCTCCAGCTGGTTTGTAAATAGTCATTAGATGACAGAAGTACCTCCTTGCAAATAGCCTTTAATAGATTTCAAAATGGTGAGATTGCAGTTCTTGTAGTCTCAAGTGCTTCCACAAGAGGCCGTTGTAGGGCACAAAATACATCCTAGCATAGTGTGCACTAAGGTTTACATTTTATGAAAGGAAGTACTGCTTTTCAAAAGCCCCAATGGCAACACGATAAAAATTGTTCTTTGTAACACCATTAAGTCTTCCAAAATTTTCATAAGGGATCTTAACAGACCTCATGTTTATTTTTTTGCCCTGCAGATTCAAACACAAACATGCACAGCTAGGCTTGTTCAAATATCTGGCAGTGTATTAGGAACTTTCTGAAGAATGAGTGCCTAGACAAGACCCTCAATTGTGACAGATATTCAACATTTCCTAAAAACTTAACCCATCTTGAATAAGTCCATCTATTTTCCCCAGGGGAAAACAGTTTAGTGATACTTGGAGCAAAACCCAAAAATTGTCCTAAAAACCAAAGCTGGGCCTATTATGAAACAACACAAAGACCATAGAATCACATTAATAAACTGATCCTTTGGATAATCCTGTTTCTAACATCTATGACTTTATCTTAAACATGGCCTGTGAACTCAACTGTAAGCTGTTCAGAAGCAAGATAAACAGACATAAATGAGGGGTATATACTTTATTGAAAACTTTAAATACTCTTCAGAGAGAACATCCCGTCTTGAATCAAGGCTCTGTGTGGCCTACATGAAAACTGAGCTGTCAGCACGGAGAGGTCAGTGCCGAGTGCTGAGTTTGGCTAGAGGGCCACTCACGACCCATGCTCTTCTGCCAGCTTGTCAGCTTTTGCCACGGCTTCTTCAATGGGTCCCACCATGTAGAAGGCTTGTTCTGGGAGATGGTCATAGTCACCTACACAGGAGAAATGTCGTCAGTAAGAAGTTGACTTACATCAACTTTCTGCAGGATGAACACCTCACCACTTGAACCCACTGGTCGGACGGATGGATTCTTCTCATGCAAGGAAACTTTTCTTCTTAAACTTCCAAGTGAAATTTACTTTTGGGGTTTTTTTTTTGGGGGGGGGTGTTCCTGGCTGGCCTGGAACTCAAGCCCCTAGAGATCTATTTAGGAGTACTAGCACTGAAGGTGTGCATCATATCCACCCCCTTCCAAGTGTAATTGTTTTTAATGATTTATTATGTATCCAGTTTCTGCATTCATGCAGAGTATGTGTAATTTAAGACAAGATATAGTAGATCAACGTAAGATTGGGGCTGAGGAGGCAGCTTAACACGGACTACTGCTCTACCCACCCGTATGTAACTCCAGAGACCTGACACCTCTTCTGACCTCCACTGGCTGTTCCTGGGGGATCTAACCCCTCAGATGGCACATACATACACTCAGTCACACAAGCACTTAAAAAAAAAAAAACACCTGGTCTACAGAGTTCCAGGACAGCTGGTTCTACACAGGAAAACCCACAATTTGGAGCACCTGAGTTAAAATTCTCACTTTCAACTCAGTGACATGGACAGTTAATGGAAGGCAGGTAGACGGTATGGATCACTCCATCATGTTAGAATGAGAAGATAGGTTTCAGTTTTCTCTCATTTTTATGGCTACGCTTGATAAAAAGAAAAAAAACCTCACCTGCTAAAATCTGCTGGAATCCTTTAATGGTCTCCTTCAGGGGCACCAGCTTTCCCATGTGACCCGTGAAGACCTCAGCGACCTGGAACGGCTGCGACAGGAAGCGCTGTATCTTTCTTGCGCGGGACACAGTCAGCTTATCCTCCTCGGACAGCTCGTCCATGCCCAGGATGGCAATGATGTCCTGGAGAGACTTGTAGTCCTGCAGGCGGGCGAGACCAACCGACAGAGTGACGCACACACTTCCTCAGAGGTGCCGGGGAGCCGTCACCAAGGCTGGTGTCTCATTCTGCCTAGTCAATTACATTAGAAAACAACTGATTTTTTTTTTGGAGACAGAGTTTCTTTGTGTAGCCTTGGTTATTCTAGAACTATCCCTGTGGACCAGGCTGGTCTCTGCCTCCTCAGTGCTGGGATTAAAGGTGTGCACCACGACTGCCAGGCCGACAACTGGATTCTAAGGGTAAAGTACAGAACCCTGAAACCAGGGACACCATATCAGCAGTATCAATCCATTCTCAACTTTCCTCGATCTCACAAATGACTAGGAAATAAATCTAGTCTAGAAAAAAAAAGTCTAGTCTTATAAAGTTCTCAAATCCCTGATGATTCGATGGCCTTTGACCCCACGGAGAAATACTCACCTGCAGGATTTTCTGCACCCCTCGGGCAACATCATAATGCTCACTGCCAACAATGTTGGGATCCATAATTCGGGAGGTAGAGTCCAGTGGATCCACAGCTGGATAGATGCCCAACTCAGCAATAGCACGGGACAGCACAGTGGTAGCATCCAAATGGGCAAAGGTAGTTGCAGGGGCAGGGTCAGTCAGGTCATCAGCGGGCACATAGATAGCCTAAAATGAGTCAAGAACCCAGGAGAGATCAGTAGCAACCCAACTCCTTCCTGCTTAAGCCAGCCCTTTTCAAACCCTTCCCCTCAAAATCAAGGTCTTATGTAGTTCTGGTTATCTTGTTTTTTTTTTTTTTTTTTTTTTTTTGGTTTTTTTCGAGACAGGGTTTCTCTGTGTAGCCCGGGCTGTTCTGGAACTCACTCTGTAGACCAGGCTGGCCTCGAACTCAGAAATCCACCTGCCTCTGCCTCCCAAGTGCTGGGATTAAAGGCGTGCGCCACCACAGCCCGGCTTCTGGTTATCTTGGAATTTGCTCTAGACCTCAAACCTGGAGATCTGCCTGCCTCTGCTTCCTGTGGGCTACCACCACCTGCCTACAGAAAAGTACTTTTAACTACTGAGCCATCTCTCCAGCCCCAGTCAGTACCTTAGAATTATTTGAGGACTGCCACATTTTCTGGTTTGAGACAGTGTCATGTAGTCAAGTTAGCCAGGAATTCACTATGTAGCTGGAAATAGCCTTGAGTTCCTGATCCTTGTGCCTGTTTCCCATGTGCTAAGATCCCAGGTATGTAATACCAGGCCCAGCTAATGATAAGCATATTTGTTTCTGATTTAACTTTACAATCTGTAGGCAGCCGTGTTATGACCAGCACCTGACAATGTAAGCAGCTGGCTTCCAGAGTGGCCAGCCAGGAACTGGTAAACTGTAGGCAGCCGTGGTTATGACCAGCACCTGACAATGTAAGCAGCTGGCCAGCAAACAAGTCCTTTGAGCATGCGTCGGCCTCGTGCCCCTTCTGAGTGGGCTTATGCTAATAAGGTGTTGGCAGCTTAACCTATCCTGGGAGGACACATCACCCAGCCCGCCTAGGGCAGTTATATAAGCAGCTCCTTTCTGCTGCTTGGGGTCCAGGCCCTTCTATCTCCTTCCTGGTCCAGGCCCTTCCATCTCCTTCCTGGTCCAGGCCCTTCCATCTCCTTCCTGGTCCAGGCCCTTCCATCTCCTTCCTGGTCCAGGCCTTTCCCTTCCCTTCCTGGTCCAGGTCCCCCGTCCAGTTCCCCATTCCTATGTCAAGAGCCGTTCCTGGATTAAAGCCAACTGAGAAGGATCCTACCGTGTCGCGTCTTACTTGCGGGCCAAGGCGGACGCGACATATGGTGGCCCGTACGGGGAAACTGAGGACTTCACCTTCGTTGGATTCAGAACTCAGCAGCTAGGAACGGCGGCGGTACAGGTATAGTTATTGCCACAGAAAGTGCCCAGTGAGTAGGGCCGTCACAAGGTCCGCGGTAAAGCGGCGTCACAGAAAGTGCCCAGTGAGTAGGGCCGTCACAAGGTCCGCGGTAAAGCGGCGTCACAGAAAGTGCCCAGTGAGTAGGGCCGTCACAAGGTCCGCGGTAAAGCGGCGTCACAGAAAGTGCCCAGTGAGTAGGGCCGTCACAAGGTCCGCGGTAAAGCGGCGTCATAGAAAGTGCCCAGTGAGTAGGGCCGTCACAAGGTCCGCGGTAAAGCGGCGTCACAGAAAGTGCCCAGTGAGTAGGGCCGTCACAAGGTCCGCGGTAAAGCGGCGTCACAGAAAGTGCCCAGTGAGTAGGGCCATCACAAGGTCCGCGGAAAAGCGGCGTCATAAGGTCCGTGGTCATAGGTCCATGGTAAAGTGGCAATTGAATCACGAGAAACCTTAGAAGTATCATGTTTGTGTTTGTTGTAGACCAGGTGTGGGTCGGTCTGGGTGTCGTAATTATGTTTTTCCTAGTATGTAGTCTTTGTTTCTGTTTAAATTGTCATTGTCCAAGACATAAGTGTAAAAAAAATAATAAAGGACGAAAAAGGGCCTCCAACATCTATCCTAGCACAAAAGATTTAGAGACAGAGAGTTCCTCCAGCTCCGATAGCTCAGTTGAGGAGGAAGGAGGGAACTTAGGCAAGATGGAGGAGGAAGAAAAGTTAGAAAAGATGGAGGAGGATCAAGAGAACCTATCAGTTGAAAGGGAGTCTGTGACCCTCCCTAGGCGGAGGAAAGGCAAACATGGGGCGGAGAAGCTTAAACCACCTGCTTGGGAGACGCCCACAGCTCCTCCCCTAGGCCCGCCTCCCTATGCGGAGGTTCCTCGGGCCAGTCTGTCCTCAGAGACACAATGTTCATTCTGCCCACAGACTTGGAAGGAAGTGCGTATAGCCTTCCCAGTTTATCTTGACTGGAAATCCATTTACAGTACTGCGTTGGATACCGGGTGATTTTATACCATTGTGTGCCGTCATACGCACCTGGCCAGTGCCTATGCCGGTCCATTCTAACTCCCCGGTCCTCCTTACCTTTTTCCCTACCTACTTCTTGTGCTCAAAATGCACTTCCTGCTGGCTAACCTATATAAACCTATTCAGCTCTCTTGCGTCTCCTCTCTCAGGGGACTGTATATTATTCCTTGGTATATAACTCTTCTCAGTCTCTCAATCAGAGTCGCCTCCTGTCGGAGTACCTGAAAGGAAACCGGTCGAAAGAAGACGAGTACCTATCCAGGAGGCTCCTATTGCAGATCGCTACCCTGAATGGCACCCGCCTGGATCCCTCTACTTTGGAGGGGCTCACCACTTGGGTCAAGGGTGCCCTCAATTTTCTTTAAAAGAATGAGCGGGAGTATTTATCTGGGGAGCTGTTGTTCTCCTAGGATGTGGTTTCTGCCTTTGGTTTCTGTGTCATTTGTGCCATGACCATGCAGGACATAAGGTTGTTGTTTACCAGGCGCTGACTGCCATGAAGGAAGGCACTCCCCCAGGTATTTGGCTGGCCTCCCTTAGGGAGGCATAGTGGGGAGCCTTCTGGACCCGGTAATGGCCATCCAGGCATAATCCCTAGATCCTGACCATCTTGACCATTGCCAAAGGTGTACACTCATGAGGCTCCTACAGCATCACCTCAATGTTTCTGAAGCGGGGAGTACGAGGAGCGCCTCGACTAGAGATGTTCTCAATCCTGAGATAGATTCTCTGAAAGCATGTCCGAGTGCATAGAGGTTTTGTGCCAAATGTACCTCTCCCTGAAAAAAGGCACGAAGGCGGGTATGGCAGAAATATAAACTTTCCCATCACAA
The DNA here is from genome assembly GCA_021653895.1 of Mastomys natalensis. NCBI lineage: Eukaryota > Metazoa > Chordata > Mammalia > Rodentia > Muridae > Mastomys > Mastomys natalensis. Next base: position 9,884 of record JAJTUV010002426.1, read on the forward strand.
TGCCTTCACTTTGCACAAGGGCTCGGACCTCTGTTTTCCACCGCTGACTTGCTGCGCTAGCGGCGACTCTATAGGTGTGCTTTATCGCCTCACGCCAACCACCTAATGAATGAGTTCAAGCATGCTTGGGTGTGGGATGCCTAAGGTCTGAAGGGTCCAGAGGTAACCTAATTCAAATTTAATAAATAAATAAGGGGGAGATGTAGGCAGCCGTGGTTATGACCAGCACCTGACAATGTAAGCAGCTGGCTTCCAGAGTGGCCAGCTCAGGAACTGGTAAACTGTAGGCAGCCGTGGTTATGACCAGCACCTGACAATGTAAGCAGCTGGCCAGCAAACAAGTCCTTTGAGCATGCGTCGGCCTCGTGCCCCTTCTGAGTGGGCTTATGCTAATAAGGTGTTGGCAGCTTAACCTATCCTGGGAGGACACATCACCCAGCCCGCCTAGGGCAGTTATATAAGCAGCTCCTTTCTGCTGCTTGGGGTCCAGGCCCTTCTATCTCCTTCCTGGTCCAGGCCCTTCCATCTCCTTCCTGGTCCAGGCCCTTCCATCTCCTTCCTGGTCCAGGCCCTTCCATCTCCTTCCTGGTCCAGGCCTTTCCCTTCCTTCCTGGTCCAGGTCCCCCGTCCAGTTCCCCATTCCTATGTCAAGAGCCGTTCCTGGATTAAAGCCAACTGAGAAGGATCCTACCGTGTCGCGTCTTACTTGCGGGCCAAGGCGGACGCGACAACAATCTAGCATGCAAATACATAATTTTACACATTATTTAACTGGCTAACTCTTCCTAATTAAAAGTACCCTTGGGCCGGGCGTTGGTGGCGCACGCCTTTAATCCCAGCACTTGGGAGGCAGAGGCAGGTGGATTTCTGAGTTCGAGGCCAGCCTGGTCTACAGAGTGAGTTCCAGGACAGCCAGGACTATACAGAGAAACCCTGTCTCGAAAAACCAAAAAAAAAAAAGTACCCTTGGAGTATGCACCATTTTAATCCCAATCCTTGACAGGTAGATGTATCTCTGAGATAAGAGGCCAGCTTGGTTTACATATCAGAAAGTTCCAAGGCAAAACAAACACTCCAAGGCTACATAATAATGAGACCCTTTCTCAAACAGCTCCCTCAAATAAATTATTTATAAGTAAATAAATAAGCAAGCAAGCCCCCTTTGAGATGCAGCAAGAATTTTTTTATTTCTTTGAAACATTGGTTGTCCTGGACTCTACCTAGGGCAGGCTGGCCTCAATCTCAGAGATCTACCTGCCTCTGCCTCGTGTAAGTACTGGATTAAAGAAAGGTAAGCGCCACTTCACTCAGCACATGGTGTTTGTCCTGTCCCCCCACCCCATGAGCATGTTAACCTTCACGGTGTGTGCAGGTACCCATGGAAGCCAAAAGGGGGCAGCAGACCCCTGACGATGGAGGTACAGATGGTGAGGTGAGCCATCTGACATGGTACTGAACCACCTGAAGAGCTAAGAGCACTCTTAACCGTGAACCATCTCTCTAGCCCCAAATAAAGTATGGTTCCATTATCTCCCTGGGTTTGTTTTACCAACTGAAATCTTTATCCACTTAATTTTCCTTACCTGCACAGAGGTGATAGATCCCTTCTTGGTGGTGGTGATTCTTTCCTGCATTGTACCCATGTCAGTGGCTAGGGTAGGCTGGTAGCCTACAGCAGAGGGGATTCTGCCCAACAAGGCAGACACCTGAAAGAAAGAAGTAAAGACCGAGGGTCTTGGGTGCCTGTCTTTCTTCTAGTATGCCCACTGGTTCAACAGGCCCGGCCTCTAGGCCTCGCCTACCTCTGAGCCAGCCTGGGTGAAGCGGAAGATGTTGTCAATGAACAGCAGGACATCCTGGCCTTCCTGGTCTCTGAAGTACTCAGCAACCGTCAGACCCGTCAGCGCTACCCGGGCTCGAGCACCAGGCGGTTCGTTCATCTGCCCATATACCAAAGCTACCTATAGAACAGACACAAGTCAGAAAAGCCAGCAAGTAATAAGGAAGCCACACAGAAATCCAACATTCCCAGTCAGAGAGAGACCACTAATGGGGTCTCCCACTATATGCCAACGTTTGTTTGCAAATTTCATGAAAATTCAAAATGCTGAAAATAATTTCTGAACTAAAAATAAGACTATCTGAGATATGTGAGCGGCTTCCATTTCACACTTTCAAATCAGCTTTCAAAGAACTGGATTACTTATCAAAACTGAAGTCTAGAAATATCTCACACCAGAGAAAAATGTACATTGGTATTCTGGACAGTGGTGGTGGGAAAAGCAAGTATTTTGTTTACAGAGCCTGGGGGCCCCGTCACATCTAATATAACACACTAGTTTTCTGACTAGAGCTCACCTTGGAAGTGGCGTCCTTTAGGTTGATAACACCAGACTCAATCATCTCATGGTATAAATCATTGCCCTCCCGGGTCCTCTCGCCAACGCCGGCAAACACCGAGTAGCCGCCGTGGGCTTTGGCGACGTTGTTGATCAGCTCCATGATGAGCACGGTCTTGCCCACCCCAGCGCCTCCAAAGAGCCCTAGGTCGGGAGGGAGTGCCTCAGTCTCTGCAGTATCCCCAAATTAAACAGCCTTCAAAAAAATGTTCCCTTCTGCCCATTGTCCCCTTCTCAGGAATGGCAACTGGCTTCAGCAGGTTCAGAAGAACGAAAGTCAGAAGCTAGTCATCAACGAAGGCTGTCAGAGCACATTCAAAAGACTGCGTTTCCATCCTTTACTGGATTTGGAAAACGGACCAAAACCCAACTTACCGATTTTCCCACCCTTGGCGTACGGTGCCAGCAGATCCACAACCTTTATGCCAGTCACCAGAATTTCCTGCTCAACACTCATCTCTATGAACTCAGGAGCCTCGGCATGAATGGGAGCGAATCTGTAAGGTTCAGGGAGACAAGGCTCAGAACCTCGCCACCATGCTGGAAAGCTGCTCTAGTCTCTGTTGACAGTCAAGTCTAATCTTGTCCAAAGCTGTCATGGAACATCTAACTCTCCGCATAAAAAAATTTTCTCAACAACAAACAATCCTCTCTCCTGATATACCCATAATAAAGACCTGTAAATTTTAGAGAATCCATATGTAAGCCATGAACACAAGTTTTAAATAATTAACAGGGGATTTTATGTAGCAAGTTTCCAGCAATCCAAACTTCTCTATCTTTATTTTCAATAACTGAATACAACAGAAATTGAAGTAGTACTGTAGGAAAACTTTGCTTTACTACCAGTTATTACCCTACTGTGCAAAACTGCAAGAAAAAGTTCCCATGCTAACAAATGCAAGGAGACGAACTTACTGTTTGGTTTTGATAGGACCTCTCTCATCAATAGGTTCTCCAATGACGTTCATGATTCTGCCCAAGGTCTCAGGACCAACAGGAATTTTGATCGGTGCCCCCGAATCCAGTACTTTCTGGCCTCTCACCAAGCCTTCGGTACCGTCCATAGCAATTGTTCTGACCGTGCTCTCCCCTGCCACACAGAATAAAGGCTTGAAGACGTTAGGTTAAGCACCAAAACCTAACAGTATGCAACGAAGGGTGATCAAAAGAACAAGTCTCCCTCTCTCAGGACCTGAGTGTGGCTTCAGCAAACTCAGAAGAACGAAAGTCATTTGGGTCAAGTCATCACAGAAGGGAGACGGGCACAGATCTTAACGATAATTTAACCCTAACAAGTCCTTTACCACCCCTAAAAAAAAAATCCTACTTACCTAAATGCTGGGCCACCTCCAAAACCAGTCTGCTGTCCCTGCCCTGCACTTCCAGGGCATTTAGGATAGGTGGTAGTCCCTCATCGAACTGGACGTCCACCACGGCGCCGATGACTGCCACGATTCGCCCGGTGGCGGTGCCTGCCTTCGGGGCCGCAGAAGCCTGCGCCGCATAGTCTCTGGCTAGCAGACAAAAAGATATTGGACGGCGTTGGTGTTAGGACGGCTTAAGGTCACCGCAATCCCCGATATATCCCCAAGGGAAGGCTAGCTGAGCCCAAACTAAGTCTCTGGTAAGATAGGGGGCTGCGTGGAGAAGGCCACGCTGCAATCGGGAACCCGCCTGCACTGCGTTCCCAACCTCGTGCACAAAACCGCCATTATTCTCGAGTGTGGTATCCCCATCAGAACCTCAAGGTCAAGGCAGCTGCCCGCCACTTTAACGTCACAAAGTGGGACACTGCGGGTTCGAGCAACGCTCCCACGGCCGACTGTCCTTGCACTCCGCGGCTGGACAGTAGTCCGCTGCCCCGGGATCCTTATGGAGCACGGATCCGCTAGGCCCAAGCTCAAGGTCATGGGAAGAACGGAACTCCCTCCTCCAGGGAGGCGCTTACCAGGATGGACCCCGGCGGGAGCCGCTCTCAGTAGAAGCTGCGCCGGTGGCAGCGCCGCCGAAGGGCTGAGTCCCCGCAAGGCCCCGGAGGCCGAGGCCGAGGCCACACGCCCCACAAGACTCAACATGGCGGAGTCCGGGTGGAGACTGAGAGCCGCAGCGGTCCCTGCCGCCGGTCCTGCAGCTGGGGCGGGGCAGCCTCCTTCGTGGGCACAGTCATTGGATGATCTTGCTGTTCGTCATCATCACTGACGTTCCTATAGGGTAAAAAACCTCAGAGCTCATCACCTATTGGTCTAAACTGACGTCAATCTAAAAATCACTTTTTTCATTGGAGAAGCCGCCCTCTAAGCCTCGACACCTAATTGGGCCATAGGAACGTCAGTAGGAGGGGGGTTTTGGCGGAACTACGTTGAAATAAAGGGGCGGGGTTCCGTTGAATGTGTGCACTAGGCTGTCTTTGACTGTCCTTGGGCCTTGAGTTAGGTGACAGCCTCGGAAGTTGAGTGGTGGCTTCTGTGGCTCCAAAACGTGGGGTTTCCTCCACAGTAGTGAGGGTGGAAGTTTCCAGATCCGAAACCTGGAGGCTCTTTATCATTTAAATCCGTGCAACGAAAGAAACTAAAGCAACCCATCCTTCAACAGACGTTCTGCATCGAGGAGAAAAGGTTATTTATAAGACTCGAGGGGTAATTTTGAGTCACCTTGTCATGTAAAGAAATTGCCCTAAGCAGACGTGCTGGCAGAACCCTGTGGTTCCAGAACTTAACAGGTACAGGGTCAAGAGTTTCTAGGGGCCGACTGAAGCCCCTTGAGACCCTGTCTCAAACACAAAATGGAAGGTCAGAAGTAATAGACTTTGGTTGTGATATGTGTGCAGAAATCCGTAAGGTAAAGTAGAAAGGAAGAATATGCTAAGTGAACGTTTGCTCGAAACCGCATTCTTTCAGTTTGGTTGTAGATAAGGTGAAAAGACAGTGAGAAGAAGCCCGAGCCAGGTCTCAAAGGACTTTTGAATGAAAATGGAGGCTGGCCAGAAATGTGTGTTGCTCTAGGATGGAAAGTCAAAGAATCAATGACATCCTTGCCTGAGATATTCACTTTATTCAGCGACAATGGGGACGGGGTGGATCTCTAAAAAGGAAACCCTTTTTACACCCAGTACACCCAGAGCTGTAGTATTGCACCTTATTACTTCCCATCATCCTTCAGTACTTCCCATTTTTCTGCATCATGATGAAAATTTCACCCTGTTTGACAGTGGAGAGTTAGCAAAGGCTGTTGCAGGGGGAAAAAAAAGTAAAGCACCCATATCATCCTAGCAATTACAGGTATGTGTTGTTGAAACAGAGTCTTGCTGTAGTTCAGACATGCCTTGGACTCAGGCAGTCATGTTGTCTCAGCCTCCCCATTACTAACATAATATCTAATAGCCTTGCTAAGTAAGGAAGTGAGCCCGATGCAGGACAAGATGTTGCATTCCTGTAATGTTAGCACTTCAGAGGTGGAGGCAGTAGTTTAAAGTCACTGGATAACACTGGGTGACAATAAATAATAAATAAAATTCAGAAAGAAAAGAACCAAAAACAATGTCAACATTTGATTAGCAAATAAAAGAAAGACATATGGGGCAGAAGAATAATAAGATCCAAGGACTTAATGCAAAAAATCTAGAGGCTGGTCTGGTGAGACGTCTCAGTGGATAAAAACATACACTGCTCTCTCTGCTCTTGCAGAGGACCAGAGTTCAGCTGGCAACTGCCTGTAATTCTAGGAATCCAACACCACCTCCTGGCCTCTAGAGGGCACTCATGTGCCCTCTGGCCTCATTGGCACCAGGCAAACAATGCATGCAGGCAAAACACTAACACATACAAATCAACTTGAATCAAGAGTAGGGGCTATGTAGTGAGAAACTGTCTCAGTAGAGAATAATATGAGAGTGTAGACCAATGTTAAGAGTGTTGTCTAGCCGGGCGGTGGTGGCGCACGCCTTTAATCCCAGCACTTGGGAGGCAGAGGCAGGTGGATTTCTGAGTTCGAGGCCAGCCTGGTCTACAGAGTGAGTTCCAGGACAGCCCGAGCTACACAGAGAAACCCTGTCTCGAAAAACCAAAAAAAAAAAAAAAAAGAGTGTTGTCAGCCGGGCGGTGGTGGCGCACGCCTTTAATCCCAGCACTTGGGAGGCAGAGGCAGGCGGATTTCTGAGTTCGAGGCCAGCCTGGTCTACAGAGTGAGTTCCAGGATGGCCAGGGCTACACAGAGAAACCCTGTCTCGAAAAAAAACCAAAAGTAAACGAACCTGAACCCTTGGAGCTCTCAGAGACTGAATCACCAACCGTGGAGCATACCTAGTCTACACAGATCTACCTCCATGGGCTGAACCTAGGCCTCCTGCACATATGTTGTAAATGTGCAGCTTGGTTTTCATGTAGGTCTCAAACATCTGGAGTGGGGACTATCCCAAAACATGCAGCCTGTATATGGAGTATGGTCTTCTAAAAAAAAAAAAAAAAAAAAAAAAAAACAGTTGTTCAGAATATTATTTTTTTATATCTCTTGTATTCAGTTTGCAACTACTTCATTGAGAATTTTTGTATGTATATTCATGAGGGATACTGGACTATAACTTATATATTTTTGTTGGGTTTACACTTGATTTCACTATTTCAATATTATTTGCTTTGTGAAGGAGCTTATTGTGGTTCTGAATTTTTTTAAACATAACTCAAAAGTATTGCTTGTTTGAAGGCTCTATAGAATTCTTGTGCCGGGCGGTGGTGGCGCACACCTTTAATCCCAGCACTTGGGAGGCAGAGGCAGGCGGATTTCTGAGTTCGAGGCCAGCCTGGTCTACAGAGTGAGTTCCAGGACAGCCCGGGCTACACAGAGAAACCCTGTCTCGAAAAAACCAAAAAAAAAAAAAAAAAAAAAAAAAAAAAAGAATTCTTGTATAAGTATATATGACCCTTGGTATTTTGCTTGTTTGTTTCTTTTCATTTTATTCTGTTTGAATGCTTTTTAAATTTTTTTGATTTGCTGAAAATAAAAATTATAAAAAAAAAAAGAATTCTACCTGTAGCTTCAAATATAAATTGAATAAGAACCCTTTATTATATATATATATATATATGATTTTCAAGTATTTTCCTCCATTGTATGGTCTGTCATTTAACTCTGTTGATTAAGTTTTTGTGCTATGTAAAAACCTTTTAGGTTTATGTAATCCCTAAACTGGAATATTTGCAACAAAATTAAGTTATATTGAAATAAAATCCCATTTAAAAATAAAAAAAAAAAAAGAAAAAAACCAAAAAAAAAAAAAAAAGAGTGTTGTCCTGGGAATTCGGAGGTTGGTTCTTGGGGTCATCTTCAGTCACTCTCCATCTTGTTTATGAAAATGTATATGGCTGTTTTGCCTTCATGTATTTCTATCATGTGGATGTGTGCTATCCTTGAAGGCGAGGACATTGACATCCTATGAAACTGAAGTTATAGACAGTTGTAAGTCTCCTCTGTGCACTGGGAATAGAATCTGGGTCCTTTGAAAGAATAGCCAGTGCCCTTAACCCCTAAGGCATCTCTCCAGCCCTTCTCCTCCATATATATATATATATATATATTTTTTTTTTTTTTTTTTTTTTTTTTTTTTGGTTTTTTCGAGACAGGGTTTCTCTGTGTAGTCCGGGCTGTCCTGGAACTCGCTCGGTAGACCAGGCTGGCCTCGAACTCAGAAATCCGCCTGCCTCTGCCTCCCAAGTGCTGGGATTAAAGGCGTACGCCACCACCGCCCGGCCTCCATATTTATTTACTATTAATTATCTTTTGGTATTTTTGAGACGGGACCACACTATATAGCCCTGGCTGTTCTGGAACTCTCAGTGTAGACCAGGCTGGCTTTGAACTCACAGAAATCTATCTGCCTCAGGATCCTAAATCTTGGGATTAATGATGTACGCTGCCACTCCCACCCCAGGTTATATTTTAAGACAAAGTCTTTTCACCAAACCTGGAGCTTACTGTTCCTGTCAGAGTGCCTGTCAGTGAGGCTCCATGATCTTTCTCTCTGCCTCCCTAGGTTTGGTCACCCACCATTAGCATGGCCCCTCCCCTCCAAAAATAAAAAAGCAAGATGACAAGGGCAGTTTGGTCAATACTTGGGGTTTGGGATATAACTTTGTGGGCACAGCACTGAACCTCATAAAACCAGGTGTGTGACACGTGCCTATAAGCCCAACATTGGAGAAGTGAAAATAGAATCCAGGAAGCTGGGGAAGATGGCTCACTAAATAATCTTACCAAAGCCGGTGATCTGAGTTGTATCCCAACAGCTCATATGGTAGAAGGGAAGGAGCAACTCCTGGGCACGCGCACGGTCCTCTTACTTCCATGTCTGCCCTCCTCCAAATAAATAGGTGTCCTTGTAAAAGTGGGAGGATCATAAACTCAAGGTCATCCTGGCTACATGAGACTCCATCTAAAAAAAGTGCCAGGCACAGTGGCACACACTGTTATTCAGGCAGGCCAACCCAGTCTCTGTCTATATAGGAACTCCAGGCCACTAAAGGGTTCCCAGTAAAACTTTGTCTCAAAATAAGTAAATTAACTAATGGATATCAAGAATCTCAAGTCGCTGGGCAGTGGTGGCGCACGCCTTTAATCCCAGCACTTGGGAGGCAGAGGCAGGCGGATTTCTGAGTTCGAGGCCAGCCTGGTCTACCGAGTGAGTTCCAGGACAGCCAGGGCTACACAGAGAAACCCTGTCTCGAAAAACCAAAAAAAAAAAAAAAAAAAAAAAAGAATCTCAAGTCACATAAAGATCCTAAACCCATTTGAATTTAACAAGTAGGAACTCAATCCATGTGGGAAATAAGTCGGAATGGTCTGTATCTAAGCGTAGAACATTGCGTGTTTGTGGTCCTGGGGCTTCACACATATTATACAAGCACTCTCCACTGAGCTATTTCTCTAGCTTCATCCACTTTCGGGGACAGCTTGTGGCACCCAAGCTGACCTTAAATGTAAGATTCCCCTGCCTCTGTCTGCTATCACAAGTGCTGTAGTAACAAGAATATGCAAGGACACCCTGAAGAAAAAAAGATGCCTGTGCTTTGCCTGGCTCCACAGCAACCCTTTCTGTTGTTAATATGTGTGGGTGCTTTGAGTGTTTTGGGCTAGGAGGCCAAAAGATAGTATCGGATCGCCGGGGCAGTGGTGGCGCACGCCTTTAATCCCAGCACTTGGGAGGCAGAGGCAGGCGGATCTCTGAGTTCGAGGCCAGCTTGGTCTACAGAGTGAGTTCCAGGATGGCCAGGACTACACAGAGAAACCCTGTCTCGGAAAAAAAAAAAAAAAAAAAAAAAAAAAAAAAAGATAGTATCGGATCTCCTGGAATGAGAGTTCCAGATGGTTGTGAGCCACCTGACATAGATGTTTGGAATAGAACCGTGCAAGAGCAAGCGTTCTTAATTCCTGAGCCTCTAGGCCTCCACCACCCCACCCCAACTTTGAGGCAAGAGTATCTGTGTGATTCGAATGAGAATGGCCCCATAGGCTCATATATTTGAATGCTTAGTTCCTAGGGAGTGGGAGTGTTTGAGAAGGATTAGGAAGCTGTGGTCTTATTGGAGTAGGGGTGGCATTGTTGGAAAAGAGCGTCACTAGGGGTGAGCTCTAAGGCTCTCTGCTACTTCTCCAGCACTATGCCTGTCCGTTTCCTGTCATGACAGTGGGCTAACTTTCTAAAATTATAAGCAAGCTCCCACGTAAATGCTTTCTTTTATAAGAGTTGCCTTGGGTATGGTTCTCTTCACAGGGACAGAACACTGACTAAGACAGTCTCATTATGTAGTCCTGCTGGTCTCTAATTTACTGTTATAGAAACAAGGCTGGCCGAAACTCTGAACTTACCACTTTATGTCGCAACTTACAGATGCGTACTACCATTCCCAGCTCAAAAATGTTTTTTTTTTTTTTCTTTACAGAGACAGGGTCTCACAGTATATGTAGATCAAGCTGGTTTTAAACTCACAGAGTTAAGGCATGCCTCTGCCTTGCAAGCTCTTTTAAAAAAAAAAAAAATTATTTTATGTGTATGTTTTTCTTGCATGTATTTTTGTGTCGGATCCTCTGGAACTTAGAGTTGTGAGCGGTGCTGGGATTGAACTCAGGTCCTCTGGAAGAACAGCTCGTGCTCTTAACTGCTGAGCCATCACTCCAACCCCAAGCAAACTTTTTTTTTTTTTTTTTTTTTAAGATTTATCTCATGTATGTGAGTACACTGTCACTGTCTTCAGACACACCAGAAGAGGGCATCAGATCCCATTACAGATGTTGTGAGCCACCATGTGGTTGGTGGGAATTAAACTCAGGACCTTTGGAAGAGCAGTCAGTGCTCCTAATTGCTGAGCCATCTCTCTAGCCCTTCCAAGCAAGCTGTTTAATTGAAACTATTGTCATGCATATGTCTTTCTGCATCTAGAACAGAAGCTTCTATGGTTCAGCTAGAATACACAAGTAAAACAGGAGCCAGACCAGGGCAAAACCTTGGTATTATTTACTAGGTATCATCAGACAATTTCTCTATTTATGAAAGGGCCAATAATGGGGATAATCTCATTGGACTGTTCTAAGCATTAAACCGAATTGTATATTAAAAACAATCAAAAACAGTATCTGGTGTATAACCCGTACATGTTAACTGATTTTAGTAATTGTTTTACTTTAGATTGATTTTTTAAATTATGCATATGGCTGGTTTGCACATAGTCTGTCCTCTCTGAAGTCAGAAGAGGGTGTCAAACCCTCTAGGACTGGAGTTATATAGTGCATGTAATTGAACCCCAACCCTCTGGAAGAATACTCAGTACTCTTAACTGCTGAGCCATCTAGGGCTAGTTTTATTTTAGGGGCTGGAGAGATGGCTTAGTGGTTGAGAGCTGGGTGGCTGCTTGTGCAGAGGCCCAGGGTTTGGTTTCCAGTACCAATAGGGAGACTTAGAACTGTAAATTCAGTTCCAAGGGATATTTGTGGTCTTACCATCTCTGAAACCAGGCATGTATGTGGTGTATATACATGCAAGTAAACACTCATACACAGGGAACAAAGACTTTTACAAGTATTTATTTTTATGCATGTGTTTTGCCTGTAGTATATGGATGTGTGTACTATTCGTGGCTAATGTCCACAGGTCATATGGCATCTGATCACTGGAACTGAGTTACAGATGGTACAAACACATTGAAAAGTCCCTTGTGCTCACATTTGTCACCTTCTGATTGTGTTAATTTTTAATGTTTTCCTGCAACAACCTCCTGACCTACCTTGACCAGTTCTGTGGACTGAACCTAGGGCCAGACAAGCATTCTACCACTTACTTAGCTGTATCCCTGGCTCACTCTTTACTGAAACCAGACAACCTGTTAAAATTATAGTAAAACAAAAATAACCGATCAGCTTTGGTTGAGACAGCATTAATTTGCTTTCTGAACAAACTGACTTTTTAAACTTCTGGCACTATCTTGGTTGATAGCCAGATTATCCAAATGATACTTCCTGTGAAATGCAGTTTTTCAGTCTGGTCTAGTTGGCACTTTTTTTTTTTTTGGTTTTTCGAGACAGGGTTTCTCTGTGTAGTCCTGGCTGTCCTGGAACTCACTCTGTAGACCAGGCTGGCCTGGAACTCAGAAATCCACCTGCCTCTGCCTCCCAAGTGCTGGGATTAAAGGCGTGCGCCACCAACGCCCGGCTTGATACCCATTTGTAATCACGTGACAGTGCCCTGAAGTTCATAACGAGAAACATCAATTTTATGATGGAAATTACAATCCCAACTCACCTTACAATATTGATATCCACACGGATCAATTCCTGCATTCCTCCAGAACCCTTATAATTCTTGAAAACAAAATCCCATTGTAGTTTTCATTACCCATGATGAACACATTGAAGGACTCCTAGCAGATGCCTATACTTTTGTATAATGCTAACCCAGAATTTGTTATGATTATGGTAAAGCTTAACTTATATACTAGGTATTAACACGTTTTCAGGTTCACGATTAGACCCATAAATGAAATGCTCATGGTGCTGGTATACCCAGACCACAACTTTGTTATATAAAATTTATGTGAGTACACTGTCTTCAGACACACCAGAAGAGGGCATCAAATCTCATTACAGATGATTGTGAGCCACCATGTAGTTGCTGGGAATTGAACTCAGGACCTCTGGAGGAGCAGGTGCTCTTAATCACTGAGCCATATCTCCAGCCGGAAACCCAATGTTTAAATTTTTTTTCTCATTTTACTGCATTGATACTTTTGCCTTCATGCATGTATGAGGGAGTCAGAGTACCCAGGAGTTAAGAGAGTTGTGAGCTGCCTTTTGGGTTCTAGGAATTGAATCTGGGTCCTCTGGAAGAACAATCAGTACTCTTTAATTGATGAACTCTCCAACTCTGAAACCCAATTTTTACCTAGGACAGAACTTGAGGTTTTAACCCAGAAATAGGGTTCTTGCAGACTACATGAGAAGCAAAAATCTACCCCAACATCATGAAGAACTGAGCACACTGGTGTAATACTTATAATCTAGCACTCTGGGTGGAAGCAGTATTGCTAAAGTCAAGACCAGCTTAAACTCCCTAAGCAGTAACCAATCCAAAAAAAAAAAAAAAACCAGAAAACAGGGAGCTAAAAAGATAGCTCAGCAGTTCAGAATTGCCTGCACCTTTAGAGGACCCAGGTTCAATCCCCAGTACTTTCAGGGACACTCATGGTACACATTCATACATGTAGACAAGACATGTACACAGAAAATCAAAAAAATAAAACCCCAAATCCTCCCTCCTAAAAAAACCCTTCCTTTGAATTCAGGTAATATCTCCTTCCAAGTATGAGTCTGGTGTGTTTGTCATCATTTTTTGTGGTTGGGTCACCACAGCATGAGGAACTAACTGTATTTAGGGTCACAGCATTAGGAAGGTTGAGAACCACTGCCATCTGAATGAATCCTAATGTATAAGTATTTGACATGTGACCCCTGTGAAAGGGTTGTCCAACCCCCTAAAAGGAGTTGCATCTAGCACATCCCCTAATAATCTGTATGTTGTTTTTCTAACTGACTCAAAATCTGAGCTATGCACACATAGAAATCACCAAGAAACTAAGTTTTGTGTCTTTTGCACTTCATGCTGGGCAGATCTCAGAATCCGTAAGAGGTGACTAGCATGCAGGAGTGAAGAATGTACAGGAGGACAACACATTCAGCTTTATTTCAGTCAAGTCACAACACTTGTCCAGCTGCTGCAGTGTCCACAGTCTCCCATTACAGATGCACTTTACAGGGTTTCCGGTGACAGTACAGCAAGCCTCTTTGTTCAAACAGGACCAGTCCCAAGTTTTCCCTCAAAAAAACCCTCCATTCCAGTAAGGGGTAAATACATGAAATTACATCAAACAGACACTTAAAAGGACAGCCAAGAAATCTTCCAACAGTTTATTAGAAAGAATGTAGACATTTAAAAAAATCCCCACTGTCATGAACATAAATTGAGGTTTTCCAGCCAGGGCATAAGCTGAAATCAAAACAGGAAATAAAAAAATCCAATAGTGTATTAACATCTTCCACTCATCTGCCGTACTGACAGTGCAATACAGATCTGGTCTAAAATGTACATACTCTCAAGCAACAATGTACAGCTTTCTTTGTCCTCCATGCTAAGAGATGTAAAAGCTTAAGGGCCAAACAATACCAAATGTATAGGCTTCAAAAACCATCTAAGTTAGGGCATCCACTAGTTTTAGCTAAAATACACCTGGAACACTGACAAGTGATCACATACAATGATGTAAAGTACATTTTTTTGAAAAATAAACTTTAGTGGAATAATTCTGAAAGGTATCCTGGAAGAATGGCAGGGTATCAGTTTAAGATATTAGCCAATTTGTTTCCACCTCCTTTAAAAGTTCATGGTCTAGGATCTAAAACCTTTATCTTTTCCTAATGTGTAAGTAACTGTGTTATGACGAAAGACTTAGATGAAATGTGATTATTCATCAGAGTTGCTGTAGCAGTTGCCTAGGATCTCAACTGCTTCATGGAATCCTGGGAAATGTTCATGCATAAGGATATTGCCTTAGCTGACATAAATTGCCCCATACAATGGTACATAATCAACCCTTAGTGAAGCCTTAAAAAAAAAAAAAAAAAAAAAAAAAAAAGGTTGAAAAGTGGGTTTAAGGAGGCAAGTACAGCATATCTGCCTTTAGAGCTATCAACTCAGGGATTTTCTCAATTATGAAATCTTGCAGAAGTTAATTCTTCTTTCTCAAAATCCAGGCGATGACAACACTCCTTACTCCAGGTCTGGCATTTCTGAAAGGGTTTTAGAAACAATCAGCAAGGTCTACAAGAGAACTACAATAGAACCTAATACTTATGAATGGAGACCGCAAAGCCGAGAGCTCCCTAGTAACCATCTGTGAGCACGTACACACTGAACATGTGACCACACCTTAAAGAGTAAACTCTTTCTAAGAATGACAAGACTTTTTTGGTTCTTAAGTTCACTAGCCAATTACCAGCCCTGGAAATGCCCTCTCCTTTTTTTTTTTTTAAATAAAAATCCATGCCTAATTTGAGGCTAGAGAGATGGCTTAGCAGTTAAAAGCTCTGGTTACCCTGCTCAATTCCCAGCACCCAAATAGCCACTCACAACTGGCTATACTCCAGTTCCAAGGGCTCTGATAGCCTTTTCTGTCCTCTCAGGCACCTGGTATACATACAGTACAGACACACATGCAGGTAAAATATAAAATAACAACAACAATAGTAATAATAATAAAGTATCATTTCCCCCTCCACTCTTCCTGGCAGTGTTTATAGGATTTTCACCTAATCTGTACTGCTCTCAATTGTCCTAGTGCTTAAAAAGAAAATATAGGTGGTGTCTGCTCTGAAAGTTGGTCTCAGTGTGGAAAACCACTGCAGGAGAAACATTAAAAAACAAAAACCTCAAGACACTCACTTTCATCATCACTGTCTTGTGAATCCTGTAGAAGAAAAGTTTAAAAAGTTACCGAGTTGATCATACATATCTCTTTACAGAATAGTACACCTTAAAAATCCTAAGCATTCTAATTTTTACTAAAGTAGCAAAATAGTCACATGGAACCTAGGAATGTAACGATGCGCCTAAACTCAAGGCTTATTTTACTAAAGCGCATGGCCTTGTAGCAGAAGACCCATCTTTCTTTTCTCCCAACTATATAAATTTATGTTATTAATGGATTGCTGGGGAGATAACATCTAAAATAGTAGAGTACACTTTCTTCAATACATTCACATCCCTTTGTTACTACTATAGTCTCTGACCTGCTTTTAAATCCCATTTCTATCCTCACAATCTTTTAACTTTATGCAATGATTTGTTAAAATATGATCCTTAATGGTTCACAAATATAATTTCCCTAGTAGGTAAAATCTTTTCCCTTTAATATGTTAAGAAACAAGAGGGGTTGAGTAAGGGTAGGGATGGCTGCACCCTAGCAGGGGAACAGCGAGTATGTAAGACCATCTCAAGTTAACAGAAAGGGGCACACATACTTACATCATCTGCTCCATCTACTTCTGGTAAATCTACATCCTCATCACCACCCATGTGATCCATCATCTATTTGAAGAATAAAAATCAGGTTTAAAGTGTTAAATTCAGCTTTATTAGGCCGCACACTCCAGAGTAGGCCTTCAGTACAGTGTAAATTCCCATGAATGAATGCAAAAGAATCTTAAGTACTTTGCTTTCTATAAAAGGCTGAATGTAAAACAAGAGAAGGTTCACAGGCTATAGTGGCAGGAGGATTCAGAAGTTCAAGATCACTTACTCAACTAAATAATGTAAGAGGCCAACATGGTGGGTTATATGAAATCTTAAAAAAAATTTGCTAAATTCACCCAGCAAGATATCTACATATAGCAGAAAATGAAACTGTTAAAACTCTATATATTGAGCTGGAAAAATGACTCATCTACCGGTCTGACAACTGCAGGGCAATTTGACATCCTTATGATGACCCCCCCAGTCACTGACAGAGAAAACAAAGGAGCCAATGTAGGGAAGGGAAAAAAAGCCTGTGAGGGAGATCATATACAGGTCACACAGCAAGCATGTTGTTTTGGAGATGTGGTTCATAAGTCTAGGGTGGCCCAGACAACTCTGCTACCTCTGCCTACTTGCTAGAAGATATGAGAAAGTTTTATACCGGAATTTAAGGGAAATAACTTTACATGCCACTTTGTAAGAAAAATAAAAACCTGATGGCTCAATAACTAAAAGCACTAGTTGCTTTTCCAGAGAACCTGGGTTAAATAAATTCCCAGTACTCAGGTGGGTAAGGACCACAACCATCTGTAACCCCAGTTCTAGGGGATTGATGCCATGGCCTCTCATGGCTTCCATGGGTACAAAAGTCTTAGCCAGACATACTATAGGAATAATATGTTCATCCTTAAAACAATAGCCTATTCAGTCTTCTGGGTGTAAGAGTGGGAAAAAAAGAAAGGAGGGTGGCATGATGGCCCACACCTTTAATCCCAGCATATGGAAGGCAAAGGCAGGAACATCTCAGCGAATTTGGGGCCAGCCTGGAGTACATAGAAGTTTCAGACAGCCAGAGAAGAGAGATACTGTCTCCTGCAAAAAGCCAAGTGTTTTACCACCTCTAAGAGGCATGGTTGAAGAATATAGTTTCTCTAAACAGGAAAACTGCTCAAAATGTGCAAAGCACATCTCTAGGTATTGACTATACATCAATATGGTATTTGGCAGCTAGTTAGGTAAAACAAATGGCACCAAGTATTCTCTCCCCACCAAAATTAAGAGCCATTTGAGATGCTTAAGTAAAGCAATTAAATACAATGTTGGAAACTTAGCCCCCGAGTTTCTTAATTTTGAGACAGTCCTGTGTAGTCTAGGCTGGCCTTAAACTTACTATGTAGCTGAGGATGACCCTGAATCCCTCTGATCATCTATCACTCTTGGCTTTAAAAATCCTGGGGATCAGCCGGGCAGTGGTGGCACACGCCTTTAGTCCCAGCACTTGGGAGGCAGAGGCAGGCGGATTTCTGAGTTCGAGGCCAGCCTGGTCTACCGAGTGAGTTCCAGGACAGCCAGGGCTACACAGAGAAACCCTGTCTTGGGGAAAACAACAACAAAAAATTCCTGGGGATCAAGAATTAATTAGGGCTTCATGCAACCTAAGTGAGCACTCACCAACTAAATAACATTACTCCTTAACTTACACTACAACTAACAAGTTTTTTCCCACTTTGGTCATAGTCACAGACTTGTGACATTTATAAAACAGCATAATGGTCCTCCTCTGGTCACCCATCTTGCTCGTTTTATTTAAAGACAAGGTCTCGGGCTGGAGAGATGGCTCAGCGGTTAAGAGCATTGACTGTTCTTCCAGAGGTCCTAAGTTCAATTCCCAGCCACCACATGGTGGCTCAAAACCATCTGTAATGGGATCTGATGCCCTCTTCTGGTGTGTCAAGGACAGTGTGCTCACATACATTAAACAAACAAACAAACAAACAAACAAACAAATAAATAAATCTTTTAAAAAGACAAGGTCTCACTGTGTATCCCTGGCTGTCCTGGAACTCACTCGGTAGACCAGGCTGGCCTCGAACTCAAGAGATTCTTTTCCCTCTGCCTTCCCAGTACTGGGATCAAGGGCATGGGCCACTACACCTCCCTCTCTTCTTCTTGATTTTGCACACATTTCAGTGTTAAGAACACATCATGATGGTCCTGTTTATTATTATTTTTTAAGTCTTTCTAGGGAGTTGGAGAGGTGGCTCAGTGTTAGGAACACCTGTTGCTCCTGCAGAAAATCCAGGTTATTTTCCAGCACCCACATGGTAGTTCACAACCAGCACAACCCAACCCGTCAATCTTCTGAACTCAGGCAAATTATCTATCTATCTATCTATCTATCTATCTATCTATCTATCTATCTATCTATCTATCTGCTAGCAAACATTCAGACATATAATTGGAATTATGGACAAATGTACAAGGGTGCCAGGAACCAAACCCAGGTCACCTGCAAGATCAAGAACTGTCCTGTCCCCATCCCGAGACAGGATTTCTCTGCGTAGCCCTGGCTGTCCTGGAACTAAGATCCACCTGATCTACAGAGTGAGTTCCAGGACAGTCAGGGCTACACAGAGAAACCCTGTCTCAAAAAGAACTCTTCACCCTAAGACCATCTCTTTAGATATTTGTCCATCACATGTAAGCCTTATGCCTGAACAGACCAGACAAGGGCCACCAGATCCTTTAGAAATAAATATAGTTATAAGCAGTTGGGACCTGTCCTGACTACACAGGTTTCTGTGTAGAAAACCACAAAGGGTGATTGAAGCGCTGGTTGAGAGCACTTGTTACTCTTACATAACACTGGGATTTGATTTTTAACAACCATATAGTGGTTCATAACCCCCTGCAACTCCACTTCCAGGGACTCTGACACCATCTTTGGACTCTGTTCATCTTGGACCATATAGAACACATTATGGGAACAGGGTAGAAAATGTCATTAAAAGAACTTACCTCAGAGAAACGGTCAAAATTAGACATGTCTTCATCTGAGTCATCCTCCCAGTCTTTCCAATTATTGAAGTCCACACTAAGCCAATTAAGCTAGAGATCAACAAAAAACATCACCTCCATGTTACTCATAACCATTAATGGGACATAAAATTAGCTCAAAAGAGAACAATCCACAAGAAACCAAGAGCAGGAATAAATAAGTGCATGAATCATTTTTGACTGTTCAACTTAGCTTTCATACAAAAACATTCACTGGTAAAGTATTGTCTGATACCTGGAATTAATTCAATTTACAAAGGCCAACCTTCAACTATTGATCCGTCTTTAGAGATGGACTATAGGTCATGCTATCAGGCTGCATCAACCTTCAGCTTTGTGCATAGTAGGCACTCTGTCAACCGAGCTACCCCAGTGCCACTGTTTCCATATCTAGACAGTACCTTACCATGAAGCCCTGGCTGGCCTCAAATTCAAAGAAGTCTTCCTGCCTCTAATATACTCTCTTCTACCATGTTACATGCTTGTCATCAGAACCCAGGCCTTGAGGTTTGTCAGTAATCACCTATACCTATTAAGGCACCTGCCAGCCTATTCTCAGTTCCTTGAATCCCTTATGATAACCAAGTTACTTATCTCAGTGTGCTGGGCAATTTTATGTCATCGTATCACTGGTTAGTCCTGAGAGGAGAAAACCCAATTGAGAAAATGCTACCTTAAGATCTAGATGTAAGGCACTTTCTGAATTAGTGACTGAAAGGCTGAGCCCATTGTGGGTGGAGGTCATCCCTGGGCTGGTGGTCCAGGGTTCTATAAGAAGACAGGCTGAGCAAGCCATGAGGAACAAGCCAGTAAGCAGCACCCCTCCATGGTCTCTCCATCAGTCAGTCCTGCCTCCAGATTCTTGTCCTGCTATGATGGACTAAGAATATGAAGTATAAGCCATATAAATAAACTCTTTCCTCCCCCAAGTTGCTTCAAATGGTGTTGTCACAGAATTTTAACTCTAAGACACCCAGACAAGATAGTCTTGATGTCACAACCTTTCTGCCTTAGCCTCATGTGTACCATGATACCTAATGTGAAAGGGTCTGATTTTATGACATTTGATGAGAAAGCCAAGTATAGAACACCCAGCTTTTATACTATTATAAAAATGTATTTTTAGGTTTAAAAAGATTTTCATATATACAGCATTCTGCCTGCAGGCCAGAAGAGGGCACCAGATCTCATTGTAGATAGTTATGAGGTACCATGTAGTCGATGGGAATTTAATTCAGGACCTCTGGAAGAGCAGACAGTGCTCTTAACCTCTGGAGCCATCTCTCCAGCACTATTTTTAATTCTTAAAACGTTATAAACATTCAAACAGAAAAATATGAAAACTTACCTTTGCCCTTTCCTTTGTTAACCTAGGCCACGACTGGCCAGATTCTCCTTTTCGCAAACAACATAAAATCGATCTGTCCGTTCTTTTATGCTTGGAATCCTACAGTAAAAGCATCATCAATCATATTACCATTTACCTCTCTGCTGTTATGGTAAAACAGCCTGTCCTTTCTTTCTACTTCTCCCTTTTTATGTGACACACACACACACACACACACACACACACACACACACACACACACACACACAATTGTTAAGAAATCAAATCTAGGACCTTGAAACATGCTAGCACAGTATGGAGTTGTACCTCCATAATTTGGCTGTTAATGTGCAGCCTAGTCTTGAACCCAAGATCCTCCATAATTAGCCCCAAGTGTTACTAGTTTTGAGGGCCACTCTACACTAAGCTTTGTCTCTTTCCTCTAGGATGGTTTTTCTTTTCTTTTTTTTTTTTTTTTTGGTTTTTCGAGACAGGGTTTCTCTGTGTAGTCCGGGCTGTCCTGGAACTCGCTCGGTAGACCAGGCTGGCCTCGAACTCAGAAATCCGCCTGCCTCTGCCTCCCAAGTGCTGGGATTAAAGGCGTGCGCCACCACCGCTCGGCTAGGATGGTTTTTCTATGTAGGCAAAGCTTTCTGTTCTGCTTCCACTTTGAACCAGCACATAGGCACAACCCTGGTTCATTTTTCATCTCTTTCCCTATATTCTTTCTAAACTGGAAGAACAAGCTTTTGGCTACTAAAAATTTCTAATATAAGATAGAATTTGACCAGTGACAGAATAAAAATTGTGTAAGAAAAGAGGTTGCCAATAATTCTAAACTATTAGGCTAAACAGATTTAAGATTTAACGTTTATTATTGTGGTAATCTGAATAAAAATGGCCCCACAGACTCATAGGGACTGGCACTGTTGGGGGAAGTGAGTCACTGCAGGTGGGCTTTGATGTCTCTGAACCTCAAGCCAGGCCTAGCCTCTTCCTGCCTCTCCAAGTGTAGAACCCTTAGTAACCCCTCTGGTACTATATCTGCCTAGTGCCGATGACTACAATGACTACAATGGACTGAACCTCTGAGCTGTAAATCAGCCCCAATTAAAGGTTACCCTTTATAAAAACTGCCATGATCATGATTCCCCCACATGTATAAAACCCTAGGATAACTAGCAGCATGCCCAGTTTCTCATAACTTAAATCAGAAAAAAGCATCAACAGTACTTACATTTGGATCAATACAGTGAAAAAGATCAATTTCATTTAAATGCTTAAAATTATCACTTCCTCCAAGACAACTAAAAAAAGTGAGAGAGAGAAATTAAAAAGCCAATCAATCATATTAAGTAAGCTTTGGGTAACAATGATGTAAAGAGGTGTGCTGGCTAGTTTTATGTCAACTTTACACTATCTGAAAGAAGGAGCCTCAAATGAGAAAATGCTTCTATAAGACCAGGCTGTGCGAAGGCCTGATAGTAAGCAGCACACCATGCCTCTGTCCTGCCTCTACGTCCCTGCCTTGACTTCCTTTGATGATTAATAGTGGATCCATGAGCCCAATAAGCTCCATTTCACCCAAGGTCATGGTGTTTCATCACAGTAATAATAGCCACCTTAAATAAGACAAAAAGGTAAATTACCTGAAAGTAAGTTTGGATTTTTCAAAGTTTACATTAACATCTTTACTGTCTTCAACACAAAATTCAATGAACACATAGTCCCTTCGATCGTACCACTTTGCAGAAGCAGGCTGCCTATAAATAGAGAAAATGATAAATTCAAGAAGGAATTATTTGATTATTTATAACTTCATATTTAACATAGTAATTTCTCTTTTCCAGCAGTTTAGATTTCACTTTACATTTATCCTACATTCTAAAGGCTTCATTCAACAAAGCAATCTCAGGAAGAAGACTTAAACTTTCCTACTAAGAGACTTATTTTGGGGATGAGGGGCTGAGGAAGAGCTCTCACATTGGATTCGAATACCGGATCCTTCCTTGCCTACCCACACAATGCCATTAACTTTCTAGTGTCATTATAGGACAGAAAGTAGCTTTGAAAATAAACCAAGTGGTGGTGGCTCATGCCTTTAATTCTGGCAGTAGGAAGGCAGTGGGACTTCGGAGTTTGAGCCCAGCCTGGTCTGGTCTACAGTATGAGTTCCAGGACAGCCAATTCTATACAAAGAAACCCTATCTCAAAAAACCAAAAACCAAATGAAACCAAAAATAAACACACACCAAACAGAATACCCCTTTCACCAGGGTTAACAGGGACTTTAAAAGCTAAGATCTAATATTTAACGTCAGTAAATCACTGGGTGATAATCCTTTAAAACCATCACTACTGAAACTAAGAGTCATAGATTTAATTATAAAGAGAACTTACCCCCCTTCAAAGTCCTGCTTTCAACATTAGAAACAGAATTAGCAGGGACATACTTTAGTGGCATAATGTTTGCCTAGCAAGGTATACTATTTTGTCATCCCTGAACGCAGGAGACTAAGGTAAGAGAACTGCAATTTTAGGACAGTTCAGACTACATACATACCAGGCTATTGTCCCACAGAACAAAAACAAGGGCTGGAGAGATGGCTCAGTGTCAAAGAGTAGTGCTACCCTTGTAGAGGATCTAGTTCAATAACCAGCACCTACATGGCAGCTAACAACCATGTGTAACCCCATTCCAGGGGATCCAAGATCAATAGACAAAGCGCATGCACCCACACAAGGTACCATGTATAGCCAAGCTCTAATACTTGAGGTGGCCCCCGAGATTCACTTAGTGTTGGAAAACACCTCTAAGTTGTCTTGACTTCCACACATGTCCAGTGGTAGATAATATAAAGTTTAAAAAATGACACATGGTAGCGTCCCAATTTCAAATGACAGTAGCTAGCCAGAATAATATAGAATAAACGCTATCTCTTTAGTACCTACTGGCAGATGTCTTAAGTTTTCCTTATTAACTATATCCTCTGATGAGTTCTGCTATTAAAGTGCAGGTTGGTCTGTAATAGGAGAGTTGCTCCTGCGTCTTGAATTGGAATTGACAGTGTGTACATTATTTGTCTAGTCTGATTGGATCTCAGATTTCAAATGCCTCTTTCCCTTATAAAATTTATTATTGATACAATCACTTGGTATTGGTTTTATAATTTTTTTTAAATAAATTTCTCTTTTTGTGTATACATGTACATACAGGTACCCAGCAATGTGTCTGTAAAGCCATAGTTTCCTTCAGTCTTGTGGGTTCTAGAAATCAAACTCAGGTTGTCTGGATGGCAGAAAAATGTCAAGTTATTTTGTCACTGCCAGCCAGCCCTCTATTCTTCCCTGAACCCCACAGCCTACCCAGGCTGGCCTTGAATTCAGGGATTCACCTGCTTCTGCCTGGAATTAAAGGTGTGTGCCACAACCACCTGCCAAATGACAAAGTTTTTTATAGCCAATCAGTAAGGTTTTTTGTGTCAGATGCATAGATTTAAGAAGAAAACAAAACCAAACAACCCTAAATCAAACATACAAAAAACAAACAAACAAACAAAAAAAAACATCAATGAGCCAGACGGGCACAACACACATCTTTAATTACAGAAGATTTCTAGGCCAGCCCTGGCTACATAGAGTCTCCCTCCCCTCTCTTATTCATAGTATTGGGAAAGGGCTGAAGAAGTCTACCAGATCTGCTATCTTCAGTAGGGTATAATAAGAGGCCTCCTGGTTGCTAATAATACAGCAGTAATGTTAAACAATAAAGACATTTTAAATTAAAACTAGCTGATGGTGGTGGTTCATGTTTATAATCCCAGCATTTGGCAAGCATAGGTTAGAAGACTATTCCAAAACCCTGGATTAGGAGTAGAACCCAATCTCAACTATTGTCCCCCAAAATGTCATGGGTAGCCCCTGGTTTTGAACCCAACCACTATAAGTAAAGTATTTTAAATAAGACGACTTCATTGTTCATGAAGCGCTTTTCCCCCTTGGTGCAATCCAGTCTCAAACCCATCCTGAAAAATCAAACCAACCAACCAAAATATATAAATCACATTATTTAAAAGGAAACAACAAAGCCAATTTTTTGCTGGTGAGATAGCTCAGCAGTTAGTTAGCCACCACCGCCCGGCTGCTGAACTGTTTTCTGTCTGATCTTTTACATTGAAGTCTGTACAGTTAGTACCCCAGAATGAGACTTTTATTTGGAAACAGGGTTTTTAAAGGGAAATTGAGTGAAAGTGTAATTTAAAATCTCCAATGATAGATGCCTTTATAAGGGGAGATGAGGATGCAGATGAGAAGACACGAATGGTATCTCTTAAAGAATATCTTAGTATCAGTACTTAGAAAATAAAAATAAGCCGGGCGGTGGTGACGCACGCCTTTAATCCTAGCACTTGGAGGCAGAGGCAGGCAGATTTCTGAGTTCGAGGCCAGCCTGGTCTACAGAGTGAGTTCCAGGACAACCCGAGCTACACAGAGAAACCCTGTCTCGAGAAAAAAAAACAAAAAAGCCGAAAGTAACTCACTAATTAATGGTAAGGTCTCACAGCAGTCTAGGCTGGCTCTGCAGCTGCCTTACAGCAGCATCTATAGCAGTTTCTTTACAAATCCATATTTATACATCACACACACACACACACACTCTTCTTCCCTTTTGGTTCTACTTGAAATAATTGGGAGAAAATAGGATTTAGGATACTGGGGTGAAGAGACGGCTCAGCATTTCAAGAGGAATTAAAATAAAGCCAGGCAGTGTTACACATGCCTTGAATCCCAGCACTCAGTAGGTCAGCCAGGAACTACCCAAAGAAAGCCTGTCTTAACTAAACCAACCAACTAACCAACAAAAACAAAAGGATTTGTGTTCTGTTCTCAGCACCTACAACTACCTAAAGGTACCTCATGTAGAAAGTTAACTCCAGCTCCAAAGGACTAGACAAGCTTACAGCCTCCTCATAAATCCACCAAACACATGCAGCTAACACCCGTATACACAAAATTGTTAAAGAAAAAAAAAATTGTCATCAATAACCTTATACAACAAAAACTACTCAAAAATACTAAAAGATGTTTTTAACCAATGGTCCTAAAGATCTTGCATGTCAAAGATCCTTTATATGCAGGTGATGCTGGCTTGGTGATGCTTTCTATACTTTCAAAAAATTTCCTTAAAAACCAACCAACCAGGCAGTGGTGGCACACTCCTTTAATCCCAGCACTTGGGAGGCAGAGAGGCAGGCGGATTTCTGAGTTCAAGGCCAGCCTGGTCTACAAGAGTGAGTTCGTTTCAGGACAGCCAGGGCTACATAGAGAAACCCTGTCTTGAAAAACCAAAACAAAACCAAAACAAGACAGTTAAGCACTTTTAGTTTTTTTCAGACAGGGTCTCTCTACATAGCCCTAGTTTTCCTGGAACTATGTAGGCCATGCTGGCCTCCAATCCAAGAGAACTGTCTGGCTCTGTCTCCCAGGCACTGGGATTAAAGCCGGCCTCACCATGGCCAGCTTTTACGTACTGATCCATCTCCCAGCATTATGAACCACTACTTTACTTCTTAATCTGCTTAACATGACAGTTTAGTTCAACTTTAAGATATGCTGCAGAGTAACCATCAAAAGCATCTCATGTAACCATGCTATAGAAAGCACATTAGAGCTTCATCATCATTAAATGTTTTCCAGAAGGTTATACTGGGAATTGTGCTAGATAGGAAAATCCCAGCTCTTGAGCCAAGAGTGGTGCTTTGGGGAGTCTACTCCCCGAGGTAGGAGCACTAATGAAAGTCCCAGGTCACCCTGGTCTGCATTCTCTGTGCAGTCTGAAGGCCATGCTCCAACTACTATGGTAATGTAGGAAACTGCTCACGCTTCAGCTTCAGTCCTTCACACACATCAGCAGACATATGTGCAGCCATGTACACACATAATCACACATAAACTGATTATGTATATTTGCATGTAGTATATGTGTACACATGGTGTGGTTGGCCAACAAGCCCTAACATCCCAGTGCCCTGGCCCTGCAGCACAGTACTCGGCTTTTATGTGGGTGTCAGAAAGGTGAACCCAGATCCTCATGTTTATTAGGCAAATGTTTTCCTGGTGGTACCATTTTCCCTATCTTCTTTTCAGTGTTTTAAAGGAATGTCTTGTTAGGAGGAAGCTCTAACTATACAGTCCTAGATGGCCTCAAACTGCATCAAACCTCCTGCCATTACCTTTCTAGGACTGGTATTCCACAGGGAGCCAGAAGAATCAAGAGGTCACAGAAGAATGAAAACAAGAAACAGTTTTATCTCTATCAGTTTGTAATAAGAACAAGACAAAGGAAATACCAAAGTTTTGCTATAGAAAGCCAGGTGCAGCCGGGCGGTGGTGGCGCACGCCTTTAATCCCAGCACTTGGGAGGCAGAGGCAGGCGGATTTCTGAGTTCGAGGCCAGCCTGGTCTACAGAGTGAGTTCCAGGACAGCCAGGACTACACAGAGAAACCCTGTCTCGAAAAAAACCAAAAAAAAAAAAAACCAAAAAAAAAAAAAAAAAAAAAAGAAAGCAAGCCAGGCGCAGTCAAATATGCTTGTAATCCCCACATTGAGGCAGGTATTCCAGGCCAGTGCCTCCTGCCTTAAAAAAAAAAAAAAAGTTAGTTGGCCGTAATGATGCACACCTTTAATCCCAGCACTCAGGAGGCAGAGACAGGCAGGTCTCTGAGCATTAAAGGCCAGCTATAGAGACTGTGTCTCACGCCAACCCCAAGAGCTTGCCTCAAAACAAAACAACAACAAAAAAACTGGAAGAGATTTAAATAAACAGGGCAGTTCTTTGTTTCTCAAATTATGTGCCAAGATAACATTAGGGCACCATGGAGGAAAGTCACAAGGTATTTTACACCAGAGAGGAATTCAATGATACACAATTCAAGATGAAGAGAAATAATCTAAACACACATTAATTTGAAGAGATTCAGCTGTATTACACCCTGTTATTATTTTAACTTCTCAAAGGGTTTTCAGCAGTCCCTGTGATTCATTCAAAAAGAGTTAGTGGAGAGGTGTTGGTACACACCTTTAATCCCAACACTCAGGAGGCAAGGCTGGGTATCTGAGTTCAAAGCTAGTATGGTTTACACAGTGAGACTCTGTCTCAACCCCCTCTCCTTGACTCCCTGACTCCCAAAAAACTATCAGTCCATCCATACAATAAATACTAGAGCTGGGGATAGAGTGTCAGAGCAGTGTGCCTAGCACGTGTGAATGAAACCTTGGGTCTATCTTGGTAGCAAGATTTTAAATACAATTCTACATTTGAGAAGCTATTCAAAGCTGGGCATGATGGCACACCTTTGTAATCTCACCATTTGAGTGGTGGGAGGACTGATTACAAGTTCCATGTCAGCCTGGCATAGTGAGACCTACCTAAAAACCCCAAACCAACAAAACCCCTACCATCTATTTTATATCGTCTACCTGGGGTGTAGGAGGATCCCAAAAGATATTTTGGCTTCTAGATCTTGAAAACAGAAAATACAATTAAACAGCAATCTTAAATTAGCAATAGGAGTAACCTACAACCCAGCAAATTTTGTCACTTTGTTTCTATGCCGTCTAGTTAAAGTCTAACTCAGTAAGAAAAAAGGGAAAATCAGTTGCCAGGTTACAGTGGTTAGGAAATCAACATTGAACAAAGGCCACCATTAGATACTCTTTTCAAACTTGAACTATATAATACACACATGCTTTTTAAAAGTTTGGAAAGCTGAAGATTTTGGGAGTTCTGCAGAGCAAAAACACAACAAACAGGCCAGGCATTGTGGAATTTAACTTTTAATCCAGTACCTGGAAGGCAAAGGCAGTCTGATCTTGAGTTTAAGTCTTGCTTGGTCTACAAGAGTTCCAGGACCACACAGTGAGACTGTAGCCAGGGCTATAGGGTCAAACCCTACCCTATCTCAAACTGAACACTATCAGCCAAATCCTTCCAATTTCACTTTAAATGCTAGTCAATAGTTACATAAATGGCTTGATGTTTACAAAATGGTATATAATGAACTTTTAAGAGTTCCTGTTTTGCCGGGTGGTGGTGACGCACGCCTTTAATCCCAGCACTTGGGAGCCAGAGACAGGCAGATTTTTGAGTTCGAGGCCAGCCTGGTCTACCAAGTGAGTTCCAGGACAGCCAGGGCTACACAGAGAAACCCTGTCTTGAAAAACCAAAAAGTTCCTGTTTTACGTGTTTTTTTCCCCCTACATGTATATATGAGGACACTGCTATATACCCAGTGTCCACAGGGCCAAAAGAGGGTGCCTGATGACCTGAAAATTCGGTACATATTGTTATCAACCACCATGTGGGGTCTGAGAATTGAACCCAGATCTTCTGAAAAAGTATGGCTGCTCTTAAAGGATGAGCCACCTCTTTACCCCTGCATACTAAACATTTTAAAAACAGACCAGGTATCTGATTTCTTCAAAATATGTGCAAAATGGTGCAAACCTTGTCTGCACAGAGAGAAACCTTATTTCAAAAACAAAACAAAGAGATGTGTGCACACTATACAGACCTGGCTGGCCTTGAACTTAAAGTTGTTCACCTATAATTCCAATACTTGGGAGGTGGAGGGAAACAAGAGTAGGATTCAAGGGGATTCTCCTATGTATCGGGACGGTAAGCCACCTTGGGCAGCATAGATCCCGCCTCAAAAAACCAATCCCTTAAAAGAAGGTAATAGGACCAGGAGTTGTATACCTTTAATCCTAGCACTCAGGGAGGCAGAGGCAGGTGTATCTCTAGCCCAAGTTCCAGGACAGTCAAAGCTACTCAGTGAGAACTTGTCTCAAAACAAAACAAAACAAAAAATCCCCCCCCCCAAAAAAAAAAACAAGAGGTTAGAAAGATGGCTCAACATTTAAAACGCATTGGCTGGTCTTCCAGAGGACCCAAGGTTCTAACCCCAGCACCCACGCGGTGATTCCCAATCCTCTAGCTCCAGGGGATTCAACACTCTCTTCTGGCCTCCAGGTGCTTCCCGCAGGTGATAGATATATATGCAGGCAGAAACATCCACACCCCACCGCTCTTGCAGAAACCAAGCACCCACGCTGGGTGGCTCAAAACTGCCTCTAAACTCCAGATTCAGATCTAACACCTCTGCTCTCAGCAGGCACTGAGGGTACTGGTAATAGAACTCGGTCCTCTTGCAAGGGTAGACAGTGCTGTTAATCACTTAACAACCTCTCTAACTCCTAAATTGGTACTTCTGGATAAAAAGATGTTTTGTTTGACTATGTTTATTAAATTGTTTTACCTAGCAATTCATTTTCTCCTTACACTTTGGAAAATTAAATATCAAAAAGGAAAAAAAGTTTTACATAAACTTGTTCTAAAAAGCCAGTATGACATCAGAATATAGCTCAGTTACAAGAGCCTTTTCTTTTTCTTTTTTGGTTTTTCGAGACAAGGTTTCTCTGTGTAGCCCTGGCTGTCCTGGAACTCACTCTGTAGACCAGGCTGGCCTCGAACTCAGAAATCCACCTGCCTCTGCCTCCCAAGTGCTGGGATTAAAGGCGTGCGCCACCACTGCCCGGCACAAGAGCCTTTTCTTAACATGGGGTTCTATCGTTAACATCTCAAAGGTAAAAAAAAATTTAAATCCGTGCTGGTGAGATGGCTGAGTAGGTGAAGTCTCTCGTTGCTGTACCTCACAACTTTAGTTGTATCCCCAGTATCCTCTTACCTCCAGGAGCACGTGGGGGCTTGGGGGAGGGCAGCGACCACACAGGAATAAAATTACTATAATAAAGTACTTAAACGTAAAACCTGATCCACATCTGGGTTTTTATGGGGGATGCCTCCAAATTTTTTTAATCATTCAGGCAAGCACTTAAAAACTTGTACAATTGTTAAACTTTAGATTTCTTCCCATTACTATCCGTAACTTTTAGTGCCGTGCATAGCACCAACCCACGCCACCCTCAAATACTGCAATTCAATTCCCTCATATCTGAAAGTTTTCCTGTCTGGAAAAAAATAAGGGCAAAAAAAAAAAAAACCCCTTAGGTTCAAAGAATCTGTAACCTCCATATAAACAAATGAAGGTCTTCAGGCCAGTAAGATGACCATTTCATACCGATTTCCCCCTCGCATGGGAGAGCATGACCAACCACCACCCAAAGTTTATTGAGGAGCACAGAAAAAGTCCACAAGTGTCTTGTGACTAGACACGTGCAGAGAACTACCTGCTCCACAGGAACAACTACTACTCGCAGCCGAGGCGGCGACCCGATTTGCTAACGCTCCCCCCTTTTCAAGAGGCCGAGGTGCGGGAACGGGAAGTTTCGTTGTGGTGACGGCATGGCCCCCTCTAGTTGCCTAGCAGTGCCTGCCGCCGAGGGCCGCGTGGTGCCCTACCGGTAGCACCGGCTTACGGCGGCACCCACAAGTGCTCTCAGCCCGGGGCCGGCCTGGTCCGGGCGGGCATCAGGACCGAGCGGCACGACTCCACGGCTCCCGGCGCCCTCATGGCGGAAAGCTCGCACACGAGTTTAGGGCCTAAGGCTAAGTTCCCAGAGTTCCGAGGGAAGCAGGCCGTCTGGGGAAGAAAAGTGGGATTTCTGGCACGAGGAATCCGGGGACGGGCTGGAGGTGGGGGAAACGGACATCTGGAGAAAAAAAATGTCCTCCAACGGTAACAGGAACAAGGATGCAGGCCCTCCCACCCCACGGCAGGACTGCCGCCAGCACGGGGAGAAAGGCGAAGGGCCGCGAGTGGGGGGAGGGCGAGGAGCCGTTTCCCGGCAGCCGGGGCTCCCGGCGCGGCCTCGCTCCGCTCCGGGACGACCTTCCGTCGGCGGGATGTCGCACTCACATGGTGAACGGGGCAGAGGGCCAGGCGAACGGGTGGGCGGGCCTCGCTGGCGGCGGCAGGCGAGTCGACTCCTCTCCGGCGGTCTCTGCCCGGTCGCGGCCTCTCCTCGCTCCCCTTAAGCGACGGCGGCGGCAGCGGCGGGCTCGGCCTCGATGCCCAGAATGCACCGCGCGGAGTGCGGCTCCCTCAGCCCGGGAGAGGAGGAAAGTGTAGGAAAAGGGGCGCGAGGACGGAGAAGGAGCGTGCGTGCGCGCGAGGGGTGGTGAGGCCGGGCGGCGGCTGGTGACGCAGCAAAATGCCCGGGCCCGGCCGCCGCGCGTGCGCAGTCGCTGTTTCCAGGCTCTGCGCGGTTTTCTAGAGATCTCTACGGAAGGGCGGGGCCTCCCGGCTCCTTCGCGATCCTTCCCGCGCCCGCCCCTCCCCTCGTCTCTCTGGCCGCCCGGTTCGCGCCTGTCTTCCCGGGCTCCCCTCTCGCGTTAGCGAGCCGTTGCCGGCCAACCGTCTGAGTACGCGCGCGGGCGGCCTCCCAGAGAGGCGGCGGGATGCCGCGGCGTGTGAAAGCAGGCCCCAAGGCGATGTGTGGGGGTCGTTTTGTCTGAGCCAGGGCGCCACACGCAAGCCCAGGTTGGCCTCGAGCTCCAGCCGCTGGGATTGCAGTCCTGTGCCAAAGCCACCACGCCTTGCAGCGCCGGTGGCATCCGTGCAAAAACGGATTCGTGCTCAAAGCCTGGACCACCCCTCTGTCCCCTCTGTTTTTCTGAGTGTCGCAATCCCGTCCGGGCCTCTTTGGCGAGTTTGCCTTCAGTTCCCCCTGCTTGAAGACATTGCTGCCCTGGGGGAGGAGAGGAGGGGGAGAGTTTCTAGACTAATTCGCTGTCTCCATGCGTGAGTTCAGATGAGGTTAGAGATCTGTTTGAAAATCCTTTAACGGGTTTTGTATACAATGCCCCGGGTTAAGTTTTAGTGAGGTTAGTAACCAAGAACAGTCTTGTCAAAAACTGGCGGATCAGGGCAGAGGTAATAGCCACTATTAGGACAAAGGGTTTTAGGAAAATGTAAAACATTTGGGAAGAGTGGTAGCTTGAAGGGGCCCCTGGCTCAAATGTGGCTGAAGGCGATGTAAAAACTTGTCTTTTTGTACAGGCTGTCTTCAGATTTAGGGTAATCCTGCTTCAGTTTCTATGTGCTGGTATTACAGGCTTTTTTCTTTTTGATTTTGATGTCAGTGCAGACTAATTGGTGATGTTGGCTGTATAGTCCGGATCCCATTGCCTTATTTTAAGAACTTTACCACCTGTTAGGGAAATGAAAATTAGTCTAGCCTAGTGTCACAGGCTTGTGATCTCAGCTGAAGGAGCTGGACAACTTTCAGGTAGTCTGGGCAACTTTTCTGTTTCAAATTTCCATTCCCCCTCCCCCCGAGGTTATATATGTATTCTGTCAACATGTATGTATGTATTCCCTGTGTGTACCTGATGCCCACACAGAGGTCAAAAAGAGGTCATGAGATCCTTTGGAACTAGAGTTAAGGATCATGTGAACCATGTAGGTTCTGGGAATAAAATCTGTGTCTTTAAGAGCACCCAATGTTCTGACTGCTGAGCCATTCTCTCCAGCTCCCTCAAGATTCCAAAAAGAACTAGGGATCATGGTCCATGTCTTTAATTCCAACACTGGGTTGGGGACTAGAAGCGGGTAGAACTCTTGAGTCTGAGGCCAGCCTGGTCTACAGTATCAAGTCCAGGGCAGCCTGGGCTAGATAAAGACACCTGCCTCAAAAAACAAACAAACAAACAAAAATACCCTCCCCCCCAAACCTTTTTCAATTTCAATAAAAGTTAGGAGTAGTTCTGTGGTAGAGGAGTACTTGCTTAGTAGCATGAGTAAATTGGTTCAGTCCATGACACCACCACTACTACCACACTCCCCAAAAGAAAAAAGACCAACTGCTATAATGGAAATTTGCAAAGTGTTGGAAGCACAAAAAAAGGGACATCTTAACTGGAAGAAACAAAACAGGCCTTGTTAAGAAACTTTTATCAGGGATGGAGACATAGCTCCGGGATTAAGAGCACTGGTTGTTCTTCAATAAGACCTGAGTTCAATTCCATTAGCTCCAGGAGATCTGACTTCTGACCTCCAATGGCACCAGGTGTGTGCATTGTGCACAGACATTACATGCAGGAAAAATGGCCACACACAAAACTTAAACAAGGCCAGGTGTGATATATGCCTTTAAAACCAGGCCAGTCTGCCGGGCGGTGGTGGCGCACGCCTTTAATCCCAGCACTTGGGAGGCAGAGGCAGGCGGATTTCTGAGTTCCAGGACAGCCCGAACAACACAGAGAAACCCTGTCTCAAAACAAAACAAAACAAAACAAAAAAAAAAACAAATATCAAATGAGTATATGGTTGGCTTGTACTGTTAGAATATTCAATTTTTAAAACTGCCATTTGAGAGGTCTGGAAAGATAGCTCAGTACTCTTATAAAGGTCCCAAGTTCTCGATAACCCATGTCAAGCAGTTCACATCAAATCTAGACCTCTTTGTGGAGGAAACTGAACTCAGGAACTAGTCAAGCTTTCTACTGCTGAACTAAAATCCACAGCCTTATGCATGCTAGGCAAACATTCTCCCACTGGGTCAAACACACCCCTGAGCTTGGAATATAAAATACATTATATTTTTAGTACTAGGTCTCGAACACAGAACTTGTACATGCCAAGCAAACACACTATCATCTGAGTTGTATTCTAGGTTTTTTTGTTGTTGTTGAGACAGGGTATTGCTATGTAGCCCTGGCTGTCCTGCAACTCATTGTGTAGACCAGGCTGGCCTCAAACTCAAAAACCTGCCTGCCAATTGCTGAGATTTCAAACGTAAGTTACTGTCTTCCCAACCATTAAGATATAAAAGTCACAAATTAATCTCATACTGTATCGAAACTGATAGCAGGTGAGCTAGATTTGGTCTGCAAGCAGTAGTTAGCTAAACTGGCTTGCATGTGGACCCCAAGGTGTAGGGAAATTACTAAAGCTAAGCTTAAGAAGGGAGCAGAGGATGGTACTTGTCTGTAACTAATGACATGTGGGAGGTGGATCAGGCATTCAAGGTCATCCTTGCTACATCCTCGCTACATTTTGAGGCCAGATTGGGCTTAGTGAGACTAAGTAAAAACTTAAGAAGGTAGGTCCCAAGTAGTACAGGTCTGTAATCACAGGCTGAGGCCAGAGAATCTCATGTTCAGGGTCTGCCTGGGCTGACTAGCCAAGTGCAAAATTCGCCTGTGCAACTTGTGAGATAGGGCCTTGCAAAAAAGGCTGGAGATAGAGCTGTGTATAGCCAGCGCGCTTGCCTAGCATGTGTGAGGCTCTTAGGTTTACTCCCCAGTACCACACGAGTCAAGGGGGCTAAACAATGGTGGTATTGAAGTCAGGCTAATTGTACTTGATTTCTCTGACAATGGGATGCTATTGAAGTTTGAAAAAGGTTCTAGAAAGATTAACTAGGAACAAAGTATGAGATGAATTGAAAATAAAGGGACAGACTAGAAGAGAACATTGAGACTCTAACCTGAAATTACCGGGAACTTCCCTTATCAAAAGTTCTTTTGAAACAATTGTCTTTCATAAAACACAGAGATTCGGTTCCACTGCATGGCAGTTTGTAATCCACCATCCCCCAACCCTCTTATTCTTTTAGTGACTTCTTTCTTTCCTAACTCTATTTCAATGGATTTCACACTAGGCTTCATTCATGCCTTTAGCTATAATTGAAACCATGGGCTGATATGACCGAAGGTTTAATTTATTTTACAAATTTACTGATAAATTTAGTTTTTGGTTGGGATAAGTGGTAGATTAAAACACAAGAGTTACTTTACATTCTCTCTTGTGCTTCATCTTATTTTCTCACATTTTAGAAACACCAGTTTGACAGCAATAGGAAAAGAAAACCACTATGCCTTGTTTGAACTTTCTCATATTCTGAGGTTTGGGCTAATAGTTGTAGGGTTTCTAAATACAGGGTCACATTAGCAAGAATTTTTTTTCCAAGACAAAGAGTTTCTCTGTGAAACCCTTGCTGTCCGGGAACTCACTCTGTAAGACCAGGCTGGCCTTGAACACAGCTACCTACCTGCCTCTGCCTCTGAGTGCTAGGACTAAAGGCTCATCACCACCTCCCACCTAACAATATTTCTAAGAAGGAAGAAGCTTTAAAAAGTTTATATTAGCCGGGCGGTGGTGGCGCACGCCTTTAATCCCAGCACTTGGGAGGCAGAGGCAGGTGGATTTCTGAGTTCGAGGCCAGCCTGGTCTACAGAGTGAGTTCCAGGACAGCCCGAGCTACACAGAGAAACCCTGTCTCGAAAAACCAAAAAAAAAAAAAAAAAGTTTATATTGAACACTAATGAAAAATAGTTTTTTTTTTTTTTTAATGAAAAAACTTTCTTCTACTTCTGTGGCAATGCATAATAAAATTATCCTAAGAGACTGGAACTTTTGTTGGACCTTACAGCCACATTTAATATACTTTGAGGTCACTTAACACTTGACTGCTGTCCTACTATACCCAGCCTGTTTAGCCTGCCTTTAAGAGAACAATTTAACCACCAACCTCGCTTGCCTTTTACAACCTAAGCTAATACGTAGCTATAATCATCTCCTGACCTATGAGTAATTGATATAGACATGTTGATAGTCATTTGCTGAAAAGAGCAAACTGAAAGCTACTTTATAAATTGAATACCCCCACAAACTGAAATCATTATTCAGATACTGTTGCAGGATATTTGATCAAACTGTGAACCCCAAGATTGTGAACTAGAAAATCCTTGTGTGTGGCTCAGCCCTAGCACACTCCATTAACCCAAGAGCTAAATAAAGTCAACCCTAGTCCAAAAGAAGAAGCAAGCAACCAGCTGATAGGGAGTGAATCTAACTAAGGAAACAGAAAGGAGGGAGACTTAGTTGAACGTTTTAATAAGACAGCTTGAAGAAGCTTTTTAACTCTTCCAGTATATAGGAGTAGGAAGGTCAGCTTGCTGCTTCCTCTGCCTTTCTGAGCTAGCAGGCTTTCACCACAGCATCTGGCTCCTGAGTTTTCATTTGGTAAAAACAAGTGGCAGGTATTTTTGTTTTTAAAACGGTATGTTGCTTCATGGAGTTTGTTATCTTGGTCAGTTATTCAATCCCAAGTTAAATGATGTTAAAGAGATGGCTTGGCAGTTCAGAGTACTAACTGTTCTTCCAGAGGTCCTGAGTTCAATTTCTAACAATCACATCACAACCATCTGTAATGAGATCTGATGCCCTTTTCTGGTGTTTCTTTACAGAGCAACTGTGTACTCATATACATAAATCTTAAAAAAAAAAAAAAAAAAAAAAAAAAAAAAAAAGAGAGAGAGAGAGCATATCCTTTTGTCATACACACAGATTCTCAAAACTTCAGGTTGAAATTAATACAAAAAGCCACAGTACAATGGAAGACTTGGAGAGAGTAGAGAATTCAAATCAGGGCTAGCTCTTGGTTCTTTCCTTAATTCCACACATAAACATTATCAGTGACCCTGACTTTTCTAATTGTTCTCAAAATACCCATACCGGAAATAATCGCCTTTAAGAACATACATACTCACCAGGCATGGTGGTGCTTCTTTCTTTAATCCTAGCTCTTGGGAGGCAGAGGCAAGTGCATTTCTGTGTTTAAGGAAGCCATGTCTACCTGTACCATGTACTTCTGGGGAGGCAGTAACAGGATTTCTGGGGCTTGCTGGCCAGCTGTTCTAGCCAAATTCATGTTCTTCAAGTTCAGTGAGATACCCTGTCTCAAACCACTGTGCTAAGAGGTGGTGGCACACACCTTTAATCTCAACACTTGGGAGGCAGAGGCAGGCAGATCTCAGAGCTTACAAAGAGAAACCTCATTTCAGGGAGAAAAAACAAACAAACAAACAAGAAGCAAAACAAAAAGCCATCAGACATAGTAATGCATGAGACAGGTGATTTGATTTGAGGTCAGCCTGGTCTACACGGAGACTTCCAGGACAGCCAAAGCTACAAAGTGGGAACCCAGCTTAAAAAAATAAAGATGAATTGGAGAACCAGAGAAGACATTTAACACTGAGTTCCAGAACATGAATTTGGCATTAAACACACAGTGAATGCACATACATGCACACTTAACATGGATCACAAAAAGAAAGACAGGTGTGATGGCTCATGCTAAGCTGAAGCAGGATTGCTGCGAGTTGGAGGCCAGCCTGGGCTACAAACCTGTTGGGTATGGTGGCTAAGCCTGTAGTCCTAGTACTCTGAAGGCTGAAGTGGGAGAACTGAGTGTGAGGGTGCAGAGCGAGATCACCGGAGACTGCAGTGAAAGCCTGCATCAAAAGCAAGGGCTAAAGAGATGGTTCAACTGGCCAGATCATTTGCTGCTCCTGCATAGAACCCATGTTCCCCACACTTCATAACTTTAGTCCTGGCGAATTCAATGCCCTTTTCTGCCCTCTTTGGGCACTTGACATGCACCTGATTAACATGCATACATACACACTCAAAAAATTTAGACACAACACTCTTTTTAAAAATCGACATCTCACATAAACCAAAAAGTTGATGGCACCCTTTTATGCCAGAAACTTGCTTTTGTCTTCATACAGTGTCAGTGTTTGCTAAATAACAAGTTCACAAGCTATGCAAAATAGGTTGGCTACAACGTGACATTTTTCCTTGCTGGATAACAAAAAAGCACCCCCCCCCCAACACATCGTTATTTATGTAGCCCTGGCTATTCTGGAATTCACTGCACACTAGTGTGGTCCAAACCTCCTCCACCTGCCTCTTGGCACCCCAAAGTGCCAGAATCAAAGGCATGCACAATCACTGCCCAGCTCCTTTATTCCAATCTTAATTACTAATAACTCAGATCACTCACCATGGAATGTTAAAGAGTGGCTACAAAGGGATTAAAGAAACCGCAGAATGCAGAGAGAGCTGATACATGCAAAGACGATCATACTGAGATTGAAGCCAGCCTCATAAACTCAAAAGAAAAAAACCACTACATATAATGCATAAAGCAAATTTAGTGGTATTTTCAAGAAACTGTAGGGGCCAGATGGCTCAGTGACAAAGACCACTGACTGCTCTTTCAGATGACCTGTGGTAGATTCCCAGCAACTATACCACATATAGTTAACAACCATCTGTAACTCCAGTTCAGGGGATCAGATACTCCTAATCTTCCCCAAGTACTGCATGCAGCAGTGCAGATATACATGCAGGCAAACACTTATAAAAGTGAGAAATGTAAAGAAAGTTCAAGGTGGTGAGGGCTCAGGAGACAAGTGTTATATGGAGGAGGATAGGGAGAGAAGGTTGGAGATTTGTTCAGGACTGATGTGACTATCACGATATACCTACTCAAGGTATTTAATTTAGCTCTACAAGAAAAGCAGCCCTCCCCCATTCCCTTTTCAAATGAGACTGAGCCAAGAGATGTTTTACTTGTTTTAAGACCCTGGCTAACCTGGGAACTTGATTATGTAGACCAGG
The DNA here is from genome assembly GCA_021653895.1 of Mastomys natalensis. Lineage (NCBI taxonomy): Eukaryota > Metazoa > Chordata > Mammalia > Rodentia > Muridae > Mastomys > Mastomys natalensis. Next base: position 48,654 of record JAJTUV010002426.1, read on the forward strand.
TTGGCCTCAAAATCAGATTCCCCTGTCTCACCTACCAGGCCCCAGAGTTTAAACGAATCCTGACTGTCCCCTAATAGCTCACATGTTGAAAGCTTAGTCTCTGGTATGGAAACTCCAGAAACCATCTCCTTTCTTTCCCTCCATTAGGTAAGCAGTTTTGCTGTTCCACTTGCTCCTGGCCTTCACATTCAGCCTTACAATAGCGTATTTTAAGCTTCTGAAACAAAAACATAAATTCTGTTTTGCTATTTTTTTTTTGACAAGGTCTCCTGTAGGTGGGTTCCAGTCTTGAGCATCTGATCCTCCTGCTTCCACAAGAGTGGAAGAGTCTCGAGTGCTATTGTTATGGGCATATGACACTGCTGTAGGCATAGGCTGGCTTTCCTCAGCTGTTTTGTTACACTAACAGAATGCTGACTAGCATAAGGTAACATTTTTATAGACATTTTTTGAGACAGGCTCCTCCTCTGTAGCCTAGTTTGTTTTGAAACTACGTGATCTAGGCTGCCCTTGAACTCATGATCCTCTGCTTCAGCACAGAGTACTAGGGTTTCAGAGACCATGACATTACAGAGCAAGGAAGACAGTTCTTCCCATGATGTAGATGAAGTTTCTTGAGTATGAGGACTTGCATATCCAGTGCCTAGCACACTGCAGGCCTCAAGAATGGCGAGAGGCTGTGCACACCTTAATCCAGTGATTAATTGGGAAGCACATCTTTATGAGCTTGAGGAAAGTCTACCTAGTGACTTCCATACCAGTCAAGAAATATGTAGAGACCATGTCTCAAAGCAAAAGAAGTACATGGCTGGCAACACGGCTCAGTGGATGAAAAGATTTATAGCCTGGGTTCCATTCCTATGTGGTACAAGAGTGGGCTCCTGCAAAATGTCTTTTACTTTCGTGGTACTCTGTGGCATGAATGCATATCCCCATCCTTCCCAACACACAAACGCAGCAATTCTTTAAGACTTGTCTGTCTATCATATGTGTACTTAGTACCCAAAGTTTAGAGAGGGCATTAGATTCCTTGCAACTCACAGCAGACAATAGTGAACCAGCATGTAGTTGCTGGAAAATGAACAGGGGTGACCTGGAAATCGGTCAGTGCTCTTAACTGAGGAGGTTGAGGCAGAAGAATAGCCATGAATTTGAGTTCTTCTGGGCTACAGCTTGACATCCTGTCTCAACAAAAAAAGTTTATTGATCATATTGTGTCACTTAGAATTTAGAAAAAGAAAAAAAACTTTTTTGAGACAGGGTCTCTCTATAATGTAGTTCTGGAACTCACAATGCAGACCAGGCTGTTTTCAAATTCAGAGAGGTTCTCCTGCCTCTGCTTTCCAAATGCTGGAATTAATAAAGTAGTAGCCCACTATTCCCAGCAAGATAATAAAAAGCTTTTTAAAAGGATTTTTTTCATATAGTGTCTGCATACACAAACAAGAGGTGAGGGACAGGGACAGGGAGAGGCAGGAGAGTCGGGGAAAAGGTCTAGCACCTACTGAGTCCATCCAACAAGAAGCCACAACTTTATTAGTGATAGAAACAGTACAAATTTTAAACCAAGCTGTAGTTCCACTTTTCACACACCAAAAAGGGGGAAAGAAGAGGAGGAGGGGGGCGTCCTTGCTGTCAAATAGTTACATTGTTAATTCCTGTAAAGAAGAAAAAAAAAAAAAGATAATTAGAGGCATTTATAGGCTAAGAGGTAGAGAATCCAGGTCATTACAATCTAAGGCAGTTCAGGCTTTGAAATGAAGCCTCATTGACAGGCCACTCACCATAATAGCATTTACAATATCGTTACTGTTGTTTTTCAAGGCTCGGACAGCCTTTGCTCTTGATACATTTGCTTGTGACATGACCAATTCTATGTCCTTAACTTCCACACCAGTTTCATCAACCTAAAAGAGGGGGAGGGAGGAGAGTCTCAGTAAATCTGAGATAAGAATAACTTCCATAGTGTTCTGAAGCAAAAGTTGCTGACACAGATTAAGTAAAATCCTTAAGATTCTGTGGATTACCTCCTCTTCTTCACTCTCCTCTTGGACGGTTGGAGTCTGAGTGTTTTCTTGAATGTTTGAAACAGCTTCACCTTGAACTTTGAACTTCTCAGCAGCTGCTAACTGTGCTTGCTGAGACAAATCTTCAATCTGCAGGGCAGAGGATAGAGGCATGGGTAAATGTAAGTGAAAAATGCATCTCAGGCAACAAGATGCTAGAGGGTTTTTTTTTTTTTTTTTTTTTGTATCACAATTGGGGATTAACCTCTGCAGTAGCAGCAACGAATTATCTAACCCCAAATAACAGTAACACTGGAGCAATTCACCTGAAATTTTACTAACCTTGGCTTCCCCAAACACTATGTAGGTATCTGAAGCCGGGCTCTTGTACACATCCGGCTTTGTGATGACAAAGAGGATATTTTTAGATTTCCGGATAGTGACTCTCGTAACCCCTGTAACCTGTCGAAGACCCAGTTTGGACATAGCCTAAAGAAGAGAAATGAACATTAAGTTTCTAACTTTAGGAACAACTTTAAAAAGACAAAAAAAACAAGAAACAGTCGCACATTCAACATCCACAGCAGACCTTTCCTGTGTTAAGGAAAAGAATGGCTGACTATGCTCGGCTGTAGCAGTTCACCAAGAGCTGCACCACAAGGGCCTTTCTGGAGCAGACAGTGTCACGTACCCTAAGCTAACTCTGACCTGCTACAGAGCTAGCTAGCTCCTACCTCCTCAAGTGCTGGGATTGCACATATGCAGACCCAAGCCCAGATCCACCCTTATGACTCCATCTTACCTTCCTCGCCTTCTTCTCACTCCGACTCTGCTTGGCTTTACTAACAGGTTCTTCATCGATCTCAGCTGCGGCTGCCAGCTGAGAAGACAAAAGTTTTGTTTTGAGACAGGGCTTCTCTGTGTCACCCAGGCTGTCCTGGAACTCAAGAGATGATCTTGCCTCTTGAACAGACTCAAAGCTTTGGATGCTTGCTTGCATGTGGTGTTGCTTTGCAAAAGGATTCACATTTCAAATAGCCAGATCCTTACAGTTAATCTTGGTTGCAGACCTTCAACCAATTTTTTCTTTCTTTTTTTTTTGAGGCACATTCTCAGTGGTCCAGGCTGACTTTCAACTTCTGCCTCAACCATCCAAGTACCAGGATTACAGGAATGGCCACCATACTCGTCCTCTAGTGCTTTCTTGACTCAATATAAGGAATTAAGAGTACACGCACCTGGGCTTGCTGTGTGGCTGTCTGTGTGGAATCTTGTTCTTCGAGCTCTGGCACTGATTCATCACTGTCAGACTCTGTTCCCGACCCTAGGATGACAGGTAATTTTTATTATCTTCAACAGTACAATTTTAAGAGGTAGCACCTCGTCACGGCCTGCCTGAACTAGCTGTCACTGCTTTATGTCAGGCCTTACAAGGCTAAATGTAAAACGACTGGCTTCTGTAACCCAGCCTGAGGCACCCAACTCACAAGAATCCATTGAAGACTTTTCCTCAGAGATGTTGGACAGTAGCTAGCTAGCTAGCTAAGCAGCTTATATGCTGTAACTGCCTTCTCTCTCTTAAGGTCTTCACTTCTTGGCACAAACACCAAGCTTCCATGAGATTCCAAATTTTATCCCCGTCCCAGAAATAATCAGGTAGAAGGCATCTTTAGATACAATTAAGTGAAAACCCCTTAAATAGGGTTAGAAGGTCAGAAGCAATTGTGCACATACGTTCTGCCTTTCAAACCACTCCCAGAAAGAGTTTTAACCTGGCAGCAGACAACCTCCATATTGTTAAGCCCTATCATTTCTCACCTCTACTAGATTCAGACCCATGACTTCCCCCACTCCCAAACATAACTGACACAGCTTAATTTTCCTTCAATTGAACGGCCAAGCATCAGTAAAGTCTACTGAAGGAGAGGAAAGCATACCCCCACACCATTCTCAGGCCAGAAAAACAGCTCTCTACATTCTTAAGAAAAGAAGTCCCTGGGCAACTGGTAGTTACTAAGTCTAAGAAGAAAAGGAAAAGCTTCGAGGTTTTTGTTTTTCATTTTAATTATTTTTTACAAAAGCAAATCCCAGGCCCAGGGACAAGGTTAGTGATGTGAGGAGAATTAGAGTCCAGCAAAGGCCTGGTAGGTCTTGGTTTTCAGTATCAGCTCAGGTTAAAGAAGATGTCAGATCCAGAGCTTACTTAGCCTGGACCACTTTACACAAGACAGAAAGTATTACCTGAGATGACAGAAACCAAGATTTAGTTCATATTCCTAGAGCTTCTACATTTAAAATTACCATTTTATGATTTTATGTACTATGCCCAAATTCAAGCAGACATACTGTACAAAGAAAGCGACGCATCCTAGTTAGTATTGGTGGGTAGCCCCAAGAGGGGTGTGGGCAACACACCATGCACACAGCAAACCAAGGCAAATACCCTTGTTGTTCTTCAGAATAGGCTGCTTGGCAGAGGGGGCTGGGGCAGGGATCCCAGCAGGTTTAGGGGTGGGCATGTTGACGAGGATCGGCTGGAAAGGCACTCCCCCAGAGACTGCTTCCGGGGGTATCAGAGGCGGCAGCTCATCCTCATCAGCAGAGACTGGGGGCTCAGAGGGTGGCTCCAGCACCGACCCAGGTGTGGACTGAAGAGATGGCTGTTTAGGAGGCAGAGGGGCAACTGGGGAGGGAGCAAGAGTCAGGGAAGCTGCTGGGGTAGGCTTTGGAGCCACAGATGTAGACAGAGCTTCTGGAAGGACTTTATCAGAGGTCAGTGCTGTCAGAGGTGTAGCTACCTGAGACTCCACAGGACCCTTTGGGGAATGAAGACAATCACTGCCTTTTGCAAAGCAAATAGGCAGACCTTCTGCAGTTTTTGAGGAGTTTTTTTCAACAGGGTCTGTCTGAGGGGCTAGAGCTACTGCAGAAAGGAGGCCCTTTGTATCTTTCTTAGCGGAGGGATCTGGGCACTTAGGAGGTGAAGCAGAATTGCTCTTGGCTCTTGAGCCTTTCTGAACGGGAGCAGTGATGACCAAAGCGCTTTCTGGAGCAGGTGCAGCAAGCACTTCTGTGAGAGCTGTAGGGTCTTTCTTTGCTGGGAGCTTTTCAGATGCCTGAGGGCTACAAGCAGCAGGTACCGAGGAAGTATGGGGGTCTTTTGTGGAAGAAGTACTGATGGGTGCAAGAACAGAGGCCTCTTTAACAGAGGGAAGAGTCGCGGCTGGGAGACTAGAGACCCTTTTGGAGGACGGGGCCTTTTTAGGAGGGGAAGAGTTGACTGTGGGCACTGAAGTTCCTGAGGTCTCCTTGGGGGGCCCCCCTTTGAGAGAAGGAGCTGTTGAAGTCTCACTGGAGGTCTCAGTGGCTGGAGTCTTTTTACAAGATGGGACTGCTGCGGCCTCTTTTGGAGCTGTCTGAGGAGCTGCAGCAGCTGGGGTCTTTTTGGAGGGAGAAATCTTGACTGGGGAGTTGGGGAAAGGGAAGTGGCAGCATTTGTGGGAGTTGGGGCTGCTGGGCTTTTGCTGGAGACAGGAATAACAGCTGGGGCAGCTAAGTTCTCCTTGGGGACTGTAGGTAATGGGGCCTTTTGCAGACCGGGAGCCGTCTGTGCCAGTGAGGTGGTGACAGCTTTAATAGAAGGACTTGCTGGAAACTCTTTGGGGGCTGAAGTTCTTGGTGCCTTTTTGGATGATGGAATTTTGGGGCTCTTTGTTGGGGAGGGAGGGAGGGTCGCTGGAGCTTCTTTGAGATCTACAGTCTTTGGGGTCTTTTTATGGGAGGAGTGAGTTTTGACTGGGGGTGCAGCTGGCGTTACTGGAGCCTCCCTGGGGGAGACAGTAACTTCTTGTGTGTCAGCAGGGACAGGCACCTTGGAGGCTGCAGTTGCTGAAACCTTCTGTGGAGCGGCAGGCTTCTCTGGTGGTGCCGTGGTGACGCTTTCAGAGGGTGGGGCTGCAGTTTTGGAGGCCTTCTTGGGGGAGGGAGGACTTTCAGCTAGAGTAATAGAGGCATCTTTAGGAGATGGGGTTAGAGGAACCTGTTTAGGGTCTACAGTTTTGGGGGCCTTTTGGGGGGAAGGAGGAATCTCCAGTGGCACAGCTGTGACCCCTTCAAGAGATGGGGTTGTGGGAGTTTCTTTGGAGCCTGCTGTCTTAGGCCCCTTCCTGGGGGAGGGAGGGATCTGCACTGGTGCAGTGGTGACCCCTTCAGGAGATGGGGCTGGAGTTTCTTTGGGGGCTGCAGTTTTGGGGGACTTTCTGCGGGAGGGAGGAATCTCCAGTGGTATAGCTGTGACTCCCTCAGAAGGTGCTGAAGTTTCTTTGGGGATTGCATTTTTGGGAGCCTTTTTGGAAGGTGGGGTTGCTGGAGCCTCTTTGGGACCTGCCATTTTGGGAATTTTTTGGGGGGATGGAGTTGTTGAGGTTTCTTTGGGGGCTGCAGTTTTAGGGGCCTTTTTAGGGGAGGAAGGACTCTCATCTAGGGTATTAGGGGCACCTTTGGGAGATGGGGTCACAGGGACCTGTTTGGAGGCTGGAGTTGGGGGAGAAGGAGGACTCCCCAGTGGCATTGCTGTAACCCCCTCAGAAGACGTGGTTGGAGTTTCTTTGGGGGCTGCAGTTTTGGGGGACCTTTTTGGGGATGAAGTTGAATTTTCTTTGGGGGCTGCAGTTTTTGAGGTCTTTTTTGGAGAAGGAGAAATCTCTACTGATACAGTTGTGGCCCCCACAGATGGGGCTGGCAAAGCTTCTTTGGGGGCTGCAGTTTTAGGGGCCTTTTTGGGAGAAGGAGGAGTTTCAGAGAGGGTAGTAAAGGCATCTTTGGTAGATGGGGTTACAGGAACCTGTTTAGAGACTGCAGTTTTAGGGGCCTTTTTGGGGGAAGTAGGAATCTCCAGTGGCACAGCTGTGACCTCTTCAGGTGGAGTTTCTTTGGGGCCTGCAGTTTTGAGGGACTTTTTTTGGGATGAGGCTGCTGACTTTTCATTAGGGGTTGAATTTTGGGGCACTTCTTTTGGAGGCAGAGAAATCTCCAGGGGCACAGCTGTGACCCCTTCAGGTGGAGTTTCTTTGGGGGCTGCAGTTTTAGGGGACTTTTTGGGCAAGGAGGAATCTCCAGTGGTACAGCTGTGACTCCTTTAGAAGGAATTTCTTTGGGAACTGAAGCTTTAGGGGCCCTTTTGGAAGATGAGGTTGGTGAACTTTCTTTGGGGGCTGCAGTCTTGGGGGCCTTTTTTGGGCGAGGAGTCTCCAGTGGTACAGCTGTGACCCCTTCAGGAGATGGAGTCGCTGGAGTTTCTTTGGGAGCTGCAGTTTTAGGGGACTTTTTGGGGCAAGGAGGAGTCTCCAGTGGTACAGCTGTGACCCCTTCAGGAGATGGAGTCGCTGGAGCTTCTTTGGGAGCTGCAGTTTTAGGGGACTTTTTGGGGCAAGGAGGAATCTCCAGTGGTACAGCTGTGACCCCTTCAGGAGATGGAGTCGCTGGAGCTTCTTTGGGAGCTGCAGTTTTAGGGGACTTTTTGGGGCAAGGAGGAGTCTCCAGTGGTACAGCTGTGACCCCTTCAGGAGATGGAGTCGCTGGAGCTTCTTTGGGAGCTGCAGTTTTAGGGGACTTTTTGGGGCAAGGAGGAGTCTCCAGTGGTACAGCTGTGACCCCTTCAGGAGATGGAGTCGCTGGAGCTTCTTTGGGGGCTGCAGTTTTGGGGGACTTTTTAGGACAGGTAAGATTCTCAGCTAGGGTGGCAGGGGCACCTTTAGGGGATGGGCTTGTTAGAGCCCCACTGAGTGTGTCACTCGTTGGGGACTCTGGTGGGGAGGTAGGAGCCACATGTGGTAGAAAAGGGACCTCTTTGGGAAACTGGGATGTTGAGAGTTCTTTGGAGGCTGCAATTTCTGTCCCCTTTTTAGAGGTCGTAGCTGGGGCACCCTTAGGGGAGATGGATTTTGGAGTCTTTTGTGGGGAAAGAGAAGTCACAGCTGGGGCAGTAGAGGCAACTTTGGAAGTTGAGTTTGCTAAAGTCTCTTTGGGGGTTGCAGTTGCTAGGGCATTCTTGAGGGAGGTGGGACTCTCAGTAGGAGCAACGCAGGCTTCATTAGGAGATGGGGCCACAGAGGCCTTTGGGGGAGACAGAGAAGTCATAGCTGGGACACTTTTGAGAGACAGGTTTGCTGAAGTATCTTTGGGGACTGCAGCTGTTGGAGTCTTTTTGGGAGAGGTAGGAGTCACATCTGATACAATAGGGTCCATTTTAGGAGACTGGACTGCTGAGATCAGCCTGGAAGCTGTAGCTTCTGGGGTCTTTTGAGGGGAAGGAAGAATTTCTGCTGGGACCTTTTTGGAGGAGACAGAAGTTTCTATTGGAACAATAGGGGCCCCTTTAGGGGAGGGAGGAGCCACAGTTGGAGGAACAGGGGACCCTTTGGAGGATGGAGAAACAGGAGAAAGCTTATTAAGTGAGCTTTTAGGGCCTTGGAAAGACAGACCTGCCTCTGGAACGAAAGAAGCCTCAAGTGGACAAAGAGGAGATGAAACACTTCGAGGAGAAACATCTGGGAGAACAGAGCCCTTCTGTTTAGTCTGAGGAGACACACTGGTGTCTAAAGAAGGTGAGGAGTTAGCTAGACAAAGCACAGCTTCTTTGGAAGACACAGAAGCATCTTGGTACCCTTCACGAGAGGAGTCCGAAGATTCCATATGAGAGACATCAACTTTCCTTGCACTGGAAAAAGAAATCCCAGCTGAGGGAGAAGCAGGAAAGGGTACAGACTTGGGAATTTCAGGGGACAATGCCAAAGTAGTCACAGAAACAGAAGCATTCTGGGGGACAAAGCCATAGAAGGAGCCACAGGACAGCCTTCAGAGGCTAAAGGAACCAGAGGTAAAGTGGTAGAAGGAAAGATATCTTTGGCAGGTCTAGGAGCCAGCCCTTTAGAATCACAAGTTTCTGAAAGAAACAGAGCCATTGCTGGGGCAGCGACAGAACTTTTGAGAGGCTGACCAACAGCAATGGCTGGCTGCACTACAGGGGCAGGTCCTCCTGTAGTCTTCTTTGACACAGTGTCTTCTGAAAGTACTTCCAAAGATGATGCACTTTGAGAAGAGGAAGACTCTTTAAGTGCCATAGGTTGTAGACTAGTATCTTTTCTGGTAGGGAGCCCTGCCTGGGCTGGAGAAACAGGGGCTCCTACATTCACCAATGCTGAAATGGGAAGACTTTTAAGGTCTTCAGTGGCTGGTGGAGGAGACACCCCTAGAGTAGCTGATCCTGGAGGAGCAGGAAACTGCTTGTGAGCAGCAGGTACAGGTGAAGTAACAGGGGAAACTGAGTCTTTACTACTTCCAAGACCTGATGAAGCTGGAGGAGACACATGAGTGTGCAGGTGCTACAGAAATGGTACAAGGGTTATTCAGCACAGGGTGGATGGCTCCAATACAGGAGACAGGACTTTCTTTTAAGCCAGTTTTTTGAGAAGCAGGAACTTGAGTAACCAAAGGCTGCAGAGCAGCACCAGAACCTTTGGGAATGAGAGAGGCTCTAGGAGACAATGGAGAGCCAAGAGGGCTGCAGACTTCATTAGCAACAGCAGAGGAGCCTTTGTCAACTGATGGAGCCGCCACAGAATCAGCAGCTAGCTCATGTCTGGAAAGAATGGTAGAGACTACAGATGGCTTAGGTGGGCAAGAGGCTGCAGCAGAATGATCTACAAAGATGGTATTATTCACTGCAAGACCTGACTGACCTGGAGGCTGGATAGGAGAATCCAAAGAACTGTGATGCAGAGGTGGAAGATGAGAGCCAGGAGAAGCAGAGGGTGCTGGCGGGATGCTGGGCGTTACAGTGCTCTGAGCAGGTGTACTAACAGGTCCTTTTAGGTTGAGGCTTAGCAGACTTTGTGTTAAAGCTGAGGGAATGGGGACACCTTTCACTGGGGAAGTGATGGGTAGTGTTTGAGGACAGGACGTTAAGCCAAGCTGAGCAGAGGCCAGCGGGGTTTCAAGGTGGGAAGGAAAAGCACTGACTACATCTGGAGGACATGGGGTAGTGCCTTTTAGATTCGGGATTCCCCGAGAGGGAACCTGACTGATAGAAGAACCCTTTGGTTCTAAGGGAGGGATGGACGCTGTCATAGATGTCAATGCCCCTGACTCTGCTCTAGCAGCTGATAGAGGTGAGGCGAGAGGGGGAGGGGGACACACAGAGCTCTTCTGAACTGACTAGGAGCCAATGCGACCAGAGACAAGGGAGCCGAGGAGGAACGGGCACCTTTCTGAGCTGGACCTATCATGGGAGAGGCCAAGGCTAAGGCAGCTGGGGAGATGGGAGGCCCTATCAGATGTGGCAGGAAAGTTGGGGTGGGAGGGGCGGTTCCTGAGGGCAGAGCAGTTTCAGCTGTTAAGGGCTGGGCAAAAGGAACTTCAAAGGGGGTTGAGGAAACACTAGAAGGGAGTGGAGGAGGCTGATGAGCAGTTACTAGAGGGCTTTGTTGGGGGCCCAGGGAGGAGGGAGCGGGAGGTCCAGGCTGCCCTAGGGCAGCAGTAACATTCAAGGCTGAAGACATAGGAAGCACAGCTGGAGAAAAGCAAAAATAAATAAAATAAAAAACAAAACAAAAAAGGAGATAAGGGGGGGGGGGGAGGAAGGTGAATTGTGCAGCCTAAGTTGGTAACATGTCTCACAGGAAATAATGAAGTTTAAAATCTGAGAATGACGGTCACCACAGGGGATTAGAAACAGGTGACAAGCAATATCAACTTTGCCTGTGCATATTTCAGTGATTAAGTGGACTACATCCTTCAAAATAAACCAACTATTTTAAGGTGGGGCAAACAGTCCAAGACTAGCTCATCTCTAAATGGGGAGCACAGGCCCACACCCTGTAACTGATTAAGCTCAGGGCTTTACACATGCTATACAAGAACCCTCTACTACTAAGGTTTTATATATTTTATGTATATATATATATATATAAAAAAAAAAAAAGAGTATAAAACCTCTTTTTTCAGACAGTCCTAACAATTTCTTAGACTGGCCTTAAATTTACAATTCTCAGCTTCTTATATCCCATGGCACTTGGCACTAGCCACTAACGCGGAGTAATTTCCCCCTCCTTCACAAAACTGACACTACTCTCAATGTTTTGTTTTTAGACATGGTCTCACTTCAGTCCCAGGAACTCAGGGTTGTCTCTATTTCTGATTGGATTAAAAGAGTGTGACCACACCTCATCCAAATCTTTTCTGGCCATACTTTTAGACTTCTAGGGGTGGCGTAGGGTATGGAGACTGGGAATTCAATTATGGTGGAACACATTTTAGAAAGGATACAGCTAGCCTTCTTAGCTCTAATAAAGCTGAAACTCCCCCAAAATTGGTACCAAACACTAAGTCCCACCACATGCGGGTCCTACACCATTCTCTATCCCTGCTTCAGCAGTACTGGCTCTTCCACTCTTTATCTCAGTTAGGGCTCAAAGGAGGACAAGGTGGGAATTATATCATGAAACTAGATCCAAATTATTAAGCCATACTTTAGAAATACATGCTCCCTACTCCTTATTTTAGATAAGTATGCTATCCTGTCTAAATAGTCTACTATTTGGCACTACAAAGATTACTGAAGGAACATAGTTTCTGCCATTCAAGAGACAACATTGGATTACATCAGAGTCAATAAATGATAAATACCTAGAAGGGCATGAATCATTAAAACACCTACTCAGCCAGTTTATTCTCAAATTCTTATAGTACGAGATTACAGGACAAAGAGGTGGCTGGACCAGTCTTTCTGGAGAATTGGTAGGTCAAAGCCTTCTAATTATAATGCAAATACTTCTTGTACACATATTAACTAGAATTTAAAAACATGCCCACATTTCTTGCTTTTATACTATAACCAATATTCTGATTGTTTTCATTCATTTCAATAAGAATAATTAGATACAGTTATCATGGGTATGCCCTCAATACAAGCGCAAGTTCAGACTAATTATGCATATCTTTAACACTAAGGACTGCTTTAGACATTATTTTAAAAACTGGGGTCAGGATATTCTAAGTTAACTTTCAGCCTCCACATTTGTAAAATAGTTTAACTTTTGTTGAACTCTGAAGTTGCAGATCCCCAGAAACTATTCCTTCTCCACACTGCCCATTTCCCAGCTCAGGGTCCCACCTCCTTTTTGGTCTGAAGGCTGGATTAATCCCTTCAGCTGTTAAAAAATCAGACAGGTGGGGAGGGAGGACTTTAATGCTTTTAAATATAAATAACTTTAATTCCAAAAGAAAACACAAACTCCCATGAGTAACAACAAAAATTGTATTAAAAACAAAGTAGAACACATATCTTTTTCCCCTCTGCAGGGTCTCTGTGTAGTCCCGGCTGCCCTATGCCTCCCAAGTGCTGGGATTAAAGGCACACACACTACTGCCCAGCACTTATCTTACGGCTACCCTTAAGATACCCTTCATTTAGTTCTGTAGAACTGACTCAGCAAACAAAACCATTCACATTCTTTCCAGAATCTCTTCTTTAAGTTCTCTATCAAAATGTGTTAACCAGCATTCAAGCCTATCTTCAGACTACATTCTATTTCAGTTAAAAAAAAAAAAAAAAAACCCAAGACTTTATTTCAGTCTTATGTAATGGAACTACACTAGCAAGCATTATCAATCCCTACAAGTTAAGTAACTCAGGTTGAGGCTTAGCTAAGACATGCTTATAAGCAGCAATATCTCATCCAGACATGTGATGAAAGGCTCGGTGCCAACCATGGCTATCTAAAACCTCGACCCAACTTGCTGGCCGGAACTTCACCAAAGCTCAGGTCTCCTTGGCCTGCCTGTGCCACCCAGTTACAACAGACCAGAACCACTCAGCTCCTTCCCTACTCAGGTTTCCTATATGTAGATTCCACAGAAGAGCTTTTCCAGCAGCCAGTGTATTCATAAAGCAGGCTAGAGAACCCGTGTATAAATCCTAAAGATAACAATCTTTTACTTTCTTCCCCTAAGGAGTCCCCTTCCCACCCCCAGGCAAGACAGCAATTAGATTGTATATTACAGCTATAATCCCATTTAAAACTTTTCTTTAAACGGCAATAAACTACAAAAGGCAGAAAGGTAGTTGTCCCTTTACCCACCAAATGGCTTTAGGATCAATTTTCATTAACAGTAAAAGAGCTATGGGCACCTACCTGTCTCAGCCTGAGGCTGTGGCAACTCCTGCTCTGTAGCAGGGACGGTTTCTGTGGCTTCACCGGGCATTTCTGAAGGGAATAAAACGGAGGCCCCGAATTAACTAGGGTGAATTCACCTGCCTAGCCCAGGTATTCTGCCTAGTCAAGTATTCAAAAAAAAAAAAAAAAAAAAAAAAGCACGTAAGGCCCATTAAGAAGAAAAATCCTGTGGGTCCGGGCGACAACCTCCCCAAAGTGACTGGAAACTGGCTGAAACTATGCCACGACCCTCAGATGTCTGCTAAAGGGATCTGACCTCATGGAGCAGCTTCACTTAGCAGAGATCTGACTTCGCACTGGCCAGGTCCTTGTTTTCACTCTTCCGATCCCACAAGGACAGCAATCCCAAGGTCTTAGCTCCTAATCGTGAGATCTCAGGGCGCTACCTTGGGCCCCTTCCGATCCTAAAACTCACTCCGCTGAGCCTGGTAACCCCAGACTCTCTACTGACCCCTTGGCAGAGCAAGAAGAATACGGGGGTGACTCAAGACCAGCAATCCCTTGCCACGGGACGACGTTGCGAGTTCCGAGGCTGTGACCCCCTTAACCTCCTCCAGATCCCCGTGGCGCCCTTCCCAACTCCAGACGCGCCCAGCCGCTCCTGCTGCACCCCAATGGTTTCCACGTTCCCACGCCTAAACCCCGGGTTGGACCCGTGGCCCCTTCTGTCCTGCTTTTGCTCGGATCCAAAGCGCAGACCCCATTTTGTCCGCAGGCGCGGGGGCGAGTTTAAGAACTCCGAGCCCCACGGAGCCGCCAGAGCTCCTTAAGTAAATGCCCCGGGGCCGCGGAGCTCGCAGCAGGCGAGGATGGCTACGGATGGAAAGCAAAGGCGCAAGCGGCACTTACTGTGCGGAGAACACGGAACCAAGATGGCGGCAGAAAGAGAGCGAGCGAGCCCGTGACCCACGCCTGTTGCAGAAGGAAGCCGGGCACCGAGAGGGCGGGACCAACGTGCGGTTCCGGGTCAGGCGCGCGGGCCTCCACTTCCTGTAGCGAGCCCAGCAGCTGTTGTCCGGCTACGGTGGTGGTGACGCGGTCTAAATAAGGCTATGAATTCCTACGAGGACGCGCAGGCCTGGCTGGAGTTGGAGAGGCCGCCCCGCCACGGCCTTGACCCCGAGGGACGTGCCAAGACCGTAGGCGAAATAGCGACAGCTGTTGAAGACGGCGCCCGGGTTTCCCATTTAAGAGAACGTGTGGCGAATTAACAGCGAACGTCACAGAGCCTTTGTTGCTCGCACCATTGGAGAGAAGTGACTTAGGTTTAAAGTTTGGAAATAGAGGATTTAGGGCAGCAAAAGCTCGGTTCTCTCCAGGGAAAACTTCACAGAGCATAAACACAATGCGCTTCGCCTGATACCCTTGGGCCCTTCTCAGATATTCTAAACCTAGCAAATTTGGAGCCAGCCTGGGCTAGATATTGAGAGCTTGTCTCAAAACAAACAAAACCTCATACTCTTTGAAAGTAGAATATACCATTCACCCGTTCGCAGGACTGTACATTAAAAACCCACACTTGAGCTTGGGAATGTAACTCGGTTGGTAGAGTGCCTTGGCCTAGCATGCAAGAAGTCCTGAGTTCCATCCACAGCACCACATAAAATCGCAAGTGGTGCGAGCCCGCAATCCAGCACTTTGGAGGCAGAGACGGGATCAAAAGTTCAAAGCTGTCCTCTGCAAAACCTCAACACATTTGAGGTGAATTTTGTGTGTGTGGTCTTTTGTTGAGACAAGGTCTCTAGCCCTGGCTGGCTTCCAGCTCACATAGAAATCCACCTGCCTCTACCTCCAAAGTGCTGGAATTAAAGGCTGGGCTATCAAATCAATCGGCCCTTGCTTTGTGTTTTTGAGACAAGGTCTTACTGTATAGACCAGCCTAACCTTAGAGACTCACCTGCCTCTGAACCTAGCAAATTCGGAGCCATCCTGGACTAGATATTGAGAGCTTGTCTCGGGCTGGAGAGATGGCTCAGCCGTTAAAGGCTAGGCTCACAACCAAAAATATAAGAGAGCTTGTCTCAAAACAAACAAAACCTCATACTCTTTGAAAGTAGAATATACCATAAAACCAGTATTTTGCTAAAGAAATAGTTACTGACTTACACACCATCTCTTATTTCTGCAAAAGGACTAAACAATTTTGGACCTGAATTACTTTGTTGTTGTTCTTTGTTTTTAAAGCAAGCTCTCTATAGGTCCATGCTAGTCTCAAATTTGCTGCAGTCCTCAAAAGTGTTGAGATTACAGCTGGACAGCATTGTATCTGGCTAACTTAACACTTACTTGATTTGGTTGGCTGTGTTTTCTAGGAAGCACTGAGAAAATTAAACATCTGAAAGGTACCTTAAGCCCTGATTGGGCTGGTCAGCTGGTTCAGCCAGTTTAGGCACTTGTGCAGGTCTGGCAACCTTCCATCCTTGAAACCCATGGAAAGGTGGACGAGAACAGACTCGACCGAGTACACACACCAAAAGTACACATAAAGAATGAAAAAGAAATCAAAAGGAAAGGATGTGACTGCCCCTAGGTGTGGAGGAAGATAAAGTTCCTTATGGATATGTGGGAGAGCATAGCCAGAGGCAAAAGGATCCCCAGTCCAGAGGACGTGACCAGACTGAGCTCACCCACGTAGGGGGAGGGAAAAGGGGAGGGAAAGAGGGAACCAGGCATAGCAGCCTGGAATCCAAAGGTACAAAAAGGGTGGGTAATCAACACGTCTGGATTATACAGGGAAGAGTCTCAATGGGAAGAGTGGGGAAGGTAGTCCAGCCCTTGGGCTTAAAGAGTTCAGGTAGAGGGCAGAGTGGGTCAGCCAGACCCTGTAACAGGTGGGGACTAAGGGATACTGGGAAAGCCTGGAGGCCATGTCCACTTTGCTATGTCAATTAGCCATCTCAGCCCTTTGTCCCTGGTTTGCAACTTAACATTATCAAAATCTGGCCAGCCTGGTCTACATAGTTCCAGGACAGCAAGAGCTAAACTGAGAAACCCTGTTGAAGAAAAGGAGGAGGAGGAGGAAGAAGAGGAAGAAAGAAAGAAAGAAAAGAAACTAGAGTGTGAGGAAGCCACACCTTAGCACCATTCCCCTTTCCTCACTCAATTTCAGAAGAACTGAGTCTTCCAAATTAGTTACTCATGAATAGAAGTAGATGGACCTCCAATTCTCCATCCTCCTGTCTCAGCTCCCCAAGTAGATGTGGCTACAGATGGACCACAGAGCTGGTTTAGCTACACTTTTTTTTTTTTTTTCTTTTGTTTTTTTGAGACAGGGTTTCTCTGTACAGCCCTGGCTGTCCTGGAACTTACTGTGTAGACCAGGCTGGCCTCGAACTCAGAAATCCGCCTGCCTCTGCCTCCCAAGTGCTGGAATTAAAGGCGTGCGCCACCACCACCGCCCGGCTATCGAACTATTGAGCTTCAGGGATGTTTCCGTCTATTTCTCCTTAGCTGCAGGAATCACAGATTCATACTACTGCATCCAGCATTTACATGGTTCTAGAGACCCAAACCGTCGTCATGCTGTGTGACAAGTGTTTTTTCCCTTTATCATTGCTCCAGCCTGTAGCTTACTCTTTGGGTTTCCTTACACACTGACCGAAGTTTGAAACTCCAATTTGGTGTCAATTTTTGTGTCCTTTGCTCCTTTTGCTTCCCCTTCCCCCAATAGGGTCTTATATAGCCCAGGTTATCTTAGAACTATGTAGCCAAGGATGGCCTAGAAATCCTTCTACCTTAGCCTCCCAAGCGCTAGGACTACAGGTGTGTGCACTACCACACACAGCTTGTTTCTATATGTCTATCAGTGTCTTGGCAAGTCAAGGAAAATCAATACTTTTGGGTGGTTCTCTTCAAGAGCTGTATAATTATTACTTAAAAAAGATCTGGGCTGGAGGCCAGCCTGGGTCTACAAAATGAGTTCTAGGACAGCCAGGGCTACAAAGAGAAATCCTGTCTCGAATCATCCCTCCAGGCCTCTCCCCACCCCCCAAAAACCCAAATGAGTCTTTAGTAATTCTTTCCTTTTTTTTGAGACAGTTTTTCTGTGTAATAGATCACTTTGTAGGCCAGGCTGCCCTTGAACTCAGAGATCTGCTTGCCTCTGCCTCCTGAGTGCTGGGATTAAAAGCTTGCAACATCACACCTGGCTTAGAAATAATTTTTTAAAATTTTCTATATCTTATTTTATTTGTATAGGTATTTTGTCTGAATGTATGTCTGTACAGCACATTTGTACAGTGCCCAAAAAAGCCGGAAGCTTTGAAGCATCATCTCTGTAGCCCAGTAACTATTATTATATAATTATAATTCTGTATTATAGAAGTTTTAATTGACCCACTATTTCTTAGAAGCTGAAGGCTAAATAATCCATAGTATACACAAACTTAAATAAGGAATTTTGCAAAGTAGCCTTTAATATTTTTCCTTTAAGAGTAGGTGAGGTGGTCTAAGTGTTTTGACAAAAATTTTTTTTTTTTTTTTGAGACAAGGTCTCATAAGTGTAACTGTTAACTCTGCTGGCGTGGAACTTGACATGTAGACCACGCTGCCTCAGATTCAGAGATCTGTCTGCCTGTGCTGGGATGAAAGTTGTGTGCAGTTATGCCCTCACCCCTTACAATAGCTTTTTTGTTTTGGTTAAGTTGGTTACATTTTTTGATGATTCCTTTTTACTACTATTTTTTTATGTGCATTGGTGTTTTGCCTACATATACATCTGTGTGAAGGTGTCAGCTCTGCTGGAATTGGAGCTACAGACAGTTGTAAGCTGCCGTGTGGGTGCTGGGAATTGAACTCAGGACCTCTGGAAGAGCAGGCAGTGCTCTTAACCACTGAACCACCCCTCCAGCACAAGTTGGTTACATTTTTAAGCTGCTTCTCTGTGGTGAATTCATCTAGTTGCTGAGCGAAAAAGGCACTAAAACCGAAAATGCTTGACAAAGAACATTCTATTAAGTCCTACTTTGGAAATTTCGGTAGGTTTAATTATCTGGTTAAAAATAATTTTAAGGAGGAACAAGAGAGCCAAAGAAAATATTTGACATGAAAGACTGGGGGAAAGAAGGGGCGTTGAAACAGGAAGTGTAATGATATAAATGTACGTATGAGATGTCACGATAACAGAAGGGAAATGTCACCATGAAACTCATTATCTTACATGCTGACTAAAACAGTGATAAATAAAAAAAAATAAAACTCGGGGGCTGGAGAGATGGCTTAGCGGTTAAGAGCACCGACTGCTCTTCCAGAGGCCCTGAGTTCAATTTCCAGCAACCACATGGTGGCTCACAACCATCTGTAATGGGGATCCGATGCCCTCTTCTGGTGTGTCTGAAGACAGTGACAGTGTACTCCTATAAATAAAGTAAATAAATCTAAAGAAAAGAAAAGAAAAAGGGACCGGGCAGTGGTGGCTCATGCCTTTAATCCCAGCACTTGGGAGGCAGAGGCAGGCGGATTTCTGAGTTCGAGGCCAGCCTGGTCTACAAAGTAAGTTCCAGGACAGCCAGGGCTATACAGAGAAACCCTGTCTCGAAAAACCAAAAAAAAAAAAAAAAAAAAAAAAGAAAAAAGAAAAAGGGAAAAAACTGGGCATGGTGGCTGAAGGCTTGTAACCCTAGTACACAGGAGGCTGACACAGTTGGCCTGCTGGCCTTCCACAGGTTTGAGGCCAGCTTGGTCTAGAGTTGACCCCATCTCTCAAAACAAGTATACACCACAGTAAAGAAAACCAAACAAAATCAAACAAGACCAGACTGAGCAGTGGTGTGATAATGTTGGCTGTCAACTTGACCACAACTGGAATTAACTAAAATGCAAGCAGCTGGGTTTACGTGTACGAGCTTTTCCTTAATTAAATCATTGAAGTGGGAAAAACCACCCTTAATCTATCTGGATATTTTGAAGTGTTAAGATGCACCCTAAATCTGGCCACACCTGCTGATGGTAGCCGATATAAAGGACAAGGAAGAAGGAAGCTCTTCCCTCTTAGGAGCAAGCCCATTCCCCCACTGGCATATTCAAATGTTCAGTTCCTTTTAAGAACCCCAACTAATAGAGATGAATTGTGGTGTAGCTCAGCCTGGTCCTGAATTTGTGGCAATCCTTCTGCCTAAGACTTGTAAGTGCTGGGATCACAGGTGTGAACCACGACTAGCTCACATGGCCGAGGGACAAGGCCATCATTTGTATAAAATCATGGAGGTGAAGGAGGAATCCAGAGTGGTAAATGGAAGTCCTGTTAAACTCCTGCTCACTTATGCCTCTACACAGTGATGGGTAGAACCCAGTATATCGGAAGCCCAAGGATTATCATGTTATATAAAACATTTTACAGACTTCTGCAGTTCATTTATTCCTTGACTTATTGTTTCTTTCATGGTCACAGACACCCTCTTTGGTCTCAGAGACCAGGTCTCTTCGACATAAATTATTTCTCGAAAGAAAGTTCTGCTTTAAGGATTAAGGCACGTCGATGATTCTACCATATTTATTAAATGTTCCATGGTTGAAGGCAGAAGGCATTCACGTCGGTTTGATGGGAGTTGTTTTCTTCAGAAATCTTTTTGTAAATCTAAAACAAAGTAGAGAACAAAAATTTTAAAAATAAAAGTATGGTTTAAGCGAAAGAATTAGTAAAGGAAAATAAAACCATTTATTTTCATATTCTGCTTTGATTCAAGCTTCTGTTAATTCACACCATATATAATGACGTGTCTTCACACTTATTGAAGCCCAAATTATAGGTTGATCCAGGACAGAATGAGAGTACAGAGGACTTGACTGGCAAGACGGCTTCGTGGGTGTGGGTGCTTGCTGCCAAGCCTGAAGACCTGAGTTCAAGCCCCAGGACCTACCTAGGTGGAAGGAGAGAAGTAGCCACTTCCAGTTGTCTTCTGACTTCCACACACATTCTGTGGCAAATGTGTATGGGCAAATGTGTACACACACACACACACACACACACACACACACACAGAGCTAAATAAAGAAATGTGAAACAACAACAACAACAACAACAAAAAAAAACCCACCCAACTAAGGTTACAATAAATCAGTAATTTTCTTTTTGTTTTTTTTTTTTTACTAGATTAGACAAAGATTGGTTTTACAAAGACAAGGGGATGCTCATCTTACCGCTTTTCTTGAGAAGTTCCCCTTTCCGGGATTTATCCAGGTTTTCGAGAAACTGTTCAAATACTTTCACATATGGTGCTAGGCTGGTCTTCTTATAATCTAAGTCATAAGACATGTACATTAGAAGGAGCATGTTGGCAGAAAGGACATGAATGTTTTAGAACAACCCAACAGACTTGGTTCTCTGAAGAAGTTAGTAAGATTGACAAACCTTTAGTTAACCCAATAGGAGATATAAATGTATTGAACAGAGAACAGAAGGTGTTATTCCAACATATTCTTCGGAAATACTGAGCCATGGTAGTGATTACTATGAAAACTTATACTCAGAAGAAATAGAAGGATTTCTAGATGCAGATCATGTACCAAAATAAATCCAGGAGACATATATAACTTTAAGTAGACACATCACGAATGGGACAGAGTCACAGATGTCTCAGCCCCTGCTCCTCTAGTCTTTTTTTTTTTTCTTCCAGACAGATAGGGTTTCTCTGTGTAATCTCGACTGTCCTGAACTTACTCTGTAGGCCAGGCTGGCCTTGAACTCACAGACACTCTCCTGCCTCTGCCAAGTGCTAGGATTAAAGGCATGTGCCACATGCTTGATCTATCTACCCAACGTCCACGTTCATGGACTATCTCACGCCAATTTTTATAAAGTTTGTTCACAAACAGAAAAGGAGGAACACCACCAGATTTGTTCTATGAAGGCAATATTATCCTGGTAGCAAAACCAGGTAAGGACACACACGCACGCGCACACACGCACGCACGCACGCACGCACGCACGCACACACAAACTACAGACCAGTTTCATTGATGAGCATAGATGTAAAGGTTCTCAACAAAATACTTGCAAGCTGAATCAGGAACATATTAAGAAGGTTATAAACTGGCCAGGTGGTGGTGGCGCACGCCTTTAATCCCAGCACTTGGGAGGCAGGGGCAGGTGGATTTCTGAGTTCGAGGCCAGCCTGGTCTACCGAATGAGTTCCAGGACAGCCAGGGCTACACAGAGAAACCCTGTCTCCTCGAAAAACCAAAAAAAAAAAAAAAAAGAAAAGGTTATAAACTACGAACAAGTAGGCTTCATGCCAGAGAGGCAAGTTTGGTTCAACATGTGTACATCAATAAATGTAACACATCATATAACTAAACTTAAGACAGAACCGCACAGTGTTTCGATTGATGTTGAAAGGCATTTGAGAAAGTTCGACGTGCCTTCATGATCAAAGTTCTGGAGACTTTATATAGTTGAAGCAGACCCCAGAATGATGAAGGTTATATACAACAAACCTATAGACAATGTTGTGTAAAACGGAGACAGACCAAGAACATTTCCTCTGAAAATCAAGAACAAGACAAGGATACCCACCTTCCCTCTTATTTATGTCTTTTTAGACTGTTTTTATGTCACGTGTATGAGTGTTTGCCTGAATGTATGACTCTGCACCACATGCATGCAGTGCTCATGGGAGCCGGAAAAGGGCACTGGACCCCCTGGGACTTGAGTTACAACCAGCTCTTACAGTGGGGCTGGACATCGAACCTGGGTCCTCTGCAAGGGCAGCATGTTCTCTTAACTGCTAAGGATTCTCTCCAGCACGTCCCCTACTCTTCATTTGATACAGTGCTCGAAATCTTAGCTCTAGCAGTTACAAAAAAGATAGACCTAAGAGGGATGAAAGCAGGAAGGGAGGAAGTCATACTATCTGTAGTCACAGATGATGTGGTTCTTTAAAGACTCTGTAGAATATCCTAGAAAACTTGTGAAATCAGCCTTTATATAAACCAATAATGTATTCTCAGAGAAAGAAATTAGGAAAAGTATCCCATTTAACTTTTTTTTTCTTTTTAATTTACTTTGGACACATTGGTGTTTTGCCTGCATGCATGTTTGTGTGATGATGTCGGATCTCCTAGGATTGGAATTACGCATAGCTGTGAGCAGCCATGTGGGTACTGAGAATTGAATCGGGGTCCTTTGGAAGAACAGTTAGTGCTCCTAACCACTGGGTCATCTCTCCAGCCCCAAACATCCCATTTAAAACAACTCTAAAACCAGAAATCGAAGCGCTCCATAACAGAATTTACCACAGAGCTGATTTCAGGATAGAAAGTGACCCAGGGTGGCCTGCTCCTAAGGAGAGTTACCTACAGAAGTGCAGACGGGTGGGAAGCCGCAGCCCAGTAGCTTACCTCTGAGTCTGTGTCTGCCTTCAGCTTCATCCTGCTTTTCCTTCTCATTAGTGGAAACTACATCCAACTCCCGGCAGATGGCGCTGCAAGCAACAGAATTGGGGTTGGTCCCTAGTCCCCCATCACCCAGTGGCATACTAGCACTCAAAACTCAAAATCTTCTGTGAAAACTATGTGTCGGAGGTTCCGTGGTAGAGCGAGTGTCTGCATATGTCAAAGGCCCTAGCACTTCTGGCCCCGGACAACAAGCAAATAACCAATCCGCCAACTCAACAGGGTCTCATGTATTCCAGGGCGGATACAAACTTGTTATATAGTCAAGGACGGCCTTGGATTCTGAGGCCTGAGATTACAGGTGCATACCACAATATCTGCTATTATATACTCCATCCAACTAAGCTACGTTTTTGCTCCCCCACCTAGAGCTTGGGATCCTCCTGCCTCTGCCCTTGGATCATGGCATGTCACTAATCTTCTGTCTAGGGATCAAGTATAATCTATTTAAAAATTCAAAAGAAGTCGCAAATAAGGAATGATGACTGATCGGGAACATACCTTATAGTTGGAACAGCAAATGGATCAAACTGATCCACTTTCTGAAAATCGATAGGCACAGAAATGCAACCTGCAAGAACCAGAAGTTATAAATGCATGACTGTCGGTTGTTGTGTCTGGATTATTTTTGGTTAAAATTTTACAGGGTTCTGGGGATATAGTTTAGTGACTTGCATGCTTAAGGTCCCGAGTTCATTCCTTACTATTAGTATCACACACACACACAGGAAATATTTTTTCCAAAACCTTTGCTATTATAAGGAGTTTTAAATAGTTTTTGGAGACGGGGTCCCACTATACAGCCTTGGTTGTCCTTGAAGCCCTGCTATGCAGAGAAGGCTGGCTTTGAATTTTCATCGATCTTCCTGTCTCTGCCTGAGTACTACATGAGTCACTATACTAAGGTTGTTTTGAACTAAGATCTCACTATATAGCCCAATCTGGTCTTGAACTTATGAACCTCCCGAGTGCTGAGACCATATGTATGCATCGCTACGCTTGACCACAATGGACACCTTAAGTTTAATGTGTGTGCTCTATGAACACGAACGCAGAGGCATTGGATTCCCTTGGGGCTGGGTTTATAGTGCCTTTCATCCACTGAGCTGTCTCAGCAGTCCCACACTGCACATCTTTGCAAAATATTTTGGAAATACACAGTCATGTGCCCATAATGATATTTTGGTCAAATGATACACAAGGGTATCCAGCAACAAGCAGCTTGGTTTGTATAAAAAAATACACTGTGGTGTCTACTTGGTAATAAAACAAATGATATTTCTCTACAGGTAATGTTGTTAAGTGACCCATGACCTTTGGTAGCATTATCTTATAAATCTACACCTGAGGAAATACATGACATGCATATCTAGGAGCTGAGGATACAATGATGCCTTTTGAAATGGGGTCCCACTATGGAACCCTGGCTGGGTTGAAACTTGCTATGGAGCCGAGGAAGGCTTTGACCTTCCTTCCACCTCCCAGATTTCTAACTCTCGTGCTTCTACCTTCTGAGTGCTGGGATCACAAATGTGTAAACTCTTTGTTCTAGGCTTCAGTTTGTTTTCTCTCTCTCTCTCTCTCTCTCTTTTTTTTTTTTTTTGGAGACAAGGCTCTCAGATAGCTTAGGCTGGCCTCAAGCTCCACGTTGCTGACGGTGACTTTAAACTTCTGATCCTCCCGTGTCCTTCTCCTAATCAGCGGGATTATAGGCCTGTGCCATCAGTTTTATGGTTGCTGGGATGCAGCCCAGGGCTTTGTGTGTGCCAGGCAAGCACTCTACAAACTGAGCCTCATGCCCCCTAACCCTAAAGCCTTTATCTAGTAACGATTCTCCAGTGAGCTCCTTCACTGACAAAGGGAACGTAGGTAGATAGTAGCCAACAAATCGATTCTTCAACCTTTCTCCTCACAGACACATGTATTCATAACTAATGATATCCTTGCGAACACATAACGAGCCAGCCGGGGTGGCGCATGGGCAGAGACGGGCAGATCTCCATGAGAGAGGGCTGATTTACACAGCGAGTCCCAGGCCAGCCAGGGCTACACTGAGAGACCTTGTCTCACAAAACCAAACAAGACGAATGTTTTTCCTTTGGTTTTCCTTTCTTTCTTTGCACTGTACCTGTCTTGGGGTGGACACTAAAAGGGCTCTTCAGTAAATGGTTGACTCCTTTGCTAACGTTGATATCCAGGCGTGGGAAACAGTACTGGAGCATAATCTCCCATTCCAGCCATGGGCCGCACTTATCACTCCTGGTATTCTAAAAGCAGATGCGAGACCACGTGAGGGTCAGAAGGAACTCTGACCATCTTTAAAGCAAAACCAGCCATGACTCGATTAGGAGCTGTGCTGACGTCGGTAAACACACGGATCCCGGGGTGGATACCTGAGGTGCGTTGGCCACTTTCTTCAGGTGCTCCCAGCGCTGAGGTGAGCTGTGAAACTTCTGAAACCCTCTTTGCAGCTCATCATGAATTGGTGATGCTTCATTAAGGAGCATGCTCGCTTGGGATACCTCAGTGAATAAGTCTTTAGTACATATTATTACAAGAATATTGAAGCTTCACACATTCAGAGACTATGAACGACTCATAAAACACAGGCGCTCAGCTGTTACAGCACTAGGAATTCCCTTGTACAACTACAGCGGTGATCTGGCAGAAAGAACGCTAACGTAATTAGAAGGTACTTATGGCATCATATCTAGATGAAATGATTCCCCATTCTTTAAACACTAATTCTGGAAGAACTTATCAAATGAGGAAACTATTTTACAAAATGGCCCCATTTCTTACTGTAGCCCAGTGATACAAAAATGTAGACGTGCAGGAGATAACTGCATAAAGCAAAAGATTAAACACCGAGGACATAAGAGACTATGCAGACGGTCTCATTATTATAAGACACATGTATAATGTCACAGAGACTATGCAAACAGTACACATGAATAATGTCACGGAGACTATGCAGGCAGCACACATGTATGTCACAGAGACTATGCAGGCAGCACACAAGTATGTCACAGAGACTATGCAGGCAGCACACAAGTATGTCACAGAGACTATGCAGGCAGCACACATGTATGTCACAGAGTATGTAAACACATCTATAATGTCACAGAGACTATGTAAACGCATACAACTATATGTCACAGACCAACACAACTGGCTTACATAGTAACCACAGGAAAGGATATTCTCAGGAACAAGGGCTAAAATCTTATCCCAGTTTTCTTTATTTTCAAGAATATCTTGGTTAACTAAGGCATATTCTTCAAAGTACTTTTTAATTATGTTTATAGATTTTCTGTAGGAATGACAGTAACAACAGTATTAGCAAGATACAGGGTAAACAGGTACTCTCCTACCAGGTGAGCTCACTGTTTATTTTTCCTGAATTTCTAGAACTAGATAAATGGAATGAGACCCTTTTTTTTAGTTCATTCTAGACACTTAAAACAGAAATAGCCTAGCATGTACCTATCACAGGTATTTGGGAAATGTTTGGTTCTTAAACAAAATTATTTTGAGACAGGGTCTCACTGTGTAAGTTTGGGTGGCTTGGAACTCACCATGTAGACCATGCTGGCCTCCGTAGAGATCTGCCTGCCTCTGCCTCCCAGGTATTGGGATTAAATAAAGGTGTGTACCACACCATGCCTGGCCTAAATGATTACTTCTTAAATCCTGAAATCTATAATGTTACTAACTCCATAGAACATGTAACAGTAGTAGAAATCCAGGTCGGGTTCCAGGACAGCCAGGGCTGCACAGAGAAACCCTGTCTTGACCTGTACCCACATCCCCCTGCCTTCAGTCTGTAGTTTGCAAATGTACTTCATCTTGTGTCATTTGTCTTTGCCACCACTCTGGAGTCAGGTGGAGCACATACGGTCCCCACATCATCCACATAGGTGGTGCCTCCAGCATTTATTGAGGTCACAGGGTGAAACCTAGGCAGACACAACATGGGTGCTATAATAACGTAGACCAGGACCTGCGCTAGAGGTTGACGATTGCTTGTGTGACATCAAGCGAACCGTACAGTTGTCTAAAACCCACTTCTCTTGTCTTTAAAGTGGAAGTACTGTTATGTTTCTCTTGAAGTCCTGAAGGTTACTGAAAATGACAGTAGAGACACTGGGACAGGGCAACTTAAAGTTGGAGGTTGTCAGCTGCAACTGTTACTGGAAACACTACTTGGTGGTGAAACTGACAGCAAGAGGCGTCTCCAAGCAAGCATGGCAAACCAGAGACAAACCAGAGGCAAACCTCAGGGGGTCTTTCCCAACAGACCTGACAAAAGGGTGAACTTTCTCATTTAGGTGAACTTTCTTTTTAACGTCTTGACCACCCTGAAAAATAAAGCACCGAAAAAGAATTTTATGTATATTATAAAGCGTAAATTAGTGATTTAAAAACATCTTTAATATGTTCTATTATTCTATTTAAAGCTATATAAAACCAAAAGCAGTGGCTAAATTCTGAAGTATAGAAACTTGGATGCTATCTTATTATCTTAGAAAAATTTACTTTATCTTTTGTGTATGTATGTGCTTGAGTACATGTATGTGCACGATAAGAGTGTAGCTAAAAAGGCCGTAAGACGGGGTCAGATCCCAGGAACTGTACCCGTAAGACCAGGTCAGATCCTGGGAACTGCCAGAGTAGAGAGTGCTTGTAATCACTGAGTCATCTTTCCAGTGCAGAACACCTCCAATTTCCTTTGACAAAATTCCTTTAGTTACAGAGGAGGATACTTAGCAACAAAAACATTTAGTATCTTTTTGCTGCTGTTGGAGACAAGGTTTCACTCTACAGCCCAGGCTGACCTGAACCTCACTGTCGTCTTCCTGCTTCAGTTCCCACGTGATAGAATTATGATGGGCGTGAGGTGCCACACATATTCTAAAAAAATATAATTTACTTGTTGTTTGAGTTTCACATATTTATACCATGAATTTTAGTTATTCCTCCCCACCCCCATTCCTCTCTGTCACCCCCACCCTCCCTTATTGAAACTTTTCTTCCCAACAGGGCCTCTTTCCATTTTCTGCTCAGTTGTGTGTGAGACTCACTGAGTTTAATTGAAGTTTCTGGCCCCAGTGTGGGTGAGAGGTTATTTCCCAGAGCAAGGGTCACTTATTAGTGACATGCTCTCTCTCAGGAGCCCCATGTGAAGGAGTGGGATGGGGGGGACGGGTTCTTCCATCCATGAGAAATGAATTGTTGATGGCTCCCATCACATGAAGGACTTGTACAGATAACCATAGCTATAGTGAGCACACCTGAGTGTACTGGCTATGTCATGTCCAGAAGACATCTTCCCATCCCTGGTTCTTTCTTTCTTTCTTTTTTTTTTTTTTTTTTTTTGGTTTTTCGAGACAGGGTTTTTCTGTATAGCCCTGGCTGTCCTAGAACTCACTCTGTAGACCAGGCTGGCCTCGAACTCAGAAATTCACCTGCCTCTGCCTCCCAAGCGCTGGGATTAAAGGCGTGCGCCACCACTGCCCGGCCCCCTGGTTCTTTCTTTCTGTTCTCTCTCCGGCAGTGTTATCTGAGCTGTATGTGCGTGTGTGTACACGCCTGCGCACACATATGTGTGTACGTTCATATACACATATGCAGGTATCTTTTAAAAGTATCTATTATGGCTTTCTTTTTTAAAAGAGATTTATTTATTTACTTTATATATGTGAGTACACTGTTGCTCTCTTCAGACACACCAGAAGAGGGCATTAGATCCCATTACAGATGGTTGTGAGCCACCATGTGATTGCTGGGAATTGAACTTAGCACTTCCAAAAGAACAGCCAGTGCTCTTAACCCCTGAGCCATCTCTCTAGCACCAAGATTTATTTTTTATTTATTCTGAGTACACTGTAGCTGTTTTCAAACACACCAGAAGAGGGCATCAGATCCCATTACAGATGGTTGTGAGCTACTATGTGGTTGCTGGGAATTGAACTCAGGACCTCTGGAAGAGCAGTCGGTGCTCTTAACCACTGAGCCATCTCTCAAGCCTGCTATTATGGCTTTAAATGACCATTGCTAAGTTCACTTATTCTAGGATATGAATGCTACAAGTATATATATATATTTTCTGTGTTACTAAATGTTCTGGGTAATATCTACTAGAGAAAGACACGGAGACTGCTAATTAAGAGACCGTTACCTTTACAAGACTCAAGTACTCCACGATCCCGGAGCGTACAGCGGAGGACAGCTTTCGAACGGACTCATCACAGACCCAGCAGTGCACACCTCTCCTTCCTGAATACACCCAGAGGCGGTGCTTAAATCCAAAGTCCTCTGAGGAGGGACAGAAACAATAGGGTTTAAGACAGTTCTAGAACCTAGTTTTTGCTTACTCAATGCTCTCATCTTCCAGCCCCGCCCCTCCCATGCAGGATGGGTACTGGCAATGCAAATGGAGACAAGGTCTTCCGTTACCCAGGATGGCTTTTCGTTTGTTCTTTTGAGGCAGGGTTTCTCTGTGTAGTCCTGGCTGTGTATAGACCAGGGTCTATAGAGCTCCATCTGTTAGCGTGCCAGCTTTCCAAAGGCAGACATTAAAAGCATGCACTGCCACCGGTCCAGATAACCCACCCAGGCTGGTTTTGAACTTGCTCTATTACCAAGGATGACCTTGAACTCCCGATCCTCCTACCTCCACCCTTGAACTTACTCGTAGTCACCGCCAGACTGGGCTTTTTCATATTTTACTTTTTAATTTGTGGTTACTATGGAAGGCTGTGTATGTCTGTGCATGCCTGTGGGAGCTCGGAGGCTGGCACTGGGTGTCTTCCTCTGTAGCCATCCACCTTATTTTCTGAGGTTTCTCGATCACTGTCCGTGGAGCTCACTGATTCAGCTAGACAGCCTGGCTGGGCAAGCCTCTGGAATCCTGACTCCACCAGCCTGTGCTGTGGTCTCAGGTATGTGCCACCACGCTCGGCTTTTACACAGGTGCTGCAGAGCCAAACTCAGGCATACATGCTCACACAGTGACAGTTTCTCATTTCCCTCATGCTGGCTTACCCGCAGCTTGCCACGTGCCTGAGCGCTCGCTGTGACCGGAGCGCTGGCCTTTCTTACCCATCATCGGCTTCCTAACAGGGATTTATTTCTTCCTTGACTTATTTTCATTAATATTTATGTGTATATGGGTGTATGTCTGCGTATGTGATGGTGCCTGCAGAGGCCAGAAGGACAGTCTTGGATCCCTTAGAGTTAGAATTAGAAGCAGCTGTGAGGCAGTCCACACAGCGGCTGAGAACCAGCTCAGAGGTCCTGTAATTTGAGGGGGTAGGGGTAGGAGGAGCAGAAGTTCAAAGTCATACTTGGCAATATAGCAAGTTTAAGCCAGCCTGGGTAAGACTGTTCTTTTAATTTTTCGTGTCTCGTATGGAGAATAGTACCTAGCACACAGAGTTGCTCCACAGTAGACTGTACTGGGGGAAGATACACGGGTTTGTTCAACAGCTGTATTAATGCTTTCAATACTAATTTTTCTCTTTTCCTTTTCCTCTTATGTTTCAGGGGAAAATATTAGAAATGTATGAGATCTGATAATGAAATATAGAGACTGAGAGGATAACACACTGACACACACGACACACTGACACATACAACACATAACTCCTGAGACACACAACACACCGAGACACAACACACTGAGGCATACAACCACTGACACATACAACACGCAACTCCTGAGACACATAACACACAGAGACACAACACATTGACACATACAACATGCAATTCCTGAGACACACAACACACTGAGACATACAACCACTGACACACACAACACACTGACACATACAACACGCTGACACATACAACACACTGACACAACACGCTAACACACACAACAGACATGCACAACACACTGACACATACAACACACAACTCCTGAGACACATAACACACTGAGATACAACACATTGACACATACAACATGCAATTCCTGAGACACACAACACACTGAGACATACAACCACTGACACACACAACACACTGACATATACAACACGCTGACACATACAACACACTGACACAACATGCTAACACACACAACAGACATGCACAACACACTGACACATACAACACACAACTCCTGAGACACATAACACACTGAGATACAACACATTGACACATACAACACGCAATTCCTGAGACACACAACACACTGAGACATACAACCACTGACACATACAACACGCTGACACAACACGCTAACACACACAACAGACATGCACAACACACACAACATGCTGACACACACAATACACTGACACAACAATACACACAACACAGACACATATAACACACTAATACACACACCACACTGACACACACACTATACTGACACCCAGACACGCATGACACAGACACATACCCTTCAGTGCTCGGTCTATGATGCGCATGGCCATCGTCATGAGAGTCCAGCATTTGGAACATATGTCTGCAGAACTGGAACACAGCCGTCATTACTCACTGCCGGTGATGTCACCTACCCCAGCAGGAAGGAGCTTACCTGCAGCATCTCCTTACGTCGTCGTAGTCAGTCATGTCAATGTCAAAGACCAGCTCTTTCTCCTGAGCCTGGAAAGCTCCCAGCTTCACTGTATTGTGTTGACTGGGCTATGAATACAAAACACCATCATGTTCTGACACATACAATATGCTGACACACACAACAGACATGCACAACACACTGCCCATGTCTGTTTATACGGTAATGAATCAAAGATGCGGTATAATACACTTATAGATATTTTGGATCTCATACAATCTGAATTGATGATAGTTTTTATTTTTTATCGACTTAAAATAGGGTGTAATGAGTTAACTCTAAGTTTATGTGGCTTGGTAGAAACACCAAAAGTATTTTAGGTTTCTAGTAAAGTAAATGTCTATACAAATAATTTCCTATTACAGAATATTTTACAAATCTTTCCTTGTTATGGTACATACAAATAACAAATATATACTTATTTTAGATTCCTTCAACATATTTAAAAAATATCTCCTCAAATGAGTCTTCCTTGTTGTTTTGAGATAGGGTGTCAGGTAGCCCAAGCTACCTTTGATTACCAGCAAGCCCCAGTGTCCTCCTGCCTCTTGCACATGTTATAGGTGCAAGGGTAGACATGACCAGCTTTTATGTGGATGCTGGAGGTCTGAACTCAGGTCCAAACCAAGTGCTTTTCTTGTTGAGCCATCTCTTTATCCAGAGACTCAGGCCTTTCTCCTCAACATCTGTTGGCTTCCACTGAGAACCCATGCAGGAGACTAGATTCCTTTCAGAAGAATCTGACCAGATGTGTTGGGCACCGTTCTAGGCTCCAGGGATAGATCAGTGACTAAACAAAGGTCTCTATGTTAGTGGAGATTTTATCCTGACAAAGATCTAGGCAAACTTAGCTCAGAGAGTCCCTAAGAATACGGCTCAGCCAAATCGCTTCTCAGTAAAGCATCACATCCATTGGTGATTTTGGTACACACCTACAATTCTGGCTACTCAGGAGGGAGAAGAAGCAGGAAGATTTATAAATGGGGGTGTGTGCTGTGTGCAAGTATGAGTGGGTTAAGACTGCAAAGAGAGTTTAATGAACTATCATTGAAATCCTTGGAAATAAGATATTAAAAAAAAAAAAAAAAAGGATATTTAGAAAAAAAAAAAAAATCTCCCCCCACAATTGAAGACCAGGGGTATTGTAAGGGTCTATCAGAACAGACAATAAAAGGCACATACCATGGTACACAGCTGTACAGTTTTAGAGCTAGAGAGAGAAAAGATTGACAGAAAATCCTAAGAGCTTCCAAGTCTCATGTATTAAGAAGAGAACTAGAACGGTGTTAGCTCTGCACACCCTGGAAGAACAGGGATCAAATGTAGGGTCTCACAGGACACACACGCTAAGACTGATCTTCAAATGTAGGGTCTCACAACTCACACCACTGCCTGGCAATTTTTTTTTTTTCTTTTTAAAGACATGGTCTCATGTATTTCAAACTGGCTTCCGCCTCCTTTATGCTGGGATTACAGATAATGTACATCACACCTGGTTTATGTGTTCTTAGGAACGGAATCCAACAGTTCATGCATGCCATGCTAAAGTACTCTTATCAACTGAACTACATTCCAGCCCTAAGCTCACCTAGTAAGAAGGCAAGGTATTAACAGTCAAGTGATTTTTCAGTCAGTAGAGTGTTAAGCAAGGCTAAAATTTACTTGCAAAAAAAGGTGTGTTTCAACTCTAATAAACTCTAAAACATTACCTTCAGAACTTGGGGGCACCAACTCACTCTGGCTTACGAAACAAATACACAAAAAAGATAGAAACAAAACACAACAATGAAAAAAGATTCCTTACTCTGTGAGAATATACTGCACCTATATCAATCTTATATGGATTCATTTTCTGCATCTCCTTTTCCAGTTCGCTCTGGTTGTTGAAAGACTGATAGCGGATGTAAATATCATCTTTCAGTGTGAATGAAAATTCACGGTGTTGAAAGTAATTCTTTGTCACTGCAAAATAATTTTAATACCAGTTTAGAGCATAATATAACCTTAACTAATGGGAAGACATATATACACACATACACACACATATATATATGTGTACACACACACACACACACACACACATATATATTAAAGCAGGGTCTTATTGTGTAGACTAGGCTGCCCTAGAACTTACTATGTAGCCCAGGCTGGCCTTGAACTCATAAAAATCTACTTGCCCCAACCTCTCGAATGTAAGGATTACAAGTTTGAGACATTAGGCTCTCTGGAATATTTTTAATGAGTGCCCTGTGCCCAACACTGTTTTAGATAGCCTATAATCTGAAGCGGCATACTATTTCACATTTGCTAGGAGACATAAACAGGAGGTGTAAATATTTCAAAGACAAAACGCCTGTCATCGGTGAAGAAGGTGCTTTTCTTCTTCCTAGGACCTGGTTGCAGGTCGCATCTCCGTGCCTGCTAGTTGTTGGTCCCTTTCTTTCCCTCTTTCATTTACATAGTATGGTCAAGGGGACTGCCTATCATTTTGTACCTTAGAGGTGGCGGGGCGGATGGAGATAGTGCAGGAGGGCACTCACGTCGCCACCGAGGGCCCTTATACAGTATATAAGGACATCCCGCCCAGAATATCCTCGCACACGGCTCCCAGCCCCGCTACCCATCCCGTTCCAGCTTCCATCACCTCCGCCATAGTTGAGCCAGCGATAGTACTGGGCGTAGGGAAAGAGCCTTCGGTAATAAAGCTTGAGTAGCTCCGGCAGCTCCGCGGGATCAAATGGCTCCATGAAGTAAGGACCTAGACCCGGACAGGACTGACACGAGAATTGGCGGGAACAGTACAGAGCTCCATCGTTGCGCACGCATTGACCCGCGCCGCCGCAGGGACCGCTGGGAATTGTAGTTCTTGCAGGTCTTGCAGGTGTGACCGACTCTTTCTGGAGTTAACCTAGGCCACCTGCATCTTCCGGGCTCCAGAAAACCTATCCATTTAGCAACAGGATTGTCCCCGAAAAGGAGAGACCTTTAGCATATTGACTTATATTAGTAATAATAGGATTTTAACCAGTCCTTTGCAAAAGATGAATATTTTAGAGATAGTATCAATGTATCATAAGATTTGGAAAATTGTCATAGAGTTACTATACTCAGTATTCTAAATGAAGACCACGTGAGAAAAATCAAAGGCTAGTTAGTCTGAGCTTTCTATGACAAGTGAGTCAAACGCCATTTTACACTTTTGGTACAGATACAAAGGTCCACAGGAATGTGGGAACTTCATAGGAAATAAATAATAAAAAGGGAATGAGCAGCTTCAGGAAAAAGAGCCGGCGTCTAGTGGTTCTGATTGGAGGCTGTTCGTCTGTGAGAGATATAAGAAAGCTACATCTAACTAGAAGTGGGGAGACACATTTTACTTTCTCTTGTTGGACCATAATTGGAACAAAATTAGAGAAGTTGTTGACTAATAGTGAATTGCTGTTTTGGACCCGTTGTTGCAGAGTTTGTTATTTGGACCAGACCATCACTGGAAAGAACAGTTTGGATTTCTGCAAGACTGACAGATAGCGGTTTATTTCTTGCACCATTTGTAAAATTATACATAAGAATTTAGTTCTCAGCTGTGCAGTGGTAGTGCAAGACTTTAATCCCAGCACTCGAGAGGCAGAGGCAGGCGGATTCCGAGTTCGAGGCCAGCCTGGTCTACAGAGTGAGTTCCAGGACAGCCAGGGCTATACAGAGAAACCCTGTCTTGAAAAACCAAAACAAAAAAAGCAGAAAAAAAAAAAAAAAAAAAAAAAGGCAGAATCTTGCTTTGTTGCCTAGGTTGGGCCTCAAATTGGAGATTCTTCTGTCTCTGTGTTTCAAGTGCTGAGATCATTAGTGTATGTCACCAGGCTGGTTATATTTTTACTTTTAAATAACATACAGCATTATACATATTTCTGGACTATAGTGTGTTTTTATTTTTATTTTTTAGGATTCATTAATTTTATAAGCATGGGTATTTTCCTGCATGTATGTTTGTGCATCACGTACATGCAATGCCAATGGAAGTTAAGAGGACGTCAGACCCCCCTGGAACTGGAGTTACAGATGGTTGTGAGCGTCACCATGTGGGTGCTGGGAATCGAATCTAGGACTTGGAAGAACAGCCAGTGCTTTTAGCTGCTGAGCTATTTCTCCAAACCCCAATTTTATTTTTTTATTTTTTATTTATTTTATTTTATTTTATTTTATTTTATTTTTTTGGTTTTTCAAGACAGGGTTTCTCTGTGTATCTTTGGCTGTCCTGGAACTCACTCTGTAGACCAGGCTGGCCTCAAACTCAGAAATCCGCCTGTCTCTGCCTCCCAAGTGCTGGGATTAAAGGCGTGCACCACCACCGCCCGGCCCAATTTTATTTTTTATTAGAATATCTTTTGTTTATCCTCTGTCAATTGCATACATTCAGACAGTGTAACTTTTAAAAAATATTTACTTCTATGTTTGTGGGTGTTTTGCCTGCATGTGTGTTTATGTACCACTTACAGACTTAGTACCAAAGGAGACCAGCAGAGGGCATCAGATCCCCTGGGATTGGAGTTATAAATAGTGTAATCACTATGTGGGTGCTTGGAATTGAACCAGGGTCCTCTAGAAGAGCAGTCAGTGCTCTTGATAACTGAGCCACCTCTCCAGCCTCTAAACCATGTATCTTGAATATAGGTACCCGGACTCTTCTATTTACTTCAGGTACCCCAAACATATCTCCTTCCCCTTCATGCTTCTCCTTTTTGTTGTTTATTGTGACCCACTGGGTCTAATTAGTGCTGTCTGTTACAATGTTAACTAATTAGTTCTGTCTGTTACATGTTAACTAATTAGTGCTGTCTGTTACAATGTTAACTAATTAGTGTTGTCTGCTACAATGTTAACTGATCTTGTTGATCCTATGCAGACAACTATATTATCAGCAGTACGGTCTTACCATCTGGTTTTGCTGAGCAATGGCAATAGTTGTGTTCTTTTGGGGACTTTTAAGTCTATCTGACCAACAACTCATAAGAAGGTATCCAACACCTGGAACTGAGGTATTCATTTAAAAACTTGTGTCTTACTGGGGAAGTGAGTATTGTCCATGCAAAGGTATCCATGTTCAAACTCTTAAAAGTTATCTGTCTATCTATCTATCTATCTTAAAATCAGCTTACAAAGTAGTGTTTCCATAAGGGACTCCATTCAGCCCTCACCTACTCCTCTCCCATTTTACCCTGTCCTTAGCCTCATTTAAATCTTTAATCCCTCTCTCCCCTTAATACACCCTCCCCTCCATGAATCCTTTCTTTCTGCGATCCCAAGTTAAACATACAAATCTAAAAATTCAAAGCCAGGATCTGTATATGAGAGACACTATGTGGCGTTTGTCTTTCTGAACCTGGGCTGTCTTACGTAGTTTGATACATTTCCGTTCTATCCCTTCCATAAGATTTTTAAAATTGTTTACACATTTTTGTGCGTGCTCAGGCACACGGGCGCGTGGATTCTAGATGACAGTTTTGTGGAGCTGGCTTTCTCTTTCTGTTCTCGTGAAGTTTCTAGGGATGGAACGCAGATCGCTGGATGTATGAGGCAGTCGCTTTTACACACCAAGTAATATTTGATGCTGTGTAATAGTTTGATACTGTAGAGCACCAGAATATAAGTAGGAGTACTTAAATGTATTTACATTTTATTTCTTTATCTTTATGTGTATGGGTGTTTTGTTTGCAAGTATGTCTGTGAATCACAAGCATGGCTAGGCCCTTGGGGGCCTGAAGAGGGTGTTGAATCCCCAGGAATTACAATTACGACGTGCTGCTGGGGACTGAACCTGAGTCCCCTGCAAGAGCAGCAGGTGCTCTTAACGGCTTTATGGCTGAACACCTCTCCAGGCTTTCTTTCTTCTTCTCTTTCCTTCCTTCCTTCCTTCCTTCCTTCCTTCCTTCCTTCCTTCCTTCCTTCCTGGTTCTTGGTGGCAGCCCAGGCCAGGACCCCACCATGGTCTTAAGTGGCCACCAGCTACTCACATCAGGGTGCTCCTTACTACCCTCAACTCTCCAGTTCTGCCTATTTTCACAGTGCCCACACCCTTCTGTTTCTGTTTCTCTTCCACTTCTCCATTACTTATTTGCTCCTTTAAGTGGTGACTGGGGTCTCTGAGTGTCTGGACCAGAGTGCTGAGACCAGAGTGGTCTCAGGAGTGCTATGCCCCATTCATGCAGTATGGCACTAGTTAGGGGTCATTTTGGGCATGGTTGGTCCTGCACAGAGCCAGACTGGTGGTCATGTCAGGCTTGACCTTTACCCCAGCCTTGCAGCCTCAGGCTGACGTAGTCTTGTCTCAGGGCACTCCCTGTCCTGGAAGCCAGGGGTCATCCTGAGTGTGGTCTGCCCTCTAGTGCCTTTAAAGCACCAGAGTGGTGGTCTTTGGGGGCTCACTCCTTGCCTGGGCTGTGTGGCCTGTATCAGCTTCCTGTGTGCTAAGACTATAGGCCTGGGTTGCTGTGTTCCTTGAGATTCTTAAATTAACTTAAAGTTATTAGACTGATATTTAAAAACAAAACAAACAAACAGATGCAGTGGTACACGAATTTAATCCCAGTACTCAGGAGGCAGAGTTCTAGGCCCAGCAAGGATTAGACAGGGAGAACCTGTCTTAAAATAAAACAAGAACCATACAAACAACAACAACAACAAAACAAACAACGAAAAAGGAATTAACATGTTCCTTCTAATATTCTGGGTATGCCCAGTAGAAATAAAAATGATTGAGAAAGAGTATCCCCCATCACTCTGGGAGCAGTCCAGTGGAAATGGAGGTTGTTTGAGGGGAAGAAGGCAGTAAGACTCCTCCTACACACTCAGCATGAAGAGAATATTGGGAGCCAGAATGAGTGGGGGCTTTTTGTTTGTTCATTTTGCCTGCTGTATATATGTTTACCACCCGAGCAAGGGCTTTTGCAGGAGGGTCTATTCAAGAGACAGCCAATATAAAGAGGTCTTAAGACTCAAATCTTCCCAAGGGTATGGGTATTTATAGGATAAAGAAACAAGATGGGAGGTGGTGTGTGTGGAGAAATGGTTCAGCACTTAAGAGCACTGGTTGCTCTTCAGAGATCCTGAGTTCAATTCCTAGCAACCAAGTGGTGGCTCACAACCATCTGTAAATAAAGGGATCCGATGCCCTCTCTCTTCTGCTGTGTCTGAAGACAGCCACTGTGTACTCATATAAAATAAATGAATAAATGAATGAGTGGATAAATAAATCTTTAGAAAGGAAAGAAAGAAAAAAAAAAAAGAAGAAGAAGAAAAAGAAAGAGGACGGTCATAGACCACATTGCATTCCCCACAGAAGCTATGTAATCTTAAAAGGAACCTTCAGTAGAGGCTTTTCCACTAATTGCCACTGGGTGGCAGCATTGTCATTCCTTTTGTTTCCGTTGCGATTTCATCCACAGAATTAACAAAATTTTTTCTCCCTCAAGCTTTAGCTGTAGGACTGTACGGACTTCTAACCCGCTGGGAGTTATTTCCTCTTCAAGCCTTACGCTGTCAGACAGCACCACTCGCTTTTAGAGCTAATATCTAGCAAGTCCCAGGCTATTTCTCCAAACTCAGCAGACTGAGATACCAATTGTTCAGGATTTCTTTTTAGTTCAGTTTCTAGCATTATTTTGCGTGTTTTTAGCGGCTAAAAGAGTAATTTATTTTGGGGAATGTGGTTTTTCAAATCTTTATTTATTTATTTATTTATTTTGGTTTTTCGAGACAGGGTTTCTCTGTATAGTCCTGGCGGTCCTGGAACTCACTCTGTAGACCAGGCTGGCCTCGAACTCAGAAATCCGCCTGCCTCTGCCTCCCAAGTGCTGGGATCAAAGGCGTGCACCACCACCGCCCGGCTCAAATCTTTATTTTTATTCTCTTACATTGTTTAAAAATATCAATATTTTGGAGGTGACGGGAAGGAGATCTGTTATACTGCCTAGGTCAGTCACAGACTTGCATCCAGTTCCTAAACCTGACATTTCAAGAGTGGGCCACCATGTCAAGTCAGACTTTCTTTCATTTATTCTATTAGTCTGCAAATAATTAATGAATAAATGTATAATACTTAGATTTGTATGACACCTAGACTCAATTAAGGCATATCCAGAATACAGACTGGTAAAACATTGTTTCTGGGTGTGTGTGTGCATATGAGGTTGTTTAACGCGGACGATATTGAATGAACTGCTAATCTGAATGGGAGGATCCGCCTTCTCTGTGGGCAGGCACCGTCCAATCAGCTAGGGAACCCGAAAGAACAAACAGGGCAGGAGAAAGGTGATTTCCTCTTTCCTAATCCTGGGACACTTTAATTCTGTCCCCAAGGGCAGAGTGATAGACTCCCAACAATCTAGGACTCAACCTGTGTCTCGCTGAATCCTTTGGCCTTACTCTGAGGGTTATGTGATCAGTTTCACTGGATCTGAAGACCTGGACTTGGACTGAGACCTCAGTTACAGACAGCCTGTCGTGAGACTTCTCAGCCTCTGCAATTATGTGAGCCAATGTGCCCAGTAATTCCTTTTCATATATCTATATCTGTTTAGCTTGTAGGTTCTGCCTCTCTGGCTAATACTAACACAATCTATGTTGGGTATAAAGATAGGCTCTAGGAGAAAAAAAAATTTAATGACATGGTTTCTGTTCCCAAAGGCAGGGAATTTCTAGAAGGAACAACAGGTACAAACAAGGGTAATAAAATGTTATAGGTGCAGTTAGAAATTGTAAAACGTCTGTTAAATTTATGTGTATGGATTTGCGTGTCTGCCACATATGCTTGGGTATCTACAGAGGCCTGAAGAGGTCATTAGATCCTCTGGAACTCAAGTTCCAGGCATGTGTGAGCTGCCGTGTGTGTGCTGGGATCTGAACTTGAGTCCTCTAGAAGAGCAACAAGTGCTCCTAATCCCTATAGCTATGTTTCCAGCCCTCTATGGCCTCAGCTTCTTAAGATAATAATGAGACTGGCACAGAAATACAGACACAGAGGTGTAAATGGCACGGTATGTTCAGGAATCTGCCAATAGCTCTCCGTATAAATAGTTCAACTGAGAAGTTGGTCTAAAAGGCAATCTTGGGACAAGCACCGTGTGCCAAGCTGAGGGACATGATGGTAAATGGAATCCGTCCTTCACTTTTATTCAGCTTCATCAGAGTGAAATGAAGATGCCAACCGTGGCAATATTTGATGAGAAACTTGGGGAGTGAAAATACTATGGAAATGAGCAAGTTCTTTGAAGACTTGAAGTACTTGTGTGCTAGCTGATTTCCTCTTACGTAAGATAAGAAGGAGAAGATAGGAGAATTCCTTCAATTGACACAGGATGGTAATACCTAGATGTTTCAAGGACACATTTCAGCTTAAATTTGATAGTATTATATATGTAAAAAAAAAAAAAAAAAAAAAAAACTACAGCAAAGGAGCAGAGCTTATTTATAAAGACTGAATCTGTTTAACTGGAACATTTTAGTTCAACCCTACAAGACTATTTCTTTTGAGCCCAAAGCAAGGGGCGGCCACGAAGGCAAACAAAGCATTCACTGTAGAACATTGCAAATGATCATTATGTCGAGGGGTTTGGTATATAAAATCGAAAGTTTTAAAGTTTACTTATGAATTAACCTATTAGACTTTTACTGTCTTCTTGTGTACATTTTCTTTTTTTTTTTTTTTTTTTGGTTTTTCGAGACAGGGTTTCTCTGTATAGCCCTGGCTGTCCTGGAACTCACTCTGTAGACCAGGCTGGCCTCGAACTCACAGATCCCCCTGCCTCTGCCTCCCAAGTGCTGGGATTAAAGGCGTGCGCCACCACCGCCCGGCTTGTGTACATTTTCTTGTTATTCATAATTCTACATATGCTTTGAATACAGCCCTCTCCCGACAGGCTGCATAAAAATAAAGGATTATCAAACTTAAACCAAAACATAGTATCAAAATGTACTCTTTCAGAGAAAATTGGATTTATCTGAAGACGGTGAGGAGCGATGCTATTTTCTCACTGTGTTGCTGTCTCTGCCTCCAACTCGTGATTCTCAGCCTCCCGAGGGTCTAGGAGAGTGTACATCACTTTACTGCTGGGTTGAATCATTCCCTAGTGACATAACCAGAATTGTGTTTTGGGGAAATTTTTAGAGCCGCAGGCCAGCAGGTGGGAGGGGAGGAATCAACAGGCAGTTTTAGATGCTGTGTCTGGAAGCAGATGATGAATGCTCACAACCTGGATTACTGAAGAGGAGAGGGTGGGATGGCTCTGATAACTTAAGGAGGCAGAAAATATTGATGTCTATGTGTGGGGAGGAGGAAAGAGATTAAAATAATGACCACGTCGTGGACTCTGGCCACTGGGTAGAAGGGGATTTTCTTGAACCTTTGTAGGTGCTGATAAGTGTGTTAAATATTTATTGACTAGATGTAGGTTGGGGATGCATGTATGAGGGGAAGGACAGACAGCCACAAATCGTGATGATTTCAGTTCCGAACAGGTTGAGTTCAAGGTATCAACAGGGTTTGAGCTTTTTTCCTTGTCTCTACACAGTGTGCAGCGATGCAAAGCATTAGTGTACACTGCATTTTGGGGAGTATGGTATGCTTACTTTCTGTTCTCTGTATTAATTCTGTGGATTCCAGGGCTGGGTATGCAACTCAGTGATAGTACTTAGCATGTGTGAGGGCTCAAATTCGAGCCCAGCACTTAGGCAAACAACCCCCCAGAAAGCCAAGACTTAAGTCCTGAGAGATCAAATAGCACATCTACTTTATGGGCCTCTGATGATTTTAGTAGCTCGTTCAGGGCCTCCTTATAAAGCGAAGGCTCTAAGTTTACAGTCGTTAGATGGACCCAGGTGGTAGGTGTTCAGGAGGCAGCTGGAGATCAGAGGCTAGATGCCAGGAGAGAAATCCGAGCTGAAATCAGAGCTTTGGGGTCACTTGAATCGAGATCAGGATGACGACCGAGATCACCAGATAAGAACGTGTATATGAGAAGAGAAAGAGGAGCAGGATAGTTCTGTTAAAGATATTCATGTACAAACAGCAGAGGAAGACAGGCCAGTAAGGGCCAGAGAAACTGAAGAACTGGAGAGCTAAGAATGATTTCACAGGAGCCAAGAGAGGAGAGAGCTGTGCACGTGCCCATCGGTTAGGGCAAGTGGGAAGTCATTAATGATCTTCGCTAGATCTGTTTTATGGAATGGTTGGGACAGAAAGCTTGTAAAGTGAGCTGTAAAATCAGCAGGCAGACCTGTTACCTGTTTTCCTGGTTTTTCTAACTGTTCTGTGCCAGATTACCAGTGTGTGTGTGTGTGTGTGTGTGTGTGTGTGTGTGTGTGTGTATGTGTGTCACTGTGACTGTGTGTGTGTCTATGTGTGTCTATCTATGTGTCTGTGTGTCTTTGTGTATGCCTATGTGTGTCTGTATGTGTGTCTGTGTGTGACTGTGTGTCTGTGTTGTCTGTATGTGTCTGTGCGTGTTGTCTTTATGTGTGTCTCTGTGTGTATGTGACTGTGTGTCTCTGTGTGTGTCTTTATGTGTACCTGTGTGTGTCTGTATGTGTGTCTCTGTGTATATATATGACTGTGTGTATCTGTCTGTGTGTCTGTCTACGTCTGTTGGCCATGTATACATTGTGATATGTGTGAGAGGATCCAGAAGACTTGCCCTCCATAGATACTCTAAGGTATGGATCAGTGAAAGGAACTCACCCTACTTGAGGAGCTCTGTCATCGCCCTGCTCTGTGCCAGACCTCACAGCGGAGACTGACTGCTCAGTCACCTGAGTGCAATGGGTCCAATTGGATCATGGATCACAGAGTGTCCAGGGCATGTCTACATCCCTGGAGATACATCCATAGTCATTGTCTTAGTCAGGGCTTCTCTTCCTACACAAACATCATGACCAAGAAGCAAGTTGGGGAAGAAAGGGTTTATTCAGCTTAAACTTCCACATTGCTGTTCATCACCAAAGGAAGTCAGGACTGCAACTCGAGCAGGTCAGGAAGCAGGAGCTGATGCAGAGGCCATGGAGGGATGTTACTTACTGTTTTGATTCCACTGCCTTGCTCATCTTGCTTTCCTATAGAACCCAAGACTACCAGCCCAGGGAATGGCACCACCCACAATGGGCCCTCCTCAATTTGATCACTAATTGAGAAAATGTCTTATAGCTTGGATCTCATGGAGGCATTTCCTCAACTGAGGCTCCTTTCTCTGTGATTACTCCAGCTTGTGTCAAGTTGACACAAAAAACTAGACAGTACAGCCATCGAATGTGAATAGATCCTCAGATAGGGGTGGGACTTTGTGACTCCCACCTTGAAAATACTTACTATTAATCTCTCTCCCAGTGTTCCCCAACTAGGGTCACCTTTGAAGAAGGATGCCCAGTGGAAGAATTGACTCAATTAGGTTGTAGATGGACATGTCTATATGTATGCATGTGCATGTGTGTGCTTTAAAGATTTTATTTGTTTATTGTTGTATATCTGTGTGTACGTCTGAGTGTATGAACATATGGACACTGCATATGTGTTGGTGGCTGTGGAGGTTCAAAGAAAATATTGGAGCCTCTGAAACTGGAGTTACAAGTGATTGTGAGCTGTCATGCCAATGCTGGGAATTGAACCAGATCCTCTGAAAGTGCTCTCCGTGCTGAGCTTAATCTCCAGCTCCCAGATTTTTTTTTTTTTTTTTGATATTTGTGTATAAGAATCAGAAGAAGCAGGGGCTGGAGAGATGGCTCAGTGGTTAAGAGCACTGACTGCTCTTCCAGAGGTCCTGAGTTCAATTCCCAGCAACCACATGGTGACTCACAACCATCTGTAATGGGATCTGATGCCCTCTTCTGGTGTGTCTAAAGACAGCAACAGTGTACTCATATACATAAAATAAAAATAAATAAATCTGTAAAAAAAAAAAAAAAAAAGAAAGAATTACCAGAAGCAGTTTGCTTTTAGCTGTGCCCTAGTTTGGTTTCTGTTGCTGTAATAAATACTGACAAAAAGCAATGTGGGAAGGAAAAAAGCAATATTCTATCTTACGGCTTAGAGTCTGTCACTGAGGGAAGCCAGGTGAGAAGCTTAAGCAGAGACTGCAGTGAATGCTACTTTCTGGCTTGTTCTCCATGACTTGCTCAGCCTGCTTTTCTTATAGAACCCAGAACTACCAACTCAGGGGTAGCAGCACCTACAATGGGCCTGGGTCCTCTTACATCAGTCACTAAACATGAAAACGTCTCCTAGACATGCCAATAGGTCAGTCTGAAGGAAGAAATTCTCCAATGGAGGATTCTTTTTCCCAGGTAACTCTAGTTTGTGTCGAAAACCAACCATCGCAGATAGCAAGGCTATCAGCATAATGTCTTTGCTATGTCTCACAGGAATGCCAGTTCTCCAGCCCCGTGTAATAAGAGTTTGAAGGATCTTAATCACCCATGTCTTCTACAAGGTCTCACACTGGTCCGAATGAGCAAGACTTAGCAACCACTCTAGAGCTGTTGATAAAGCATTTATATATTGGAGGATGGGAAATAAATGTAACCAAGATCCAAGGACTTTCTACCTTAGTAAAATTCCTAGGAGTCCAGTCATGTGGAGCATGAAGAGATAGTCCTTCTAAGGTGAAGGATAAGTTAGTCCAGCTGGCCCCTCCTACCTCCAAGAAAGCAGCTTAGTGGGCCTATTTGGATTTTGTAGGTAGCACATTCCTCACTTGGTATGTT
Source organism: Mastomys natalensis (assembly GCA_021653895.1). Lineage (NCBI taxonomy): Eukaryota > Metazoa > Chordata > Mammalia > Rodentia > Muridae > Mastomys > Mastomys natalensis. Next base: position 93,617 of record JAJTUV010002426.1, read on the forward strand.
ACCCTGACTTGTGATCCAAATGCTGTAGTTATGAATGGGGCCTGAACAAGAGAAGGCTTTCAACAGGTCTAGGCAGCTTTGCTGATCTCAGCACGTGATCCGGCAGACTCCATGGTATCAGTGTCAGATGGAGACGCTACTTGGAGCCTTTGACAGCTCCTCATAGCTGAATTAAAGCAGCGAGACTTGGGATTTCTGAGCAAGGATCTGATGTCTTCTGTAGACAGCTATTCTAATTAATTAATTAATTTTGAGGCAGGGTTTCTCTGTGTAACCCTGGCTGTCCTGGAACTTGTTCTGTAGAACAGGTTGGCCTCCAACTACAGAGCAGGATTAAACCACCTAGCAACTATTCTCCTTTTGAGAGGTAGCTTTCTTGGTTGGTCTGCTCTTGGGCCTTAATAGACATTGAACATTTGATAATAGGCCACCAAGCTACCATGTGACCTGAGCTGCTCAGTATGAACTGGGTGTTGCCTGACATAACCAGCTGCACAGTTGGATGTGGTATACATGTGACTGGGCCCGGGGCACAGGTCAGTTACATGAAGAAGTTGCCCAAATGTACATGGCTCTTGCACATGTTATAATGTCACCTGCCTCAAACATACACCTTTGGCTTCGTGGGGTGTGTCCTGTGATTGATTGACTGAGGAAGGGGATTCAAGGGGTGTGGCCTGTTTTTGATTGACTGAGGAAGAGAGGCTGCTAAGACCTACTTTGTGGGTCTGCACACTATGCAATCATCATCCAGAAGTGGACAGTTACAGTATTACAGTTCCTTTCTTAGACAATCCTCAAGGACACCAGGAAGGTAGATCTTCAAAGTGGGCGGAAATTGAGGCAGTACATATGGTTGTGCACTTTGCTTTGAAGGAAAAATGGCCAAATGTGCAATTATATACCGATTTATGGGCTGTAGCCAATGGTACGACTACATGTCGGGCATGTGGGAGGAGCTAAATGTCATGTGGGAGGAGCTAAATGGCATGCGGGAGGAACGTGATTGGAGAATTGATGGGAAACGCATTTGGGGAAGAAGTACGTATGTTGATCTTGAGGCAGAGGGTTCTTGAGAGCATCTCTTGGTGTTATCACATCCTGTAATTAAAGTCAGTGGGAAACTACACACCATCATCCAGGAAGGATAATAAACATTTCAGGAAAGAAGATACGCATTCCCCCTTTAGGTAAAGGACTAAGACGTGCTAAGCTTCTTGCAGAGAGTAGAAGGAATACACGCAGAATGTTATAAACACCAATTAAGGCCACACGACCCATCCCATAAATGAGACGTGCCGCTACTGTGAACACTTCCGTTTTACTAAGAATACTACATTTCCATAAACTCACAGCTGGTCACAGTGCAGAGAAAAAGGCGTCTGTGGAGTTCTCAGGCATAGATAGATGAGACATCTGTGTCCCACCTCCTTGTCTAAGAGGAAGGGAATATCTTGGAAGAGGAGGCTGAAAGGTTGTGGGAGCAAGAGCTGGTGAAATCCCCAACCAAACAGTGCCATCTGGACACGACAGCACAGTCGCACTCGTGAGCTGACCACTTCTGTGGTTGCTTGCACAAGACACACACAGACTCGTGGCCGTCAATACTCAACATGGAGTCATGGAGGGCTCACGAGCCCCCACTCCTAATTGATATTTGGCTGTTGAGGGAGAGAGCAATTTTCTTTAGGGGTATGCGACTGTTCTCCAGTGAGTGACTCTATACTGTAAATATGTGGGCAGCATTAATTGGATTTTGGGGTTTATTTAAAAAGGGAGGTGCTGGAGGGAGAGAGGGAAGGAGAGAGAGAGAGAGAGGAAGAGAGAGAGAGGTATATCTGAGTAGTTAAGAGTTTAAGAGTGCTGGCTACTCTCTAAAGGACCTGGGTTCAATTCCCCACACCCACATGGCTGTAACTCCAGTTCCAGGGCATCTGATACCCTTGTCTGACATTTTCAGGCACCATGCATATTCACACACACACACACACACACACACACACACACACACACACTCACCTCTCTCTTTCTCTCTCTCTCTCTCTCTCTCTCTCTATATATATATATATATATATATACATATATATATATATATATACATACATACATATATATTTTGAAACAGACATAGTTAGGGGAGAGATGAGGTGTGAATATGACCAGAACACATAGCATGCATGTATGAAATTCTCAAAGAGCCGGGCAGTGGTGGCGCACGCCTTTAATCCCAGCACTTGGGAGGCAGAGGCAGGCAGATTTCTGAGTTCGAGGCCAGCCTGGTCTACAGAGTGAGTTCCAGGACCGCCAGGACTACACAGAGAAACCCTGTCTTGAAAAAAAAAAAAAAAAAGACAACAAGACAACAATGTCATGATTCCATGTATCTTATAGAGAACTAGAAATGCACTATTGGGTTTTTTGTTTGTTTTTGGTCTATAGTTTTTTTGAAACAAAGTCTCATTATGTATCTCTGGCTGTCCTAGAACTCATTATATAGATCAGGCTGGCTTTGAACTCACAGAGCTCTGCCTGTCTCTCTGCCTCCAAAGTGCTGGGATTAAACATGTACACCACCACACTTGCCAATCGGATGTCAAGCTGGAGAAAGGTGGAATTTTGGTAGTTAATCTTTCAGGTTGTCAACTTGATCCCATCTAGAAACTAAGAAAAATGCCTCTAGGCTGGTCTGTAAGGATTAGCAGAAGAAGGAAGCCCCTCCCTCAGAGTGAGTGGCACCTTCTTGTGAAGGCCTACACCCAAAGCTGAGGGAGAAACTGTTGGCTACCCCTCCCTGCTAACTCGGAACTCTGCTCTCTTGGCCAGCATAGACTGAAGACCTGAGGGCCTTCCAAGACAAACCGAGATTGCTGGGGTGTTTGGCACTGAATCTGTCTAGTGTGCTGTCATCACAGACAGTGAGTATTGTGTAAGCCAATCCAAATATCCCCTTTGTAATATATTATCAATCGATTGATTCTTTTCCTCTAGAGAACCTTAGTACATGCATATATAATGTAGTTTGAACAAATTCCCCTCCATTCACCTCTTTACCCCTCTCCCATGGAACCCCTTCCCCTAACAAGCTCTCTCTCCTACTGTCTTGTCTTTTCTGGGTGAGGGGCCTTTCTGAGTGCTATTAGGGTGCTTTTACTAGCATGGGTTGGGGGTTATTGATTGTATCGTGGGCAACTGGTACAGAGACCCCATCGGTTTTCATACTAAGACTGAAAATTCAGCAGAGAATAGACTGTGAGTTTTGTTAATTTGTTGTTTTCTGTTGTTTGGGGGTAGTGTCTTGATTTGTAGCCCTGGTTATCTTTGAACTTGTTGTAATCCTCCTGCCTTAGCCTGTCTAGTGCAAGGATTATAGGCAATATGCTACCACACCTGGCTCAAACGGACTGTTCTGTTGGCGGTTGTATGTTAGCACCTCACAGTTTCCAAATGTCTGACTCAGAGTAAATGTTTGTTTGAACGAAAATGATGTTTGAACTGACTCTCATAATACATAATACATAAAAGACAATATATAATATAGAATATATTAATATGTAATTAATATATCATATAACACATACACATAGTATATATTATATGATATTATGATATAATATGATATATAATATAATATGGTATGTGATATATAATATAATATGAAATATGATATATAGATATGTGATATATGATAATATATATTATTTTCTAAGTGGATAAGTGTCGGGGAGAAAAGAAATATGTACTGAAGAAAATGTAGAGTAATGCAAAAGACTGGCTATACAGTGTCTTTTGTACCAGTCAGGAGGGAGGCTGAGAATGATTTGAACACAGGTGTTCAAGGCCAGCCTGGGCAACACAGTAATGTTGTTGAAAAACCAGAAAAACTTACTGGAAACTGCCTGCTAAGATTCAAGAGTAAGCTATAAGAAAGAGTATGGTAAACCTAGATGTGGTGGAACATGTCTTTAACACTAGTACTCAGGAGTCAGAGGCGAGCAATTCTCTGAAGCCAGCCTGATCTACATAGTGAGTTCCAGGCCAGCCAGGGCTATATATATTTGTCCCCTCTTTTACTACCCCTTCTACCTGGTCCTCTTTCTCCTTGAAAAGCTTTTACTTTGTTTTTATTTTATTTTATTTATTTTTTTCCCGGTTTTGAGATGGGGTTTCTCTTTATCACTCTACAGACCAGGCCCGGCCTCGAACTCGGAAAGCCAGCTGCCTCGGACTCCCAAGCGCCGCGATTAGAGGCGTGTGCCACTGCTGCCCGGCTAAGCTTTTACTTTCATGTCACATGGGTTCCATTACCCTTTTGAGATAGTGTCTCATGTGACATCAGACTTCTTATGTATTAGTTGAGATGTGTGCTAGGTAGGCATGGACCAATTGCGATATCTCATGGCCAATGAAATGAATTTCAACAGTCCTTCAGGCTGGTCTATATTTACAAATTGCTTTGCTTGTATTATTTCACTCAAACTACTGAGTCTTCTAATTCCCCATCAACAAATCCCTGTCTAATGTATTCTCAATTGCCCCTGTAAGATCCTTAAGTTTTTTTAAAACCTTTATCTTATGTGTATAGATGCATTGCTTGCATGTGTCTGTGCACCATGTGATGCAGTGCCCTCAGTGACCAGAAGAGGAATCAGATCCCCTGGGATTGGGTTACAAATGGTTGTGAGCTGTCATGTGGGTGCTGGGAATAGAATCTGGATTCACTGGAAGAATAACCATTGCTCTTAACTGCTGAGCCACCTCTCCAGCCTCCCGTCCCATGCTTTTTAGAGATAAAGCTAGGAATGTTTCTTTGTAGCATATATAACTTTTCTTTTTTTAGATACTATCTTGACATATGGCTGATACTCTGAGACGTCTCCCTTTTCCTGATACTGCAATCATAGGCATTTGCCACAACATCTGACACTGTGTAACTGTGTATATAACTCCTGTTAAGATATCTGTCACACCTTTTCTGTCTTCTCTCTGTTTCTCTTACTGGCAATCAAGACCAGGGCTGGTGCAAGGGGTCTTGTACTAAACCGTATCCAAAGCATTTTGTGTGACAAAATCTATTCTCTTTCTACTCAAGGATATTTCCTCATAATGTGGCTCTACCTGGTGAGTCTTGTGGGCCTTTATCACCTTCTGCGTTGGTATCGTGAGAGGCAGGTGGTGAGCGGTCTCCACGACAAGTATGTCTTCATCACGGGCTGTGACTCAGGCTTTGGGAACCTGCTGGCCAGACAGCTGGACAGGAGAGGCATGAGGGTGCTGGCTGCATGTCTGACGGAGGAAGGAGCCGAGCAGCTGAGGATCAAGACATCTGAGAGGCTGGAGACAGTGATCCTTGATGTCACCAAGACAGAGAGTATTTCAGCAGCCACTCAGTGGGTGAAGGAGCGTGTTGGAGACAAAGGTACAAAGAAATATTTGCACTTTTATTTTGTTTAGGCAGGAATACACAAAGCTGTATAATGCATACATGCCAAGTAACAGGGTTTAAAACATTGGCTTTGTCATTTGAAGACTTTTTTTATTCCTTCCTTCCTTCCTTCCTTCCTTCCTTCCTTCCTTCCTTCCTTCCTTCCTACTTTCCTTTCTTTCTTTTTTCCTTCTTTCCTTTCTTAAAATCTTCAATATAGTGATATTTATTTCTTTTTATTTAAAAATTCTTTCTTCAATAATTTCCTGCAGTATATACTTTCCTATTCTTTTCTGTCCCCCATCTCCTCCAGTCCCTCCACCAACCCAACTTCACATTCTTTCTTTCTCTTAAAAATAAAGACAAGCCGGGCGGTGGTGGCGCACGTCTTTAATCCCAGCACTTGGGAGGCAGAGGCAGGCGGATTTCTGAGTTCGAGGCCAGCCTGGTCTACAGAGTGAGTTCCAGGACAGCCAAGGCTATACAGAAAAACCCTGTCTCGAAAAAAAAAAAAAAAAAAAAAAAAAAACCAACAAAAAAGACAAAATGAAAAAGCCATTAAAAACAAGGCGTCTGATCCATGCTGCCTAACTCCATCTGAGTGCAGGCCCGGCCCTGACTATGTTGATGTACTCAGTATCACTCAACTGGAGAAAACTGGTTTCACCTCTCACAGCATTTACCATTTGCTGTGTTGACTTCCCTCCTTTGTGCAGTGATCTAGTCCAGCTTGAGTCCCCTCCCCCTCCCCCTCCTTTCCCTCATCCTCCCCTTTCTTCTCTCCCCTCTTCCTCTCCCTCTTCTTTCCTCCTCCCCTCCTCTTCCCCTTTCTCCTTCTCCTCCTCTTCGTCTTTTCCCTCCTCCCTCTCCTCCTCCCCCTCCTCCTTCTTCCATCACTACAAATGAAGTTCAATTTGTTCTGCCCATATATTTTTGCATGTGTAACCTTCCACTGGAGTTTGGTCAACTTAGCAGGGGCTACACTCCCAGCAGGTACCAATTGCCAATAATTCCTTTGCTATGGGTAGAACTTCATGTTCACCTCTTCTCTCCATGTTGGAATTTTATGTGTAGAGCTTACTCAGATCTTGTGTGTGTTGTCACAATAGTTGTAAGTTCATATGTTCAGCCTTCCTGTTGTATCCTGAATATAGTGTTCCCTTATAATCACCCCCTGACTGTGTCTCTTACACCCTTTTGACCCCTCCTCTGTAATGGCCCTTGAACCTTTAGAGGAGTGGTATGATATAGATCTCTCATTTAAGTCTGAGCATTTTACAGTCTCTTATGCTCTGTACTTTGATCAGTCACTGGTCCCTGTGTTGATCACCATCTATGGCAAATAGAAGCACCTCTGATGAGGACTGAGAGATGCGTTAGTCTATGAGAATACTGAGGCTGGAGAGATGACTCAGCAGTTAGGAGCACTGACTGCTTTGCCAGAGGTCCTGAGTTCAATTCCCAGAAACCACATGGTGGCTCACAACTATCTGTAATGGGATCTGATGCCCTCTTCTGGTGGATCTGAAGACAGCAACAGTGTATTCATATACATAAAACTAAATAAATATATTCTTAAAAAAAAAAAAAATCTATGGGTATAATATGTCGTTAGGAGTCAGTTTAAATATTATGCCTATTTAGGAGATTAATAGTAGCTGGTTCTCCCCTAGGGCCTAAGACCTGTCTAGCCACAGATTCTCAGCCCTGATAATGGTGCCAGGTAAGGTATTCATCTTGTGCTGTGGGCTTTCAATCTGATCAGAAAGCGTTTGTGCCTCTATACACCAATAAGCATGCCTTGCCAAGCCAGTTCTTGTAGCTCACAGGGTTCACATCTGGGTAAGACAGATGTGTAGTTTTCTTTTATATTATAGCACTTTCCAACTGTGAAAAAGATCCAGTAGGGATGAACCTTCTAGGCCAGTCCAGCCAGAGTTCTCCATGTTCTGTGACCCAAGTTCATGGTGTCTCCAGCAATAGAGTCTTACACTGTCGGGTTAGAATTTCTAGATGCGTACGACCTATTAACCCTAAATTAAGGTGTCGTGAGTCTTTGTAGTATTTCATCATTTCCTTGGAAATGTTTACATGTTACATGGAAAAAAATGGACTCCACGTACTTATAGACAAAGTTTAAAATTTTTTTTTCTAAAAATTTTAATTATTTTATGTGTTATGGGTGTTTTACCTGCATGAATGTCTGTGTACCACTTGTATGCCTGGTACCCATGGAAGCCAGAAGAAGGCATTCAATCCCCTGGGAGTACAGTAACAGAGAGCTGTACTGTGTGGGTGCTGGTAATCAAATCCAGGTTCTCCAGCAGAGCAACTAGTGCTCTTAACTGCTGAGCCGTCTCTCTCCAGTGTTCAAGAGGTTTTTAATTTTATTTTTTTAAAGATGTAGGTTATTTAGATTTTATTTTATTTCTTCTTTAAGGCTACTGTTATAGGCTTGTGAAACCATACCTGACTTCCCAGACCAAAGTTTTTGTTCCATATTCTCCTCCACTAAACTTCAAATAGTATACAAGGTTTTCATCTCTTTAGTCGTTCCTCTAAAACATTCGACTGCTTACTTATCAAGGGCAATTTCCCCCTTAAAGTATCTTTTTTTATGATTGTATGTATGAGGTGTGTGTGTGACATACATGTGCATTGGTGTGTGTGTGTGGAGATTAGAGAGTTTCCATCTTTACATGGGCGCTATGTCAACCCAGGTCGTCAGGCCTGCTAGGCACACTTTACCTAGCAAGCCATATCTCATCAGAGACTTTTCTTTTGTCATTGATATTATTATTATCTTTGTTATCATCAGTTTTCTTGACACAGAGTCAAGGACACTATGTAGCCCTGACTAGTCTGGAACTCCTATATAGACTAGGCTGGCCTTATAAACTCACAGCATGTTTCCTGCCTGTGTTGCCCGAGTCCTCATCACACGTGTGCACCTTGACAGCCAGTTTCACCATTCTTTCTTTCTTTCTTTCTTTTTTTTTTTTGGTTTTTCAAGACAGGGTTTCTCTGTGTAGCTCGGGCTGTCCTGGAACTCACTCTGTAGACCAGGCTGGCCTCGAACTCAGAAATCCGCCTGCCTCTGCCTCCCAAGTGCTGGGATTAAAGGCGTGCGCCACCACCGCCTGGCCTTCACCATTCTTTCTTGATGCTTCCGTCTAAAGTGACTTTCTTCCTAACTGAACATATTCCTTAGAGTTTATTTTTATTTTGAAAAATATGTATGCATGCATGTATGTATGTATGTATGTATAAGAATGCTCTATTTGCATGTTAAGTCTGCATGACGAAAGAGGACATCAGATCCTATTATAGAAGGTTGTGAACTACCATGTGATTGCTGGGAATTGAACTCAGGACCTCTGGAAGAGAAGCCAGTGCTCTTAACCACTGAGCCATCTCTCCAGCCCTGATTCCTTAGAATTTAAAATCCAGAAGTACTCTCTCTCTCTCTCTCTCCTCTCTCTCTCTTTCTCTCTCTCTCTCTTTCCCTCCCCTCTCCTCTTTCCTCAAACCCCTCCAAAAATACTAAAGTTAAGTTTACAGTAGTTAACAAATTTCCTTAAAATTTAAACCTGCAATCAGGGTTCTATCTATTTTCTCTAGACTATGGCATTCCTTAGAGTTTGGTCTGACTTATTAAATAAAACCTGTCTTTAGTTAAAGTTACTATTGCTGTGAAACCCCATGACCAAAGCAACTTGGAGAGGAAAGGGTTTATTTGACTTACACTTCCATACCAGTGTTCATCATTGGAGGAAGTCAGGACAGGAACTCAAGCAGGGAAGGAACCTGGAGGCAGGAGCTGATGCAGAGGGCTGCTTGCTGGCTTGCTCAATCTGCTTTCTTATAGAATCCAGGACCACTAGTCCAGGGATAGCACCACCCACAATGGGCTAAGCCTGCCCCCGTCAATCATTACTGAAGAGAATATCCTACAGCCTCATCTTATGAAGGTATTTTCTCAATTTAGGTGCCCTCCTTTCAGATAACTCTACCTCGTGTCAATTTGATATAAAACTATGCAGCACAAAACCCCCAAACCAAGAATCAACCCCTTTTTTTCTACTGTTATATTTAAGAGCTCTCTCTTCTCTCTCTCTGTCTCTCTCTCTGTCTCTGTCTCTCTCTCTCTGACATGATAGTTCACAGTTGTAATCTCATTAGTTGCAGGTCATCCTGGGCTATGGAGAGAGATCTAGTCTCAATTTTTTTTTTTTTGTCTTTTCTCTAGCATTTTTAGCTGTTTATTAAGGAAAAATTTGTCAACATAAGTAGTTGTTGGTTTTTATCAGAAATCTAAGTATTGATTTATGTTTTGTTGTTTTAGGACTCTGGGTTTGGTTAATAACGCAGGTGTGTTACAACCATTTGCCTACCTTGAGTGGTTCAGACCAGAGGACTACATGTCTATCTTTCAAGTGAACCTCATTGGTTTGATCCAGGTGACTTTGAGCATGCTCTTCCTGGTAAAGAAGGCTCGGGGCAGGATTGTTAATGTCTCCAGTGTTTTGGGAAGAGTTGCGTTGTTTGGAGGATTCTACAGCTGCTCCAAATATGGAGTTGAGGCATTTTCAGACGTGCTAAGGTAACTGTTAGATAGAATCCAGGGTGCCGCGTACATCACTGCTGCAGACATTGTGCTCTATGCTTCACACACTACCTCGTTTCCGTGCCCCCACATCTTTTCTGTTGTTTGACACAGATCTTACTCTGTAACCCAGTCTGGCCTGAATCTCGCTATCTCTATCTCTCTCTCTTTCTTTTTTTTTTTTTTTTTTTTTTGGTTTTTCGAGACAGGGTTTCTCTTGTGTAGCCCTGGCTGTCCTGGAACTCACTCTGTAGACCAGGCTAGCCTCGAACTCAGAAATCCGCCTGCTTCTGCCTCTCAAGTGCTGGGATTAAAGGCGTGCACCACCACTGCCCGGTACTCCCCCAAAATTTATTTGTAAGTCAAGATTTGGCAAGATGGTGCTCTGGCCCAAGGCCTTTAGCGTCTGTAGCTACATCACAGTTTTCAAGATTCCCCTTCTGAGATGAGGGTGGCTTTGTTTTTCTTCCCGGAAAACAACTTGTCTCTGTCTCTCCAGGTGATGCCTTACTCTGTATCTTTTTACTTGATATCTTGTTTTCTTCATTATAATTTCAATTTATCGTGGGACCCTTCGGTCTTTCTTGAATCTAGCTCCTTGGGGGTGTGTGCCTGTGTGCATTTGCTACTGTTGATCGAACTCTGGGGCCTGTACACATTAGGCAATCATTTGACCACTAGGGCACTTATCCTTTCCTGAATTCATGCATCTTTTTTAAAAAACAAATTATTTATTTTATGTATATGAGTACACTGTAGCTGTCTTCAGACACAGCAGAAGAGGGCATCAGATCCCATTACAGGTGGTTGTGAGCCACCATGTGGTTGCTGGGAATTGAACTCAGTCGGTGCTCTTAACCACTGAGCTATCCCTCCAGCCCCTCGGTTCATGTATCTTGTGTGTCATTGACATCACATCGTGGGACAATGTTATGTGCTTATTAGTCATCAGGCCATACTGTAAGAATTTTACATCTATTAAATCATTTCTTTTCTTGTGGTTCTTGGCCCTTACATATTTGGTAAACACTCAATCACTGAGTTATATCTGACATCCAAATTATTTAAGGTACTGCCTTCACTCTACTTCAGGACTGCAGAGAGGTGGTTAAGTATTTGCCTGTGTCACATGGGTTATAGCAGAGTCACTGTCTAGACCTAAGACTGGCACTCTTCCGTCAAGCAAGTACCCTGGTCCAATCAGCTGTGGACATACAAACATGTGTAGTAGTCACTTGGCACAGACTATTTCTGTACAAACTCTCTTTAGCAGGGATTGATCTTGGGAAATGAGACTTGAGTATGACGTCATAGTAGCCATTGGCTTCTTGTGGATACAGTACATTATCACAAGTAGTTTAAAGTCTGTGGTGTTTTAAAGCAACATGGCATCCCCTCATTGTTCTTCCAAGTCAAAAATCTGAAGTCAAGATCATTGACTCCTTCTTTCTGATGGCCTGGGGAGGCTCGTCACTGCCTCTTTCTGGTTGCCTGCAGACCTTACCAACTGCGAGATTTTTGAGGTGAGGGACTCAGTTTTGACATACTCAGTTCATACATATAAGCACTTAGCACAGCACCTTCATACATATAAGCACTTAGCACAGCACCTTCATACATATAAGCACTTAGCACAGCACCTTCATACATATAAGCACTTAGCACAGCACCTTCATACATATAAGCACTTAGCACAGCACCTTCATAACCAATGCTATTTCCTCTATTACTTCTTTTCCTTCCCCCGCCCCGGTACCTAACACTTTAAAAATATTTATTTTTATTTTATGTGTATGAGTGTTTGTCTGTATGTAGGTGTGTGTACTGTGTCCATTTCTGGTGCTTGTTCTGGTGCTTGTCTAGGTCAGAAGACTATGTCAGATGCTCTGGAACTGGAGTTATGGTTGGTTGTAAGCCACCATGTGGGTGCTGGAAAACAAACCTTGGACTTCTGGAAGAGTAGCATGCACTCTTGTTGAAAGAGCAGTTTAGGGGCTGGTGAGATGGATCAGAGGGCAAAGGTGTGCGCCACCAAGTCTGATGACCTAAGTTCCATCCCTGGAACTCCTACATGCAGAAGGGAGACAACTGACTCTTGCCACTTGAACTCTGACCTCTAACAAGTGTGATGTGATAAACACACACACACACACACACTCATGCATGCAAGCACACATACATACACACACATGGAGACACATATACATACATGCACACGCAGACACACTCACACACACTCATGCATACAAGCACACACATAGAGACACACACATACATACATGTACACACAGACACACTCATACACATACTTATGCATGCAAGCACACACACACACACATAGAGACACACACATACATACACGTACACACACACTCATACACACTCATGCATGGATGCACACACCCATATACATATATGCATATATAATACACTCATACACACATATGCATACACACATACACATGTACATACACATACATGCATACCCATGTGCACACACATGCATGCACACACAAACATACAAAGTCAAATCTAAACAAAACAAAAGAGCAGAACAGATTAGTGGTTAGAGGAGTCGGTGTAATCATGTTCCCATTATTGGATCTAGGAATGTTTAAATTACTGTTTTTTCCTTTTTTTTTTTTGTTGTTCTTTTTTATGTTCTTGAGACAGGGTCTCACTATGTAGCCCTGGCTGGCCCAGAATTCACTATGTAAACCAGGCTGGCCTGGAACTTATAGGGATCCACTTGACCCTGCCTCCTAAGTGCTTAGATTCAAGGTGTGCACCACCTCTCTGTCCTTTAAAACCTTCAGTAAAACTATTGGTGTGTGTGTGTTGTGTAGTGGGAAGGCTGGGGGAAGGAGCTAAAATGGTGATTGTTTTATCAAAGGTGGTAACCTAAATAGTTTGGTTTCAGGCGTGAGATTCAAGCTTTCGGGGTGAGAGTCAGTATAATTGAACCTGGGAGCTTCAAAACGAGAATGACGGATGCAGAGTTAAGCATTGAGAAAATCAAGAAAGCCTGGGAAGCCACCCCTGAGCACATCAAGGAGTCCTACGGACAGCAGTTTTTTGATGACTGTAAGTTGTGTGTGTGTGTGGTGTATGTGTAGGAATGCATGTGTGTGGTGTGTTTCCCTGCACATGTGGAGAGAGCAGAGGTGGACTTTGGGTGTCATCTATCACTCTCCACCTTAGGATTTTTTTTTTTTTCTCCTGAGACAGGGTTTCTCTGTGTAGCTCTGGCTGTCCTGGAAACTTGGTCTGTAGACCAGAGTGGCCTCTGTTTTCCACAAGTCAAAGTCACCACAGCTGGGATCCCCACTGTCGTTTTTTAAGACAAGGTCTTTGAACAAGCTTGCTGCTCATCATTTCAGTCTGACTGGCTGGTCAGGAAGTCCCTGGATCTACCTCTCTCCATCCTGGTATTACAGCCATGGCATGGATTCTGAGGATCTAACTTAGTGAATGGGAAGCAGACATATGCATGCTTTACCCACAGTGTCCCCAGCCCCAGGTTTTCCGTTGTTGTTGTTTTTTGTTTTTTTGTTTTGTTTTTTGGATTTTTTTTTGATAGAGATTATAGAGAAAATGGGCATTTTTGCATAAGGAAAAAAAAAAGACAGGCGGCTTCTTTGGCATGTACCACATACTACACACAAACACACATATAAGTATATAAGGAATACAATTCATAATTATACTAATATGAAATGCCCATGCAAATCCATAGAGACCAACACATTATATGTTGCCTTGGTTTCATTGGATTGGAGAGAAAAGAGTGGCTTTAGGATTATATGTTTGTATGTGTATTTGCTTATGTATTTATATGTATATATGTGTGTTTGTATGTATTTACATGTGTGTGTTTGTGTATATATGTGTGTTTATGTTTTAACTGTGTACAAATGTATGTGTTTTGCATGTGAATGTATGTGTGTGCATATATGTATGTGTGTGTGTATGTATGTATGTGATGTCATGTGGTGATCAATCCCAGGGCCACGCATGTTCTAGGTGAGAACTCTACCATTGAGTCACATGTCCATCGTACAGGTCTTATTTTAGGAGTGAAGAATATGTCCTAAAGTTTGACAATTCTACATGGTGATCACAGAACTTTAAATACACTAAAAATCAAGGGTTTATATATTTTAATTGGCTAGATTTTATGATATATAAGTTATAACAAAAATGCACAGATTTAAAACGGAGGGCCAGCAAGATAGCTTAGCTGGTAAAGGTATTTTCTCTAGAAGCCTGGTGACCTGAGTTCAATCCTCGAACCCAAATAAAGGTATAGGAGAGAGCCAACTCCACGAAGCTGTCCTCTGACCTCCACATGTGTGGTGTGCAATGTGCACATACATAGAAATATGCATTCAATAAATAAATAAATAATAAAATTTCCAATTGAAAAAGGAGATTCGTGTACTTATAGTGAATAAGCCATGGAACTGAGTTTTAAAAATACAGTTTACTAAGGGAGGATGTGATACACCCAGCATTTGGGATGCAGAGGCAGACAGATCTCTGTGAGCCAAAACTACATAGAGAGAGACCCAAACTCAAAGAAACAAACAAACAAACAAACAAAAAATTAAACTTTTCTAGAATTAAAATAAAAGCACATGTTTGATCTTTATGTTTGTGATGATCATGTTGGGAAGCACAGGTCTGGCCTGGAATCCTGGTCTTCCCAGGAGTTCACTGTAGTTAGACTTCTGTGACCACGTGCAACGATAACTTAAAAACAGTCCAGAGAATTGCTGGCTGACCCTCTTCCTCTGCTTCTTCAGTTTGCAGCAACACCAAACGAGAGCTGATGAAGTGCAGCACGGACCTGAGCCTAGTCACGGACTGCATGGAGCACGCTCTGACCTCCATGCGTCCTCGCACCCGGTACTCGGCTGGCTGGGACGCCAGGTTTTTATTCCTCCCGCTATCTTATTTGCCTACGTCACTGGTCGACTACATATCGGCCATGTCTAGGGGCAAGCCCGCTCAGGCAGTCTGAAGGATCCCGGATCAGCGCCTCTTGGAATGAAGAAATGTCTCACTTATTCCAACGCAAGCTTTCTGCGCCGATACACTCTCTTGCCTAAACCACTTTACCTTTCTCTCCACCCCCACAGACGTCTGGTCTCACTCTATAACCCTGGCTGGCATTGAACTCATAGAAATCTGCCTGTCTCCCTCTTAATCAAGGTGTTCGCATTCCAGGTTACTATCTTAACCACTTTTTTCCTGGGAATATTTCCATAGGGTATCAGTGTTTCTTGTCCTATTAAACAGAGCCGTTTAAGAACAATTTACCTTCTTTTTTTTTTTTTTTTTTTTTTTTTTTTGCTTAGAGTTATTTTTAACTATGTGTACATATGTGTGTCGTTGTGGGGGTGTGTTCACGGGCGTGTCGATGCCTGAGGAGGTCAAAGTGGTAGAACAGAGGCAGCTGTGAGCCTCCCTAAGTGGGCGCTGGGACTTGAACCCTGGCCCTCTGCAAAAGCAGCAAGTGTTTTAACCACCGAGCCATCTTTCCAGTTTTCAACTGAGTCTGTTTTTTTTTAATGATTTATTTATCTTTATTTTCTGTGCATTATTTTTTTTTTTTTTTTTTTTTTTGCTGCATGTCTGTCTGTGTGAGGGTGTCAGATCTCCTGGAACAGAAGTTACAGAAAGTTGTGAGCCACCATGTGGGTGATGGGAATCGAATCTGGGTCCTCTGGAAGAGCAGCCAGTGTTCTTAACCACTGAGCCATCTCTCCAGCCCCCATTGAACCTGTTTTGATGTCATTACTTTATATATATATATATATATAGATAGATAGATAGATAGATAGATATAGATAGATATAGATAGATATATAGATATAGATATATAGATATTGATATATTGAATATATATATATTGATAGTTCTGTGATAAATTTTTATTTGAGAAAATCACTTGAGTCTGTATGTGCTTTTTAGAAATCAGCCTGAGTTATGGCCCCTATAACACACATTGGATTTTTCTTTATTGCCCCTTTTTAACAGCTACCGTTTTCATCAATATATTTCTTCCACTTTGTCGTAGCTGGGCATGTTGACATTAGCCCAGAGTCCTTCCAGAAGACAGAGACAGATTACATATGTGGGCAGGCATTTGTATGCATGGAGCATGTTTGGTCAGAGAACAGCTTTCACAAATTTGTTCTCTCCTTCCACTGTGGGTTCTGAGGACCTAAGGCAGGTCATCAGACCTATGTGACAAGCCTTTTTACCTGCTGAGCCATCTTGCTAGACCAGCTTTTTATAAAGTGTAGGCACATGTTGTTGTAATTAAAACTTTAAAAAGCACTTCTTTTTTTACCAACTGTCTTAGTCAGGGTTTGTATTTCTGCACAAAAAACACCATGACCAAGAAGCAAATTGGGGAGGAAAGGGTTGATTGCGCTTACACTTCCACATTGCTGTTCATCACCAAAGGAAGTCAGGACAAGAGCACACACAGGGCAGGAACCTGGAGTCAAGGAGCTGATGCAGAGGCCATGGAGGGGTGCTGCTTACTGGCTTGTTCCCAATGGCTTGCTCAGCCTGCTTTCTTATAGAATCCAGGACCACCAGCCCAGGGATGGCACCACTCACAATGGGCTGGGCCCTTGCCCCTTGATCACTAATTGAAAAAATGTCTTACAGCTGGATCTCATGGAGGCATTTCCTCAAGGGAGGCTCCTTTTTCTGTGATAACTCCAGCTTGTGTCAAACTGACACACAAAACCAGCTAGTACACCAACTTGAGATATTCTTGTTTATTTCCTATTATAAGATGTAAAAAAAATTGGGCTGAAGAAATGGCTCAGCGGTTAAGAGCACTGACTGCTCTTCCAGAGGTCCTGAGTTCAATTCCCAGCAACCACATGGTGGCTTACAACCATCTGTAATGGGATCTGATGTCCTCTTCTGAAGATAGTGACAATGTACTCATATACATATAATAAATAAGTAATTAAAAAAAAAAAAAAAAAAAGCCGGGCAGTGGTGGCGCATGCCTTTAATCCCAGCACTTGGGAGGCAGAGACAGGCAGATTTTTGAGTTCGAGGCCAGCCTGGTCTACAGAGTGAGTTCCAGGACAGCCAGGGCTACACAGAGAAACCCTGTCTCGAAAAAACAAAAACAAAAATAAAAAAAACCCACCAACAACAAAAAAAAAATGTGAAAAATTAAATTAAAGCTGTTTTACATATGACCTTTGTACTCCTGTTTCTAGTATAGGTTTATCATATTTTCTATCGATATTATTGGCATTGGCATTAAGCATATGAATAATGTTTATTGTTTAGAGTAACTTTAAAAAAAAAAGATTTATTTATTTTGTGTATGTGACTACACTGTAGCTGCCTTCAGAAACACCAGAAGAAGGCATCAGATCCCAATACTGATGGTTGTGAGCTACCATGTGGTGGTTGGGAATTGAACTCAGGACCATTGGAAGATCAGTCAGTGCTCTTAACCTCTAAGCCATCTCTCCAGCTCTGGAGTAGCTTTTTTTTTTTTTTTTTTTTTTTTAAAGACAGAATTTCAGAATTTCACTACATAGCCTAGGCTGTCCTAAAACTTGCTATATATAGACCAAGTTAGCCCCAAATGCAGATTTACCTTCCTCTGCCTCCTGAATGCTGGAATTAAAGGTGAATACCACTATGCTAGGCTATAGTAACATTTAAAAATTTTTCATCAGATTTAATTACTGCATCGATATAAATTAAACAAAAATTAAGACTCTGGGATCATTGCTGAAGAAGAAGCAGAAAGATAGTAAGAACCAGAGGATCAGGAAGTTCGACAGGATATTATGTTTCCTAGTAACCTCAGAAGCTACATTATGTCTCAGCAACATGGCTGCCTAAACAGGAGCTGATGAAGCAATAAACACACTAACATGAATGGGGAAGCCCAACAGCTCTCAACCCTACGCAGAGAACTACAGGCAACTAAGGAATCCCAAGAGTGTGAGAAACAGCCTTCCCCACTGGGTACCCAGTACCAAATGGTCAGCCCTGACAATAAGAGTGATGTATTATAGGCTGAGCAGGAATATATATGTATATGCATATACACATATATGTGTAACAACAATAAATGGAAAAAGAACATGGCTTATTAAAAAGAGAACAAGGAGGTACTGGCATATGGGGGATTAAAGGGAGAAAGGGAAAGAGGAAGTGATGTAATTATATTATAATATCAAAAGAAGGAAGTAAAATTATTTGAGACAGGGTCTCTATGTTAGCTTTGGCTGTCCTGGAAATCTCTATGTAGACCAGGCTGGCCTAGAACTCACAAAGACCCACCTTCCTCTGCTTCCCAAGGGCTGGGATTAAAGATGTGCACCACCACCCACCAGCTAATCTCTTATTCCTTTATTTTGCTGGGGACTCAGCACGAGTCATACTTTAGGTCAGAAGTCTGAGAGTTCCTGAGACAGTGGTCAGATGAGAGTGGAGAGAGTTGGACAAGTGAGACGATTTGCTTCGGGCAGTGGCTCAACTTAAAGAAAACCCTGTTTTCTTAAGATGGGCCCCGATGATACAGGACTGAATGCTAGTACAGAGAAGCTGAGGCTGAATAGTCAGTTCTGGGACAACCTGGGCAACACGGTGAGACTCTGTCTTAAACAAAACAAAAACAAAACCAAAAACAAACACAAACACAAACCAAAACCAAAACCAAAAGACTTACTACCAAAACCCCAGGGTTTGCTTTCCTAAGTAACAAGTTAGTAGATGGCTTATCTGTGGCAGGGTTAATGCGTGTGTGTCTTCTAGCCTTTCCCTTCAGCATGTCACTGCAACACAATGGGACATTACAGATATTTTCAAGGCAGTAACAGTGTGCTGGCTAGCTTTATGTCAACTTGACACAAACAACAGTTAGGGGGAGCCTCAGTTGAGAAAATACCTCCATGAGTTCCCGCTGTAAGACATTTTCTAAATTAGTGATTGATGGGGAGGGCCCAGCTCACTTTGGGTGGTGCCATCCCTGGGCTGGTGGTCCTGGGTTCTATCAGAAAGCAGGCTGAGCAAGCCATTGGGAGCAAGCCAGTAAGCAGCACTCCTCCATGGTCTCTACATCAGCCCCTGCCTCCAGGTTCCTACTTGACTTGAGTTCCTGTCCTGACTTCCTTCAGTGATGAACAGTGGTATGGAAGTAGAAGCCAAATATACCCTTTCCTCCTAAGTCATCTATGAGGAATATTAAAAATTTCTTAGAAAACCCCATGCATTTTTCTTTTATATAGAGTGAACATATACATTAAAATTATTACCTAAATTAGGACATTTTTGGAAAAGAAGCCAGCGTTATGAACAGTTTATAGAGGGATACCAGCTGTAGACTAGCAGTGCTCTAGGTAACTTGGTACATCTATCGCATTAAATTACATCACACAAACCGTCTATTTCACTGTGTGCTGCATATTAGAATTCCTGAAAAAATGTCATTACAGAGAATAAATCCAACAGAGTTCCATATTGACTTCTAGTTCTGATCTCAGAACTAGTCAAAAACTAGTCAAAACCCTTCTTTTGAAGGTCAATTCCTTTCCTTTTCCAGTCCCTGTGTTTTAAGTTCTTCCTTCCACACCACAACCAGGCTCCTTTATTTCCTTCAGTGATTTGCTCCTCACTCCACTGGCTGTCGATAAGTTTTCAGTTATATCAAACATTGTCATGGTCCTGAAGTTCAGCCCAGAACATTCTGGAGTGGATTTTAGGCCTCATCCATCCTAGGGACTTTAAAACTGACACAGATTCATGAAAGTAGGAAATTCTTAGTAATGAATCTGATAGACAAATTTTCTCCTTCTTTGAACCTAAAACAAAAGCTGAGCACAGTCCCAGCACTTGGGAGACGGAGGCAGTGGGATTTCTGTGAGTTAGAGGCTAGTCTGGTCTACATAGTGAGTTCTAGGACATCCAGGGCTATGTAGAGAGACCCTGCCTCCAAAACAACAAACAAACAAAAAGAAGCTGACACTGGGCCTTGGGACCTGAAGCTCACTGCTTCAGCTAGCCTGACTTGTGGTATAAAAGCATATGGGCTCCTTGGGTCTCCACAGCCTCATGCTGGGATTACAGGTATGCACCACCCTACTCAGATTTTTATGTGGGTTCTGGGGATCCAAACTTGTGTCCTTGTGTTTGTTCAGTAAACTCTTTACTGATGGAGCCCTCTCTCTAGCGCTCATACATTCATACCCATCTCATAACACCAGGTCTTTTTAAGTCTCTCTAAGGAGGGCACCTATGCTGTGTTCCCAGGCCCCTCCATTTCATCCTTACCCTCTTATCTACTCAAAACCAATTCTGTGAGAGTATTTATCAAGTTTGAAACAAACTTTCACTTCTGCAGTTTCAGGAAGAACAATATACTTTGTTACAAGAGCAAAGCACTCTGGACACACTGCACTCTCACGTATCGTGATTGCTTCTCTTAGGTGTAGGTGCTATCAAAAAGGACAAAGTTTTCCTCAGCTTTAGCTACCTGATTTTAAAAGTTGTTTCTAGATGGTATGTATAATGGTGACAGCTCAAGTTATAAAAGTATAAAAGCTGTAGGGAAGTCTGGGATGAGTTGTAATGATTTTAGAAGCACGAGTCACAGAAGTAAAACTGGATGCTCCCTCAGCCTTCATGATTCAGCGTCTGGCTGTGTAGTTACAATAGGGCCATTATTTGTCTCCTTGCAAGTTGGTCTCAAGGGGGCTCCAAAAGAGATTGTTTCTTGAACAGAGAAGTTGCTTAATAAATATTCATTGGATTTGAAAGCAGAGGTCCTCATTTACGATCCTTGCCAGCATGAAGATTTGCTCATTGGAATGTGCTTCAAGTTTCTGGTGTGGGTGGTAAGAGGAAGATGGGTTTATTTGGTACATCCAGGACTCACAGGCAATAGAATTAGAAAGTTCCCCAAACAACTTTGGATGTGATTATATAATGAAGTTACCTGGAGCTGAGACATCTTCAGTCTAGACCCAAGGAAATATAGTGTCTCCTAACCACTTCCTACTTTCACCTTTGCTTTTATGTTACATTTTATTTTAAAACTAACAATACATTTGTTGCAGAGAAAGATTAGCTAGAGAGGGAAACTTCATTTTTGTGGCTACAGGGAAGCTATCAATCATGCAGGGGTTACCCATGCTTCTGTATGAAACCCCTTTCCACACTCTACAACTGATGGCTCAGATGGAACTTTGGTGGAATTGAACTCGGGTTTAGGCTGAAGCTTTGTAAGGAGTAGACCTTGCTTAGATCACCCCAGGGCAAGGATTCTCAGAACAACTACTTCAGTCTCACTGACATATGCCTTCACTCTCAGAAAGAAAGGGAGCAAGAGACAGATAGACAGACAGGAGAGACGAAAAGAATTTAGCATGGTGTGGTTGCTAAGTGATAGCCCACAGCTCAGGCTAGTGAGGAGACATGGAGCATCGGTAATGTCTGCCCCTTTCTAGTTCTCAAACTGCTGGAAAGTTTGTGGCTATTTAGCAAATCCGCTCCATAACTTATGTATGCGCACTATACATATTCTTTTGATGTGTAAATGATTCTAATTTAGAAGTTGGAATAAGTTCCTGGCAGGAGTTAACCTGTTTCTCCCTGCCCTAGACTCGATGTGGCAATGGCAACTGCTTTTCTGGAGGCTGATATGGCTGCCGATGCCAAATTTCAGAGCCTGGAGCAGATCTAAGGTGAGGCAAGGACAGAGTTAAACTGCCAAGCCAAATAAGAGGCCTGGGTGCTGAGGTCCCGAGTCCTGCGGGAAAGAGAGGCCTGCAGGTTAAAGACAGGCTTGGGGGCAGGTGTTTGTCCCTTTTCTGACCCTCCTGACTGTGCCCACAGGACTAACTGCTCCAGAGGGACCTGATACCTTTACCAGGTTTCCCTCCTGCAATCAGCCTAGCCTGCGACCCACGGAGCAAGGTCCCTGGCTCTGCCTGCAAGTGCCAGCCCATCGGAACAGACTTTCCTTTTTAATTTTACTATTTATTTAATTATTTTTGGAGAGAGGCTCCTACCTGTCTCGAAACCTGATTTTTGTGGCTGAGGATGATCTTGAGCTTCTAAACTTCTTGCCTTTACCTCCGTGCCAGGATCGCAGATGTGTGGCGCCACCCTGTATTTATGCAGCGCTGGGGATTTGACCCAGGGCTTCATGCTTGCCAGGCAAGCAGCCCACCAACTGGGCGACGTTCCTAGCTCCAATTCTAAAGCTTCATTGCCTCTTCTAAGCCAAACGTCTTTTTTATTGTTTCCCATGGAACTCAGTTTGTACCACGTGTCTTGGCATGAGGCTAGAATTACAGCTGTGTAAGGATTATTGTGGGTGGGGGGACCCTCTTGCCAGTGGTTACCATCCTGTATATTCCACTCTCAAAGGATTGAGCTTGTAGACTAACCTGTATCTATAGGTTTTCTATATGCTGATTCTGGTAGCCATGTCTGTTAATATTCCTGGTACATCTTCCCACCCTTGAATCAGAGTTAGGAATCTTTCATTTCTCAGTAAGAAGTTAATCTTCTTGTTCATCTACTAAAGGACAGTGGTGGGCAGCATGGCCCCTCCCTGAGGACTTTTTCTAAAAGTCAGTTTAAAAATACAAATTTATTTAAAAAGTATTACCAAAGAGTTAAATTTGTTAAGATTTATACAGTAAGCAGGTGTGGGTATGTGTGTGTGGCACTCATCTTTAATCCCAACCCTTGGGAGGCAGAGGCAGGCAGATCTCTGAGTTGGAGACTAGTGTAGTCTACAGAGTGAGTTCCAGGACAGCTAGAGCTACACAGAGAAACATTGTCTCAAAAAGTGTGTGTGTGTGTGTGTGTGTGTGTGTGTGTGTGTGAGAGAGAGAGAGAGAGAGAGAGAGAGAGAGAGAGAGAGAATAATCTCATTCTTGTAATCAAGGATCAAGATCAGGGCTCATTTGCTTTCTTTTTTTTTTTTTTTTTTTTTTTTTTGCTCATTTGCTTTCTTGAAATCTTGTCTTTTTGACTTAAAAACATTGTAAGTTTAGATTATTTTAAATTATATATAATTGTAAAGAAATTGGCAACAAATGTATTGGTTTTTTTTTTTTAGACTTAAAAAAAAAACCTTTTTATTGATTCTTTGAGAGTTCACATCATGCGACCCAGTTCCATTCATCTCCCTGTCCCTTCATACCTGCCTTTCACCCTTGTAACCTCGCCCCTAAAATAAAACACACATAACCAACCAATAACAACAATAACAAGAGGATAGAAAACATCTCATTGTGGTAGCTGTACTGTGTCACAGTATGACCTTCTGGCCACACATCTTCACTTGTAAATGTTCATTGCAATGAGTCATTGGTCTGGTTTGAGATCTCTGGCATCTGTGACACCATCAGTATTGGATCTTCTGTGGCAGAAGTTTCCCTGTCCAATCTATTTGCAGTGGGATGCCTGTGATTGGACAAGGAAAAGGGAGGCGGGGCTAAGAGTGGCAGAGAGGGAAACTCAGGAGGAGGGGGAGAGGAGAAGGTGAGATGGAGGCAGACGTGAACCCGTGTTGCTTTAGTGTAGTCTTAGGTAGTTATGCATATCAAAGGTTAGGATACTTGGGATAACTTGTCTAAATTGTGTGGCCATCTTGTGTATTGAGATTTTATTGATATATAAATCCACTGGTTAACTGTAAGAATTAAGAGTTTTGATTTACCAGGTGATGGGTGTGGTGGCTGATTGCGAGGTGGACGATCATGGCGTGGCCTAGAAGGGAGCTCGTGAGCTCTGTCCCTGTTGGAGAGCCTGCTGAGATGAGAACACCTGGCTGGTGCCAGGTGGCCCGCTGGTGCTGCCATTAGTGTGAGAACATGCCAGATGAGCCGGGAGCCAGCCGGATGCATCATTTCTAATACCTCCCACAACAGGATTCCTCCTGGTTATCATGTTCTTGCCCTGTATCATGGCGAGCCTGAAGCTTTGAAACAGCAAGACCGGCCCCGAACTTCATGCAACCCAACCACTCACAGATGATATACATTTTGGGGTGGGCTAATTCAGAGCCCTGGATCTGGGACTGGATGGTAGCTGAGCTGGTCAACCAGCTGGCTCTCCCGCATCCACACCTCCAGGGCAAGCTCTTCAGCACTGCTCTGGCTAGGCCACCAACTGCCATTGGCAGGAAGCAGCAGGGTCAGCTCTCCTACTCTCATGCTCTTAGAGCCGGCTCACGTGCACCCACACCTCCAGAGCCAGCTCCACTGTGGTGCCCAGTCAAGGTTCAGAGCCCACTCTCCTAAGCACTGCAGCCTGCAAGGGGCTGGTTCACTGTGCCTTTGCCATCAGGGCCAGCTCCATTGTATTACCCAGATAAGTGACAGGGCCATCTCTCCCATGCTCTTGACCTTGGGGACCAGCTCATCTTCCACCAAGACCAGCTCTACTCTGCTGCCCAGATGAGGGGTAGGGCCCACTTTCCAGAGTGCTGAATGGCCGAGGGACAGGGCCAGTGAACCAGCTCTCATGACCTTCGGATAAGTTTTCCCAACCACTGCAGATGGTGAGGAATGAGGTAGGAGAGAGCATAATCACCCCTGTACCCATGCCAGGGCTGGCTCATCTGTGACACCCCCTTCCTCACTCCTAGGGTCAGCTTTACTTTTGTGTTTTGGAGAGTTACAGGTCCTGAGTGCTGCAGCTGGTGAGGGGCAGCGTTGGGTGTGTCAGTCATACCCTGCAAGAGGCAGGGAATGAGGGATGCTGGGAGAACCTGGTGGCCAGGTTTGATTTGATATGTTAAGTAAGCACCTCAGTTGCTTGTCCCAGGTTTGAAATTTAACATCCCAGCCTTTTGTTGATAATAATAAATAAGGGGTAATGTAATTGTTTATGACTACTTCCTGCTGACATTGGGACATCATTGTTGGGGGCCCAAAAAACTAGATTGTTGGCCAAGTCTGGGAAGAGCAGGCTGTTTCTCTTTTGCTCCAGGCTCTGCAGGAACATCTGGGGCTAGGGACATGAAGGCAGCAGCTGAAACAGTTTGCATTCTTTAATTGATTGGAAATCTGCTGGAGCAGATATATATATTAAGAGAAGAAGTTAAAGAAAGTTAAGGCATTTGGGGGAAATTTTTTCTCAGGCGAACATTTGAAACTTTTAGTTGGGGGAAGGGAGTCCCGGGACCAGGGAAGAGGAAGAGAGTCCACCCTCAGGAATGAATAGGTAGGTGGAGAACCAGTCTGTGATGATAGTACCTATCTGCAGTCCACTTGACCTGTGAGAAGTGGATCCAAGTACATTCCCTGACATTTATAAGATTTTTTTTTTTAAAGTTTACAAAAAGAGATACATTTTAGATACGTTAGTATCACCAGTTTCTGTACTGAAAAACACATTGTAGAAAGGGCAGTAGACTCATGCCTTTCAATCTATGGTAAAATAATTTTGGTTAAAAGCATTAACACTCTGTCCTCTATCCAGGAGACTGGGTGTGTACAGATGTATTTTAGAGCAATTGAGAAGCATTTTTAAGTCTATACTTAGAATACAAACGAAAGGGAATTTAAAATCTTGCGCTTGTGACTGTGATAATAGCAGTCAGTGCGTTACCAGAGCTAGATTAATCTAGATTAATAGCTTATCAGAACTCCGTTGATTGATGTTAAAACTCTGAACTTCTGAAGTCTTAGTATAATGGTAGCATAGTGAGGGAAAGAAATCTGAAGCACTTTTTATGTTTTTATATACTTTAAATCGCTTTCTTATCACCATTTGTGGTGGTCTGAACATGCTTGGCCCAGGAACAGCACTATAGGACACACTTGTGATCCAGGTCTTGAGCCCAGAAGACACAGACTTTTGATCCAGATCTTGAGAAATAGTGGCCATAAAAAGCTTAGGCCCAGGCATGGTGGTACACACCTTTAATCGTAAGAAACAGAGGCATGCAGATCTTTGAGTTCAAGGTGAGTTTACAGAGCAAGTTCCAGAACAGCCAAGCTTAGGCAATAAAGGAGTTGTAAAACAGAAATCCAATGATAATGTAATAGAAGAAGGGGGCCATGTTCCAGCTCCAGTAAGCAGCAGAACTCTGCAGGTTTGCCATGTGGTTCTGACTTTAGAGTCAAGAATACAAGGGACTACGGGGACAATTAATGCTAGTTAGCTGGAGCTAAGAAATTAGTGGTGATTGAGAAGAGTCTCACTGAGGTAGAATCTTCTGAGAAGTGTTTTCTGAGAGTACAAAGAAGCTGTGTTTCAGAGATAGCCAAGGTTGTACCTCATGTAGCAGCTGGACTTGGTCATGTGTAAGAAGAGTCACCCAGGTGTTACTGGTTTTGAAGGCATGAAGGGGCTATGGAGAGCATGAGGCTTGGCACTGTGGGAGGCCAGGAAAAGTCACTGATGAAGGTGCAGCCTCAGGTGCAGTTGACAGCCCAGGACTGAAGGGGCCATGCAAAGAAGTTGAGGCTTGGTACCATGAAGAGAGACTATTGGTGAAGCCTAGTTGCAGTGAGAAATCCCAACATGTTAGAGATGCGAGTCCTGTGGGATGACCACCAGGAAAACCAGCAGCAGTGGAGTGGAGTCAACCAGAGCCTAGAGTGCTACAGAGGACAGAACTGGAGATGTGACCCAAGCCCTTTGGAGAAGCTCAGAAGATCATGTGTGGATCCCAGACATTGAAACAAGAAGCTGTGAAGCCAAAATTGCCTTGGAGACACAGAGCTTTCACCTCCTCCAACCTTCATAACAAGCATTTCCCAACCCTAAAGCACCTTCTTAGACCCTAAAATGTTTTCTTTTTATATAAACGTTACAGTTTTTCTATCCAATTATTCCAGGAGACACAGGTGGTTGGTTACTGAGAACAGTAATTAAGTGAAGGAATACTAAATGTTACATTGAAATCTGTTTTTTTGTGAGTTCTTTTTAGTTAGTCTGGTAGCAAGGTAAACTGTCTTTCTCAGCTAGAGGTTCAGGAGAGTGAGGCCTGAGGCTGGATTTTACACGTGAAGAGATCTGAGAAGGTGGCTCAAGCCTTGGCTGCTGCTGTTAAATTGAGAATCTATCCTTAGTTACAAGTGTAAAGCCAAGTTTGGTTAGAGATTTTACGGATTTTTAACCATATCCAATGAAATTACAAAATTAATGCTGAGATAAAGACAGCTTACACAACAGTCTTAAAAGATTTCTGGAGCTTGAGAGCAGAGAGCAGAGAAATCATGGAGATAAAAGATTTAAGAGTGGGAGGCAGTAGAACCTTAGAGAGAAGAGAGAAGAGAGTAAGGACCATTTGCTTGTGTAGTGTCAGAAGCTGTTACATCTGCGAGGATGTGGAATTGAGTGTGCTGTCTTTGGCCATTGCACTATAACTGAGGCTAAGACATCGAGATTAAAAAAAAAAAAAAAAAAATCTGGCCGGGCGGTGGTGGCGCACGCCTTTAATCCCAGCACTTGGGAAGCAGAGGCAGGCGGATTTCTGAGTTTGAGGCCAGCCTGGTCTACAAAGTGAGTTCCAGGTCAGCCAGGGCTACACAGAGAAACCTTGTCTTGAAAAACCAAAAAAAAAAAAAAAATCTGTGAGTCCAAGAAAGGAATTGAGTCCGAGGAGAAAAGCAAAGGAGATGAAAAGATGGGAACATGAGGCAGCCAAGGGACGGAGAACTGTGCAGCCGTAAGGGACAAGGAGAAGCACAGAGGAATGCCATCCGAGGGAGGGTCCCAATATCACAGAAGACACAGGGGCACTGGGAAGCTGCGGGACTTAGGCAGTTCCTAGGGGAGGTGAGGAAGTTCCGGGAAGGAGCTGAGAGGAGTCATGGGGTAGCAGAGGGGGTTCTGTGTCATGGTAACAAGAATTTCAATCTGAAGAGTCAGTCATGTTGGATGGTGTTTTGCTGGGGCAAACACATGAAGGAACATTTCATTGAAGTGGACACAGGTGAAAGACTAAGGCAGGCTCGTGAAGGAACGTTTAGCTGAAGCAGACACAGGATATTCTGCTAAAGCAAGCACGTGAAAGGACACATGATGAAACGATTCTTTGTTAACAACATACATGTATTTGTCCTTCATATATTGTGTAGTTGAGCTGCCTTTGTTGGGACTTCATAGAGAGAAATGCACCAAAAGACTTCTGGTGGTGTGCTGTAGTTTCTTGCTGCTTCTGTGGACTTGGGCTGATTGTCAGAGAGATGTCACTGAGATAGGTATACATGGAGACACATGATATAAAGGAGGGTGTAAGTAGGACTTGACAGAGAGTAACTAGGGCTGAGCTTGGCTTGTTTATAGAGCTAGCTGTGCAACGCTGGTGGGTCTCACATCTTCACTGATCCTCGCTTCCCTGAGAGAGGCACAGGTGAGAACTTGTCTTGGCATCCCTCCGGGTCCCTCCAGTTAACTTGAGCCTAGGCTGAGGCCTGGCTATCTCTGCTAGGTAGTGCCACCACTGCTGATTCATGTTTGTTATACCGACTCTACTGAACTAGACTGAAGTGTGCGAGTGGATCAAACTGCTGCTGCTGACCTGGAAACTGAACTGCGGATTTCCAGACAACAGACAGGAGTTGCTCCAAAGAACTTTTCTAAACAGGACCACTTCCCCCATATCCTTCCCTTTCCACTACCTCTGGTTGGTGGTGGGTTACAAGGGAGGTTAGAGCATGTAAGAACTATCATTAAAAATACCCATTGAAAATATTAAAGTTACAGTTGTTCCCAGGAGGACTGAGAGACTAGTCAGAGATAAATGTCCAAATCACAGAGGAGACGTATACCTTTCCACCTGAGCATGGCCTGGTAAGGCAAGGAAGCTTCCTACCACACTGGAGTGGCTCTTGTAGCAAACATAGACAAAGCAGAGAGCTCTGTAGTGACACTCAATCACTAGAAGGGGAGAGACAAGTGGTTAGA
This sequence comes from Mastomys natalensis, assembly GCA_021653895.1. Lineage (NCBI taxonomy): Eukaryota > Metazoa > Chordata > Mammalia > Rodentia > Muridae > Mastomys > Mastomys natalensis. The sequence continues at coordinate 122,581 of JAJTUV010002426.1, forward strand.
GCAGGCAGAGGAGAAAACAGCTGGAGAGATGCAAGTGTCTTAGTATAATTGCCCACATGGTGAGGCCCGAAGGCTGCAGAAGGGAGATGCTCACATGGTGGGCAGCTGAAAAGGGCAGAGCTATGAGAGAACACTTACTGAGTAGCTGAGGAGAGATAGATGGCTAGGTAAGAGAGGGAAAGGGCGGTGACTCCGGAAAGACGTGGATTCTAGAATCAAATCTGGTGGATGGAAGAGCCAACAGAAACAAGTGATCCGAACGTACCTAAGAGAGTCAGATCACCATCTTGGTGAGTTCCTTGCGGGAGGGAGTCATTTCAGCCATTCCCAGGTTTCAGCCCCAGATGAAGAAAAGAAATAAAAAGGAAAGTAATGAACACTGTGAATCCGCGGTTCACCCTGCCACAGGGGTGTGGGAAACGCCCACGCGGAGACAGCGGACTGCGTTTACCCTGGGAAGTGCGGAGACACATCCTTCAGGGGGTGGGAGAATGCATTCTAAACTGTGGCAGGCTGAAGTTGGGGTTCCCTGACTCCCAGGCATACAGTCAGCCTGCAAAGAGGCTGGGACCAGGTGCTCCCAAACTCCTGGGCATCCAGGCACTGCTGGGTTTCAAAGACTTGGGAACAGAATTGCCCCTCCACCCCCCCTCCCCCAGCAGGCTGAGGCCTTCTGTGGGAGACGTAGGCAGCGGCTCAGTAGTCGAAGATTTTCTCCGTGCTCCCCATAGCAATTCTTGGTGAAAGAGACAGTCCATGCTTATCCATACTGTTTATTGACTGCTCGTCATGGAAAATGGAAGGCATACCCACTCCTCAGTGTGGACCACAGGTTCAATATCTTTTGCAGGGAGGAATGTCCCTGAAGGGAAGCTTATTGGCTAAACCCTCAGGGTCCTAGATACCACGTTAGCATAGAGGGGGAGGGGAAGGGAGAGAGGGAAATCAAGTACAGCAGCCAGGAGGCCAAAAGAAGGGGCAGAGAGAGTAGGGAACCAAAATGTCTGGATAATATAGGGAAGAGCCTCTGGGGGGAAGGGCAGGGGCTGGAAAGTTCAGGATAAAGGACAGGGTGCTAGCCATGTTCTGTAACAGGTAGGACTGAGGTGGAGTATGATTTATTTTGTGTGCCTGGCCCTTTAAAGGATGCCCAAGGGCTGATTGACTGACTCTTTGGGAATACTTAGCCTAGAACTGCTTGACCGTGTATTACCTTCTGTGTCGTTTGCCTCTTAGACTCCTGGGGATGGGAGAGGATATAAAAAGCCAGCAGAAGCTGAGAGAGGTTGAGCAGGATTGGAGGAGGGTCAGAGAAGACAGCTGGTGCTGGAAGAAAGATTGAATAGGACTGGAAAAGAAGAGATGGAGCAGACTGAAAGTAGGACATGTTGGAGTGAACTGGGCTTGCACAGTGAGAAGACAGCTGATCCAGGAGAAGCTGAGCTGAGTCAGAGAAGATACTGTTAGGAGACAGGAGAACCCACACACGAGAAAAGCTACACTGCGGGATGCTGGGAGAACGTGGAGGCCAGGTTGGCTTCCATATGTTGAACAGGCCCCTTAGCCACTTGTCCCAGGTTTGAAACTTAAAACTGCCGAGTTCTGCCACTCATCACACTCAGTAGGTGCTGGTTCCAGATCTTACCAGCTTACCAGAGTTTTCTGTAACTGCAGATACCAACAAATCAAAGAAACTCATTCGAGCTAAACCTTTAGATCCCTGGATAGGCAGGAGGGTAACAGGCTTCTAACAGAAACATGATCGTGTTTCTTTGACAAAAACCAAGACTTGATGGCAGCTTGGAGAACATTTTGCCCATTTGAATAAATGCAGAGTCATGAAACTATTGTTTAAACGAGTTGAGTGAGACTGGGTTGGGCAGGAATGAACGGAAAGAATTCGGGGACCTGTACCTGTTTGGGAAGATAGGCTAGGCAATTAACAAAAATATTGACGGATATATTTAGCTACACCTCATTAGTTAACTTCTTTTGATAAAATTAGATTTTTTTCTAGACTATTGGGTAAGTATACAAAAATAATTTTTCATGTAAATGATTTGGAATATCGACTTCCATCTGTGCACTCGGGGGTGAGGTAGCATGTATGGGCATGAAGAGAGGAAGTCAGGATTATTAAGTGGTAGGTTAAGACTGACAGCATGCTCTAGGTGATTGGAGATAACTGTTGGAAGTGAGGCTAAAGAAACAAAGTGAAGCAAAAGAGAGGAAGTCGAGCATGGAAAACCACTGTCACTCAAAGCAGATTACAGTTGCAGTGGTGTGAAATCCAGAGTTCCCTCTGTTGTCAACAGTGGCATGAATTCCAGTAGAGCAGGAATTTCAAAACTTGGCCTTTGTTGCCAAAGAGAGACTTGAGAGAGGATTATCCACCTCGGAATGTGCTTTGGGGATTTGGAGGTAGGAGGACACCATGGAAGGAGTAATCTCATCTGGTTGTTTTGTTTTTATGTAAGAGTTTGAGGTCCCCAGGATGTCGCAGGGGCAGACTGTGGGGAGACTCTCCTGGAGTGAGTTGAACCCTCCCTGCCTGGATTAAGTGTGGAGTGTGTTGTCTCTGCAGCTTTACCCTGGAAACTGAATCCCAGAGCTGAGATCTTAGTGGTTGGTAGTAGGGATGGAGAGGAGGACCAGGTGGTCTTTATCTACAGAAGGGCTTTTAACTAGATTCACTTCCGGGGTGGATTTTTGAGAGGTGTAACTCTGAGGAGGACTTTGGTAGGGGTTTATTTGCAGTTTGGTGGGAGGAAGCTGAGATTTAATAATTTAGGATCCTATGTTAGTGTATGGGCAATTCTGTTGGGCTGCCCTCAAGGACCTAGCAGCTGCTGCCAAGTACACCAGGTGTGTGCAGTGAATAGAAGGACCCCCGCATCACCCCAGATTTCTCTCTGTTCTCAGTACAGGCCCCCTCTCTTTCCCTCTTTGCTCCCATCTGTCTGCCTGCCTACCTGTCTACATGTCCGCTCGTCTGCCTTTCACCTTCTCCAGGTCTTATTTCTCTTTCCTCCCCTGACAACTCCCCCTTTTTAAGAGACATATTTATTTTATGTATACGAGTACACTGTAGCTGTCTTCAGACACACCAGAAAGGTCATCAGATCCCATTATAGATAGTTGTGAGCCACCATGTGGTTGCTGGGAATTAAACTGAGGACCTCTGGAAGAGCAGTCAATGCTCTTAACCATTGAGCCATCTCTCCAGCCCAATAAACCCCTTTTAAACTAGATCTGTTTCATGGCATAATTTCTCAAGGAGTACACCTCGGCATGTTCTGGCCAAGGATACCCCCTCACCACACACCACATTATATTTCATGACATTATGGAAAGCATAAAAAAAAAAAAAAAACCAAAAAACCTAATGGCTACTTGACTCATTACTCTATTGCCATCAAGAGAACCCATGTCCAAAGCAACTTTTATAAAAGGAAGCATTTAGCTGGGGGCTGGCTTACAGTTTCAGAGGTTTAGTCCATTATCATGGTAAGGAGCATGGCCACACCCATAGGTTAAAGTAGTGAGAGCTGTATCCTACCTACAGGCTGAGAGAGAGGACTGGGCCTAGCATGGGCTTTGAAAACCAATCCTTCTCAAATAATTCTGCTCCCTGATCACTAAGCATTCAAATATCTGTGCTTAGGGGGTCATTCTTATTTAAACCACCACAAGGACCTTCCATGCTTTGAATGGAAGTCTCTTGAGAGAAATGGGGAGATTGTTGTATGGATTTTGATTAAGATGGGACTTGAGGGTGTAGGATGCCAGGCATCCAAGTTAACAAAAATGGCCCTGGGAGAGGGTGAGAGTTCATCGTCCCAGGCCAGTGAGCATTCAAGCTTGGAGTGTGCAAAGCCAAAGCAAGCTTTATTATGAAGAACTACCGGTAAGTTTGAAATTGAGGGAAAGTGAAAGGAACTCTTAGCGTAGGAAGGTTTTCCAATCGAAACCTTGCAAGTATCTCAAACAGCTCTGCTGAGCTCTCTTGTTCTTGCAGTCAGCCAGAAATAGATGTATTTGTATCTTAGTTGGAGTTTCTTTCCTGAGATAGGGGTAGGTTTCTTGTTAGCTGTCATCCTTAGAGTTTAGTCTGTTACAATTAGCTGCATTGGATACAAAGTTATATGTAAGGACAATAGGAACTTTCCTCAGTGGTTTGGGACCAGCAACAGATGGCTTGTGGTCACTGGTCTAGAGCCAAGCCCTTCTTCTGAGCTGTTTAGTTTGGTTATTTTATACCTGACTACATCCTCCCTTTCTTCCTCAGTGTTTCAGACTCTGCGATATTTTAAATTATTATATGTATAAGTATTTTGCCCATACATATATCTATGTGCCACATGTATCCCTGGTGCCCCAAAGGCCAGAAGAAAACCATCAAATCCGTAGAACGGAAGTTACAGGTGGTTATGATCTGCCACATGGGTGCTGAGAATCGAACCCAAATCCTCTGAAAGAGCAGCCAGTACTGTTAGCTCCTGATCCATCTCTCCAGTCCCTTGCTCTTTCATTTTAACACAACCCTGCTCTTTTTGCATTGAGTTAGTTTTATGTTGGCCATCTATTGCTGGGCATGGGGCTTATCCTTAAGAATGTGTTGTTTCCCCAGTGAGACCTCCTTGGAGAAAATTAATTTTTCATTTTCAAGTAGTTATCAATTAGAGACAGCTTTTGCGTTAGGGATGGGGACAGGTATATGCTGAGTCCTGCACAGCCATGGAAGGGATGGAGTGACATGATTTCCCACCCCTAGAGCAGAGCCAGCAGGGCATATGTTTTCACGAGTATTGAAGGTTGGTGGGCATGAGGCTTATTTGTATAATTAGAAACAACATGGATCCAGAAAGTAAGAATGTGTTCCTCAGCAAAATAGTTATGCTGTGACCTTCAGGACAACCCTTAGGGCTGTAGGAAAGAACTCTGAAAACATGAGTTCAAGAATATATAATTTCGGGGCTGGAGAGATAGCTCAGCGGTTAAGAGCACTGATTGCTCTTCCAGAGGTCCTGAGTTCAATTCCCAGCAACCACATGGTGGCTCACAACCATCTGTAATGGGATCCGATGCCCTCTTCTTGTGTGTCTGAAGACAGCTACAGTGTACTTGTGTAAATAAAATAAGTAGATCTTTAAAAAAATATATATATATAATTTCTCAACTAGGCAAAAATATAAGGATGCAATATGAATTGTATGAGGACCTTCACAGACCTAAAAGAAGAAAGGCAGCTGCACTAATGAGCTAGTGTGTCAGAAAGATACAAAGGCAAGCAGATTCCTGAGCTCAAGTTTAGCCTGTGACAGGGTAAATTTAGGTCTACGCATGGTGGTAACAGTGATTTGAGAGCTGGATCCCACCTAGCTAGCTTATTGTCTGTGCTTACAAAGGCAGGCAGATCTCTGAATTTATTTGCTATGTCAAAAAAAATGTACTTGCTGTTCTTTCTAAGAATCAAGGGGTTAAGGTCATAAAATGCTTCAAGGATAATCAAAAGGAAACCTGGGGTAATGATTGACTTGCTATGGAAATCAGAGACTGGGCTTTTGAGTGCTGAGCTATCTTTATGAGGTATCCGGAGAGCCATCTGGAGCAGAACACAGGGCTGCCAGCTTGTACCCACAGTTGACTTTGAGTTGTTCTTTTGATGTTGAAAACTTCTGGTGTTCCTCTGTGTCCCTTCTGTTGACTTGTGTCAAGGCTGAGGCCTGGCTGTCTCTGCTAGGTATGTATTGCCACCACTATTGATTTGTGTTTGTTATCCAGACTCAACCAAACTGGACTGCTGATATATCCATGAAGTGTTTATGAGTTGACCGAGCTGTCCCTGCTGACCTGTGAACTGAACTGTCAATTTTCAGATAACACAGATGGGAGTTGTTCCAAAAAAACATTTCTAAACAGGTCTGCTTTCTCTGTATCCTGTCTTTTCCACTACCCCTGGTGGGTGGTGGGATAAAAGGGAGGTTAAAACCATCATTAAAAATAAGGTTTTTAAAAAAAATGAAGTTACAAGGCACCAACCTGCTTCCCTGGCTGGAGTGTCATTTTAACCCTTAATTTTCTCCTGTGCCCCAGACTCTGTTTTCTCTATGTGAACAGCTTACAGTTTTCCCATGGATCTCTTTTTCTCCACTCCCTGCAGAGAGCTCTCTCCTGCATCCACAGTAGTCCAGTTGGTTTGCATCTGTGTCATTACTTGCTAAGATGGCTCTTTATAAGGTCCTTCCACCTTGGGTGGTGATTAAAGTCTGTGAGGGACGGGTAGCTTTCAGTAGTGTGCGGAGCTCCAGAGTCATCCTGTGTAATCTTAGAAAGAATGTGAGGCCATTGTCAGAGTATAGAGAGGCAGCGAGCCTCAAAATGGGTATTATAACTTCTATTAAGATGTCAGTTATAGGGCCAGAGTGAGCGGGGGCCCTGAGCAAGTGAGAGCCTGGAACAAATGGAGTCTGGAGCAAGCAGGAGTGAAGCTAGCGAGCTGGAGCAAGAGCAAGATGGAGAAGGGAAGGGGTGGGAGGAGGTGTCAATTATCGGGGTTGGAGAGATGGCTCAGTGCTTAAGAGCACTGAGGTCCTGAGTTCAATTCCCAGCAGCCACAGGGTGGCTCACATGGTGGGATCCGGCATTCTTCTCTGGTGCGTCTGAAGACAGCTATAGTGTATTCATATACATTAAATAAATAAATAAATCTTAAAAAAAAAGATGTCATGCCGGGCGGTGGTGGCGCACACCTTTAATCCCAGCATTTGGGAGGCAGAGGCAGGAGGATTTCTGAGTTCCAGGCCAGCCTGGTCTACAGAGTGAGTTCCAGGACAGCCAGGGCTATACAGAGAAACCTTGCCTCAAAAAACCAAAAAAAAAAAAAAAAAAAAAAAAGATTTAATTATTAAAGTTTTTAAAAATGTTTTAATTAAAATGTAGTTACATCTCTTTCCCTTGTTCCCTATTCTCTCTTCCTTCAGTTCCTCCAAATCCCTTCCCTCCAAGTCTTTCTACGTCCCCAACTCTCAGATTATTAGCCTCTCTCTCATTATTATTGTCTCACATACACACACACACACACACACACACACACACACACATGCATGCATACATATACAAACACACACACACACACACACACACACACACACACACACGAACACACACACACATGCATGCATGCATACATACATGTATAAATACAACCTGATGAGTCCAGTCTGTTGTTTTTGTGCATATCGTTTCAGGGCTCACCACTTTGTATTGGACAACCAACTAGGGGGTTCATTCCTGGGAAAAGTTGACTCCCCTTTCTTAGCAGCCATCAGCTGCCTAGAATTCCTTACCTAGGGAGACCCTGCATAATTTTTCTCCTTTGTCAGTATGATAATGTCAGTTGATATTGACATTGCTCAGATACTGTTTACATAGAAAAAAAATGTAATTTTAACTGCTGGGAGTCAAACCCTTGAAATTACCTTTTGTTCTAAGAGAACCTCATGAAATTACCTGCTGTTCTAGAAAAACCTAGTCAGTTAAAGTACAAGGTTAAGAAAGGACGTTCACTGTCTCAGGTCCCAGGAACTCAAAGAACCTCTGGGTATTTCCTGGGAGCCAGATACAGCAGTGGATGGTCTTGGGCAATGAGGATATGATAGTGGGATAGACCTAAACAATGACCCTCGCCTAAACTTCCCGTTTTGCTGTGTCTTTATAAGCTGCCGCCTGAAATGAAAGTTAGAGAGCTTGATCAGAACCCTAGACTTGCTCTCCTCCTTTGTATTCTTGTCCCTTCATTCTTTCGCCCCTTTCCCTAGGGTCTTGTTGAATCCCCCACAGGCTGGGACAGCTGGTGACTGACGTGTGAAACTTTGGGCAGGGACATTTAACTATATGTGTAGGTGTGTGTCTGTGTGTGGGGTTGTACATAAACACAGCATCTCTAAAACAGTGTTGTATTCCCTAGAACTGGCGTTAAGGGCTGCCTCATATGGGTATGGAGGACAGAACTCAGATTGCCTGCAAAAGCAGCCTGTTTTCTTAGCTAATGGGTCAACTTTCCAGGCCCATGAAAATAATCTTGGCTCCTAGGATCATAGTCATTTCCCATCTTCTGTCTAGCTCTGCTCCTGGTAGGGGTCTTTTCTGGCTAGCACATGTTACTGTAGCTGACTAAAAACTGCTGTTAGGTGAGTTTAAAACTTGCTGAATTTTTCTGGGCACGATGACACAGACCTGTGATTTTAGCTTCTAGAGGCAGAGGAGGGTGGCTTTCTAGTTCAGGAAAAGCTAAGATGCACAGTGAGACCTTAAACAAGTCTTTCAAAGTTCAGATAATTAATTTAGAGTTCATAGAGCGTATCGATTTGTACCTTAACCTGTGGCTTAGATTCCCTCTCAATCTGCAGAAAGCAATTTAATCAGATGCGTTTGTTCTGGCAGGGTGTGGTAGCACATTCAGAGGCAGGCAGATCTCTGCAGTTTGAAGCAGCATGGTCTACAGAGTGAATTCTAGGACAGCCAGGGCTACACAGAGAAACCCTGTCTCGAAACAAAAACAGCAGGAGAAAGAGAAATGTTTGTTTCAAACTTATACACAAGATGTGTTATCCTCAGAATCATCCAATCTTTCTTCCCCCCTTCAAAGCTGAGGGTATCAACATTAAGACAAAGGTATTTTTTAAAAAAAACATTATTTATTAATTTTATGTGTATGAGTGTTTTGTCTGCACATGTGTGAGCGTACCAAATAACACCCATGGAGGTCAGAAAAAGGTGTCTGATCCCTGGAACTGGAGTGACCGGTGGCTGTATGGTGCCATGTGGGTGCTGGGCACTGAACTCTCTAAGAGCAGCAGGTGTACTTAACTGCTGGGGCATCTCTCCAGTCCTGACAAATGTATTTTTAAGATTTAAGAGAGAACCATGGGGCTGGAGAGATAGCTCAGTGGTTAAGAGCACTAACTGCTCTTCCAGAGGTTCTGAGTTCAATTCCTAGCAACCACATGGTGGCTCACAGCCATCTGTAATGGGATCTGATGCCCTCTTCTGGCACGTAGGTGTACATGCAGATAGAGTATCATATACATAAAAATCAATCAATCAATCAATCAATCAATCAATCAATCAATCAATCAATCTTTTTGAGAGAAAGAGAGATTGAGAGACAGAATCATGAGTAGCAGATTTCCAAGCAGTTTCCAATACAGTTTTCATAACAGCTCATCTCAGGAAATCACATGTGCTATGCAAGTATTTCCACTGAGCTAAACCCTCCACCTCAGTGGTTTTTAACCTTCCTAACCTTGTGGCTCATTGATACAGTTCCTCATGTTGTGGTGACCCCCGACTCACACAGTTATTTTCATTGTTACTTTGTAACCGTAATTTTGTTACTGTTGTGAATTGGAACATGAACATCTGTGTTTTCCAATGGACTTAGGCGACCTCAATAAAAAGGTTTGTTTGACCCCCAGAGGGATGAAGGCCACAGGATCTAGATATTCCTATCAATTCTTTCCTGATTTAAGCTCTCCACCCCTGCTTCCTTCATTCCCAAGCATAAAAGCAACTTTGAACCCAGGCTGAGATAAGATGGTTGGTTTTTGTTCATTAACGTAGAAGGAGAGTTTGTTTGGGAGGAAGGAGTTAAGTCACAGATAGAGGGGGGATGAGAGAGGAGAATGAAGAGTGAAATAATAAAAGTTCATTATATACAGGTATAACACGTCATAATGAAATCCATTGTTTTGTGCAAATAATAGGCATGATAAAAATAATTTCTTTTTTTTTTATATAAAAAAAAGTAGTTTTTAAATCCAGGTTCTTTCTTATAACCCCATCACAGAGGAGGCAGAGGCAGGAAAACCATATACGACCTTGAAGATCATCCTTAGAGACACAATGAGTTCAAGGTTAGCCAGAGTTACACAAGAGACTGACCCTGTTAGGGTCCAGAAGTCTCCTTGCAAACCAAACGAACACAGATCTCAGACAGGGATAGTTTATTGAGCATATTCCCCAGAACTGATTGACCAGGGCCATGATCTAGACTTGAGAGCTGAACTGTAACATTAATATTCTACAGGGCTTTTAAGCCTAAAATCCACAAACATCTGTGCCAAGTTATTCCACCAATCAGGTTTTAGGGTAAGGGATTTCCTTAGGAACATGTCTTTGTTGTACACTTATCCTGCTCCCATTGGTCGGGGTTTTCAAATGTGGCAGTGGACTTGCCTAACATTCATGTCTTAACTTACCAACCAGGATCTCAGTTACCTACGTACATGTTTCTTTCTGCCCGATAGGATGTCAATTTCCAGGGAGGTCTTGGGAATTTAAATTTTACTCCAAAGTGGAAGTCTTATTCTAAATAGTTTCTTATATTGGAGTAGGTATCTCTCTTATGTTGGGGTCTATCCCAGGGGCAGCTTATAAAAGCAAATACCATAAAAGACTACACAGGAAAAAATGAAGGATTATACAGAGATGTAGGTGGGTGATCAGTTTGGGTCCAAGCTTATTGTGGGTAAATACTTCTATTGACTTCTACTGTGATTAGTTTCCAAGGGCACAGAACATAATAGAATATGAAATCAACTTGGACGTGAGAATGTTTCTGAATGACAGCAGAAACATGTGAGAAAGTTTCCTTATAATATTAGTAACAGCACAAAATGGCAAGGTAGCCAGGTAACAGTGACCTAGACATTAACATTTTATCTAGGCCTTGATATTTTACCCAGACCTTAACAGATCCCCAGGGGAGGAGTATATTTCAAAGATAAAGATGGGTTTTCAGTATTTCATAGGATTCTAAATTCCTGAGTAAAGCATATAAGCTTAAATTTAAATGTATCCTTCTTTAAGTGAGCAAATACACAGCAGCTGTCCATCCTCATCTGATTGGCTGGTCCTCTTGGGAGGGAACATTTTAATCCTTGAGTTGTTGGGCTTTTCAAATGTCAAGGAGATAAACTTGTGTTTGGCAACATAATGGGACCACTGGGTACTCCCACCAGAGGCCCAAAGCAATAGCATCGGACATTTTGGTACTGGAGACTCTAAAAAGGAAGAAACATTCTCCTTTTAGTTTTTTTTTTTTTTTTTTTAAATAGGTCTTCCTATGTAGCCCAGGCTAGCCTCCAACCAGCATGCCTCTGGCCTCTGACCCACAGTGATGGGGACAAGTATGCACCAGCTGCTTCTGACTCAGGCCTCACGCATGATTTTCTCTAGATTGCAGGGACAAAATTATATATATATGTGTGTGTGTGTGTGTAGTGTATGTAGATATATGTTATATATACATATATACATATACACACACATATATATATTTAAAAGTACTGCTTTGAGTGTAATTAAAATATACTAGTTTTATTAGTTGATCAGATCTGTTCTTAAGTATGATTGAAGACAAATGACTTTGCTGTGACTTTAAATGAATTACTAAACCCATAAGATGGAACAGTTTTGTAACTATAAGTTTAAGTGGATTAGTAGTGAACAGGTAATTTTCAACGAATTAGTAGTTGTAAATTTATCTATTTATTTATTTTTTAAAAAACGAGAACTCGTGATTTTGTGTGATGCTGTGAAGATCTCCAGGTGTTTGATAGATATGGAGAGGGAGGGAACTGGGCTGCAATAAGAACGGTTAGGATACCATTTGTTCACCTCTCTCTCTCTCTCTCTCTGTCTCTCTCTCTTTCGGGAGGGGAGGGTCTGGGTCTCTGGTCAAGTAGCCTAAAGAGAAATAAATTAAAAGGTTTCTGTGTCATAAGTTTAAACTACAGACCTGGGCTGCTATGAACAGTCACAAAAAGGGTTTGCTTGTTCAAATCCCCAAAGGACAAAATTTCACTCTCTAGAAACAGAAACAGCCCCAGGACTAAAGCACTTCCTTTCTTTAGTCATGCCTGGGTCCCAGGGTCACTGGAGACGGGAGGCCTGCAAGGAATAGTAAGTAATATTAATTCCATCTGAATTTTGAAATTAGCAACGGGAGGGGTATGGACAATCTGCAAAGCAGGGCAGGTTGAATTACAGAGTAACCTACAATTTAGCCGTATCCCAGGTCTGCGGCCAACCAGGAGAAACAAAACTGCTTTGTTACCTCATGACAGTGAGCACTACAGACGCAGAGTCCTCGGGGGAGGGGGGGACCTGCTGGTGTCTGAATACAGAGGACAGTTCTAAGCCCTAACCCAAGCAAGCCCCTCCTCCTTTCCCACATCCTCCGTGTAATCGGGACACACAGCCCTTCATATTACTCAGGGCTTAATTATTTTCTCTATCATTCCTTTTCTCAAGAGGGCATGGGCTTGTCCCTCCATCTTTTTTTTTTTTTTTTTTTCTTTCCTGTGAGCAAGCACAGGCTGGATTCGAACTCGGGAGAGACGGCCGTCTAGGACTCCAGAGGGCGGCGACTGCAGCGCACCGCTGGCTTTGTCTCTCCATCTTACATCTTGTTTATTTTAAAGCTTATCGGTCACATGATTTTGTAGGCAAGATCGGCTGTCAGTAATTTTTAGCTCTAAATTCCTAGTTTGGCTGCGTAGGGGTAACTTGGTGGAGTTTAGCGCTCAGTGTATGTTGTAAGGAAGTAGGCTGGTGGCATTATTAGTGTTTTCTGTTCAATTGTTACTAGGTCGATGCTGGCCGGGCTCCCCTTTACAAAAAACGGAACCATCAGAATTTATTTCTTACAGTAATCACATGGTTGTACATGATATGACTTGTTCAGAAAATAAATATTAACTCTAACTGGAGAATTCAAATGTTCCCTGTCCGAAGGTCTTTCTGATAGGGCCTACGGAATCCAAGTGTGGTGTAATTCCTTATCTTTCCCACACACACTTGCTGGGGATCCATTCCAGGTTCTAGGACCTCACGTCAACTCTGCAGGAGACCTACCCTTGAGCTACATTCTAAGCTCATGAAGCTCCTAAAGTCTAACTAACTCTCCATTCCTGCTCCTGATTCCTCTAAACCAGACTCTCACTCCCTACCCTGCCTGCTTCCACTTTGAGCTCCTTCATTTTTCTTTTCTTTTTTTTAAGTCTTTTTGTTTTGTTTTGTTTGAGACAGGGTTTCTCTGTGTAGCCCTGGCTGTCCTGGAACTCACTCTGTAGACCAGGTTGGCCTCGAACTCAGAAATCCACCTGCCTCTGCCTCCCAAGTGCTGGGATTAAAGATGTGTGCCACCACTGCCCGGCTTCCTTCATATTTCTTTTTTTCTTTTCTTTTCTTCTTTCTTTCTTTCTTTCTTTCTTTCTTTCTTTCTTTCTTCTTTTTCTTTCTTTCTTTTTAATATATAACTGTTGGATCCAATTTGTGCTGTTCAGAGGGGCCATCCAGTGGTAGCCCGACTGATGTAGTAGGAGTCACATCCCTGAAGAAAACTGACGCTTCCTCTCCTAATGCCAACAACTGTCACCCAGTGCTTCTGTTACAGGGGCATGTAAGATTAAATAGGAGGGCATACATAGCCATACATAGGTTCCTTCCTTTGGGACCAGTCCCAAGATGCAACTGAGGGATGGCAGAAACTGTTTGCATTATTCTCAATGGATCTTCCCCAGGAAGCAGAGGAACCCAAGACTCATTTTGCAGTCTAAGCCTGAGATTCATTTCACAGAGCCCCTTGTCCGAAGCCTATCAAATTGCTACCTCCTGGAACTGATAACTCCTCCTTTCCTTTTGTTTATCGAGTTGTCCCATGGCTCCTTAATGTGTGAGCTCTGTTCTGGTGGCTTTGTTAGACATCACCTTTTGTGGCTTCAGAATAAATGGGATAAGAGACCTTGGGGGTCCACCCTCTCATCGGAATAGATTGGTTCAAAGGAGACAGATTTATTTTGGCTCATGGTTCCAGTTTGGGTCCGTTGTCTTTAGAGCTGAGGTAACATTTGGTAGAATAAAGCTGCTCACTTGCCCTGGAGGGATTGGGAAAGGGTACAGTGTGTATTTACACCTGGTTTCCCTTGTGATCTGTGGGCACAGGGACCTTTGTGTCCTCAGCACTCAGCCCTCGTCTTCAGGTGCTTCTATTAGGCATGTCCCAGAGGACCCCAGGGGGTCTGCTTAGGAGGTCCTCAAAGTCCTTGGTTAGGTTCACACAGATTTTACTTATACTCTGAGCTGTAGAAAAACTTTGTGTTTACGACTAGTAGATAGGAAAGACCACCCAGAAAGACTCAGTCTGTGCCATGGGGACCGGAAAACAGAAACAGAAAACAGACCGGTATAATTGTTTAAAAACAAGAGGCAATTACACTGCTTCTTGTTTGATTTTGTGTTATTCTAGGTGTGAATCGCTTGCATAAGTAGATGTTCCCTTAAATGGCCAGTTCATGAAGCCAGAAAACCTAATTTGAACCCAAGGATGGATGTTCATAAGACATTTTTCTAGAAAATTCTGTTTCTGTAATAGAATCCCCAAGACTGAATAATTTCCATGCTGATTAGAGGCTCATTTTGGTCCCTGGTTGTGGTGACTGGCCAGATAGTAGAATGGCAGGGGTTCTGCTTGGCTTTTGGTGGGCGTCGCGGGTTTGGCTTTTGGTGGGCGCCTCGGGTTTGGCTTTTCACCACACAGCAGAACATGGTGAAAGGCCTCCGAAAGGAGTCCCTTACTCAAGTCCCAGGAGACCGCACCCAAGAACACAGGAGAGACCGTCTTGTTGCGAAACATGTGAGACAGTTTAATATGGCGGAGCTCCGGGCCGACTCGTACCTCATGCAGGAGATAGGGGCGTTGACCCAGAATCTCAAAAGCATAGAGTTTTTATAGGAAGGGATTGGGGAGTGTGGGGACCTTTGGCGCGGCTGCACATGATTGGTTATAAATATTTTTGAACATCAGCAATTTTGGTATGCAGGCCCAAGGTAGGGCTGAACTGATCTCATGAGAGAACAGCCCTTTGTTTCTGTCCTTCCTGGAACCCATGGGCGAATGCTTATCTGAGTTAGTAGACCATCTGGTTAATTTTGGACTACGAGTCCTTGAAGCCACATGCATCAGGGCCTTGGGGAGCGAAGCAAACAGGTTAGACAAACATCCTGAGACAGGACAAGGGGGTTTCTTGGCCGCCCATCACGCACTTACTCATCCACTCTTATCCGGCCCACATTCCTCTTAGGAATGTGTCCTTGTTCACTCTCCTTATCTCTTGTAGCCAGCCTGTCCCTGAGACGCTCAGTAGCTCCTTGTTATAGAGGCCCAGGGCTGGCTTGCAATTTTAAGGCTTATGTCTCTGATGTCTCTGAATTAGAGACTCTCACTGCTCCTACCATTGTAGGCTAGTTGAAACCTCCTTTCAAGGGAAGGTCGACCGAGTATCTAAAAGAGAGATATAAAGGGCTGAACTCCTCCAGAACAGCTCTCACTAAGTCCTGCCTTCCCACACTGACACTTTTACAGCACATGCACCTTGGATTGGGGGTTCAAATCCCAGAATGGCAGTGGCTAAGTATACTTTTGTGAAGGAGGGTTCTTTTTTTTACAAGAAGAATGACAGAGCAGGGCAGTGGTGGCGCACGCCTTTAATCCCGCACTTGGGAGGCAGAGGCAGGTGGATTTCTGAGTTCGAGGCCAGCCTGGTCTACAGAGTGAGTTCCAGGACAGCCAGGGCTACACAGAGAAACCCTGTCTCGAAAAACCAAAAAAAAAAAAAGAATGACATATTTAAGCACTGCTTGATTACTAATTGGCTTATTATGTTATGCATATTTTTCTTTTATTTAAAATGGTTTTTTTCATTATACAGTATATTATGTATATAATGTAACATGGCTTCCCCTTCCCTTAGTTTTCCCAGTATCTCCCCACCTGCCCTCCCACCTGCCCTATCTATCCTCTTTCTATCTCTCCTAAGAAAACAAACAGGAACCTAAGGAATAATAATAAAAATATAAAATATAATAAGATAAAGAAACAAACAAATCAGGGCAGGACAAAAATAACAAAACGGGAAGAAGAATTAAAGGAAAAGCACAAGAATGCATGTAGACCCAGAGACACACACACGTTTGCACACACAGGAATCCCGTAGACACCTAAACCCAGAAACCATGATATCTACACAGAGAATCTTTAAAGTTAAAAGAAAAAATGTCAGACTTAACATTACACGACATAGAACATCCAGAGATTCCCTCAGCTCATTTTGTCTGGACTCTATGCTGGCATGGGGTCTGTCCTAACGAGGGTTACTTCCCCAATGAGGCTCACGTGAGGATCCGTCCCCCTTGATCCTAGCCCCACACTCTCTACCTCACCTCTGTGGTTATACAGATCGTAGCTTGCTTATTGATGGTTTAACATAAAAACAGTATGGTATTTACTTAACATAAAAACAGACATGCTGATCAATAGAGTAGAATTGAAGACCCAGAAATAGTTCCATACACCTATGGGCATCTGATTTTTAATACAGAAGCCAGAAATACACACAGGGGGAAAAAAAGATAGCATCTTCAACAAACGGTGCTGGTCAAACTGGATAGCTGCATGTAGAAGAATGCAAATAGATCCATATTTATCAACCTGCACAAAACTCAAGTCCAAGTGGATCAAAGCCTCAACATAAGGCCAGTCACACTGAGTCTGACAGAAGAGAAAGTGGAGAACAGACTTGAGCTCATTGCCACTGGAAAAGACTTTCTGGACAGGCCACCAGCAGCCTAGGCACCAAGGACAATAGTTAATAATAAATCAGACCATGTGAAGCTAAGAAACATCTGTAAGGCAAAGGACACTGTTGTTCAGATAAAACATCAGGTTACAAAATAGGAAAAGATTTGTTGCCAACTACACGTCTAGATAGAGGGCTAATATCTAAAATATATAAAGAACTAAAAACATCGGAGATCAAGCAAACAAATAACCCAATTAAAAAGTTGGACACAGGCCCAAACAGAGAATTCTCAAAAGAGGAAATTCAAATGGCTGAGAAGCACTTAAAGAAATGTTCAACATCCTTAGTCATCGAGGAAATGCAAAATCAAAACTACTTTGCTCTTAAACCATTCAGATTGTCTAAGATCAATAAAACAATCAATCAGATTGGCCAAGATCAATAAAACAAATGACAGCTTATTCTGTGGAGGATGTGGAGAAAGGGGAACACACAACTCTTGCTGGTGGGGGCGCAAACTTGTACATTCACTGTGGGAAGCAGGGTGGTGGTTCCTCAGAAAGATGGGAATCTACCTACTTCAAGACCCAACTGTACCATTCTTGGCCATACACCTAAAGGACACTTCATCCTACCACGGAGACCCTTGTTCAGCCAAGCTCAGGACGTTCTATCCTTAATAGCCCCAAATTGGAAACAGCCTAGATGTCCATCAACAGATGAACGGGTAAAGAAAATGTAACACATTTACCACAAAGGAATGTCTAATCACTCAGTCACTTAAAAAACAAAATTATCAGGTAAATGAAAGAAATTAGAAAAAAAAAAAACAAAAACAAAAACAAAAAAAAAAACAAACAAACCTATCCTGTGTGTGGTAGTTCAGAATCAGAAAGACAAATATGGTGTTTGGTTATATCTAGGGTCATGGGTCTGTGGTTTGTCTTCTTTATCAGTTAGCTACCAGTTACCCTACATTTTATCTGATCAGAACCCAAAAGAAGAATCATCGGTAGAGTCAGCGCAGGGTTTGAGTATCTCTTACTTACAACCCAGGATTTTCAAGTCGAGGTTATTTGCCAGAGTTAGAGGCTTTATTTAAGTCACCTACTCTACCTTAGCTACTAAATTAGTGTGACTTCCACCAAATGACTACAGTAGGTAAAATTGAGCATCTACCAAATTCCTACACTGTCGGATGATTATTCTAAAAAAAAAAATAATAATTCTGTTTTAAGTTGACTGTGGGAAATTATTTTTTTTGTTTGGTTTGCTTAACAGTAAAATTTACACATGTCTATTTGTATCTTTGAGACAAGAGCTTCCTGTGTAGAATAGGTTGGGTTTGAACTAGGAATCCTCCTGTGTTCCTGGTCTGCTTGTGCTGGTGGTTTAGCTCCGCTGGATTGTTTGATCATCAACAATTAGCCACCTGAGGAGCCTGCGTAGGCTGATTTCCTCCATTGGATAGTCTTACGATTTAATCCCTGTCTTATAAGTTTACAGTACCACAGGAAGTGAAGTCAGAGGCAGGACTCAAGGCAGATGTGAAGCAGGACCTAAGGGCATCCGTTGATGCAGGGACCTATCCTCTTACAACGCAGGGTCACTGAGCCTAGTGAGACCCAGCTGATGTGAAGTCATGAGTCTAGACACCAGAAACCTGTGTTTTACCCTGCTACTCTGGCGCTACATTCTTTTGCAGTTTCCCGCTTGGAGCAGGTTGTCTTAGTTAGGGTTTCATTGCTGTGATGAACACCATGACCACAAGCAACTTGGGGAGGAAAGGGTTTATTTCCCTTACACTTCCCAGCAGACATCACAGACAAAAGTCAGGCAGAACCTGGGCAAGCTGAGCAGGGGCCATGGAAGTCCTCTGCTTTCTGCTGTGTCCTCAGGCTTTCTCAGCCTACTTTCCCCTCCCCTCCCCTCCCTCCCCTCCCCTCCCCTCCCCTCCCCTCCCCCTCCCCTCCCCTCCCCTCCCCTCCCCTCCCCTCCCCTCCTCTCTTCTCTTCTTGTCTCTTCCTCTCTCTCTCTCCCTCCCTCCCTCCCTCCCTCCCTCGCCCCGCCTTTCATGTTTCCTGTATGATTTTTCTCTTCAGTCATCGTCCATAGACTCAGAGAAGTGGTGGGAATATGTATCTGCAGACTTGAAGTTCTATCTCCAGGTTTATCTCCAACATTGAGGAAATGGATTGTACATCACGGGCATAGCTTTCTTATAGCACCCAAGACCACCGGGAAGGTGTCATCCACAGTGATTGGGCCCTCCCACATCAACCATTCAGTTAATCATCGATCAACCAACCAATCAATCAATCAATCAATTAATCAATGAAATGTAGCACAGCCTTGCCCACAGGCCAATTCAGTGGGAACATTTTCTCAAATGAGGTTCCCTGTCCAAAATGACTCCAAGGCCGCTGTTTCTAGGATGCTCACAACAAAGGTTGAAGGTCTGAAGGATGGAGGCTAACGCACAGTAACTTGTGAGCTGCGGTGGGAAGGTGGGCACACAGGTCAGGCTCTGCGGTTGGAGGCTGACAGCTTCAGAGGCTTCTGCCAATTGACAGAGGCCCCCAGACCTCAGGCCTGGACTGGTGGTAAGAAGAAAGCGACTTTGAGAGTTAATAAATATGTTCTCTCTCAAGAGGTGTGTGTGTGTGGGGGGGGGGATAAAGTGAGCTGAGTCCAGGAATTTATCACTCACCATTCTCATACTATGTGAACAGCTGTCTCCCAACACTTCCCTGCCCTCATGTGTCGTGTCCCCTAAATGGGTGAGCCGCAACAACGATTCCTTAGGTTGTCTTTTGAGGTATTTTGTCGCACGAACTACACAAGTAATGAATACACACTAAACCAACAAGTTGGCCAGTGAGTTTACTGGGGGTTTCCTTCAGAAACATGAGTGCAGGGGCACTTATGGGAGCGCAGGTGACTATTTGCTATTGTACCCAAAGCCAGCCCCAGTGTAAGTGCCGACTCACTAAAGCTGCTGCACCGAGTCCACCTTCTGGCTCCCCTTCTGCCTCCTGTATCAGCTAGCACCCCCCACCCCCAACCTCGTGCATTAGGGTAATGTGTAGCTGGGCTGACGTGGAGGGGTAGGAGGAACTGAGGGACTGGCATCTCAGGGAGAGGGATGGTGACCGTCTCGACTTCTCTGAAGGGATGTCTGCAGGCCTGGTTTTGGGAAGGTCTTTTAAGGGTGCTCAAGGCTGCCCCGGGTTCAGCTGTGTCACTCCTGGAGACTCTACTGCTGACTAAGTGCCTTCCACTGCCTTGTCCCATGTATTCCGCACAGCTCTGTGGCTTAACAAGCCATGTCTGTGAGAAGCCAACTGAGCCTTAAGCAGGTCTACTTACTCAACCGACGATGGATAAGAAATTCCACCTTCGGTGACTGCACATGGGATGGATACACAGGTGGAATGGTTTGCAGATGGCCCCTTCTTCAGTTTCTGTCCTGCACTTTGCATCCATATTTGCTCCCTTGAGTATTTTGTTACTTCTTCTAAGAGGGACTGTAGCCCCCCCCCCACTTGGTCTTCATTCTTCATGAGCTTTATGTGGTCTGTGAGTTGAATCTTGGGTGTTTCAAGCTTCTGGGCTAAAGTCCAATAATCAGTGAGTGAATACCATGTATGTTCTTTTGTGATTGGGTTACCTCACTCAGGATGATATTTCTAGTTCCATCCATTTATATAAGAATTTATCGAATTCATTGTTTTTAATAGCTGAGTAATATTCCATTGTGTAAATGTACCACATTTTTTGTATCCATTCCTCTGTTGAAGGGCATCTGGGTTCTTTCCAGTTGCTGGCTATTATAAATAAAGCTGCTACGAACATAGTGGAGCATATGTCCTTGTTATGTGTTAGATCATCTTCTGGAGTGGTATAGCTGGGTCCTCAGGTAGTGATATGTCCAATTTTCTGAGGAACCGCCAGACTGTTTTCCAGAGTGGTTGTACCATCTTGCAATCCCACCAACAATGGAGGAGTGTTCCTCTTTCTCCACATCCTCGCCAGCATCTGCTATCACCTGAGTTTTTTATCTTAGCCATTCTGACTGGTATGAGGTGGAATCTCAGGGTTGTTTTGATTTGCATTTCCCTGATGACTAGGGATGCTGAACATTTCTTTAGGTGCTTCTCAGCCATTCGTATTTCCTCAGTTGAGAATTCTTTGTTTAGCTCCATACCCCATTTTTAAATAGGGTTTATTGGTTGTCTAGAGCCTAATTTCTTGAGTTCTTTGTATATATTGGATATTAGTCCTCTATCAGAGGAGAGCAACAATACCAACCAACCAGAGCCCCCAGGGTCTAAACCACCAGCCTGGGAGCGCTTAGGGAGGGACCCATGGCTGCAGCTATATATGCAAATATATAAGTGGGAGAAGAGATTCTTGGTCCCATGAAGGCTGGACATCGTGGGAGGTGGTATTCGAGGGTGGGGAGGTGAGGTTCTGGGGAGGGTGGGTGTGGGTACACCATCATAGAGACAGGAGGAGGGGGAAGGGATAGGGAGTTCCTGGGAGGGAGGGGGGAAAGGGGGTAAGGGGAAAACACCTGAAATGTAAATAAAAGTTCCAATTAAAAAAAAAAAGAAAAGAAATTCCACCTTCTTTGAGATCCCTGATCCGCTTTACTCCACACTGCCACCTAGTGGGCACACCTACAAAACAGCGCCTCCTCAGCCCATGTTGGCTACGACAGAGCTTGTGTGGTTGGTAACCCAGGTTTTTTTTTTTTTTTTTTAATTGCTTTCTAGGAACCTCTAGGAAAACTTTATATTACAAAACGTGATATGTACTATCAGCTGACATCTCCAGGAAACACTCCGCTGTACAACAGAGTTCAACGCCATACCAAAAAAAAAAAAAAAAAAAAAAAAAAAAAATCAAGATTAACTCTTGGAAAGCCGGAATCTCACTGCTAAGCCCAGAAAGGATAAAATCAGGACCTAGTTCTTACTTTCCTTCTGGAGACAAGAGTCTATAGTTATTATCACAAATCATGGGACTTTAGAAGTGAATTAATGAAGCTCTCTATTCTTTTAATTCCATTTCAAATATTTATATTATCATACATTACAATTAACTGTTGGTGTATACCCTATGAAGTTGAGACACACTGACAGGTGTAATTACCGTCAGCGCCAAAATACATTGTTTCATCATCCTTCCATGCCTTCCTGTCCACGTCTTTAAGTCATACCCCCACCCACCTACACCTATGCAACCACCAGCCTGTTTCTCATCGCTGTAAATTTTGCACCCACGGAACACAGCAAACCCATATACTCTCACACAACTTGTTGGAGTAGCATTCCAGTACAGAACTGGCTTAATGCACGAAAATCTTTTCTATATCCCATTAACGTCAAAATCCCCAGTTCTATCATATAGTTAGAGTGGAGAGAAATCTGAGCACACTCTAACTCCTTCTGTGAGATTAAACAAAGGAATTATGTGTTCCCAGAACATAGTAGAGGTGTGTCTTTAGGACTGTAATTAGGGACATTCCAGTTCAAAGCCAGGGAAAGGTCCAAGAACAGAAGGTTAAAAACAACTCTCCAAGCCAAAACAGCTTGTAAATCTAGCCATGGTGATATGCTCAGGTTCCAAGGCCAGAATTTCCCCTCTCAGTGCTACCTCCTGTCCTTTTGTTACTAACCTGCACCCTCTCCGGCCCACCCTTTGAGCCACCCATCCTGCTTTGCATTGGCAGCTGATTGGGTGTATTAGTTACTGCTCTCTTGGCTCTGACAGGATATACCTGATAAAAGCAATTTAAGAGCTGAGTGTGGTGGGGGCGTGGTGGGGCGAGCCTGTAACCTCAGCACTTAGAAGGTGGAGACAGGAAAATCAGGGGTTCAGATCAAGGTCAGGCCTGGATATTATGAGTTCAAGGACAATTTGGGCTACTTGAACAAAACGGAGGGATGTGTCGGCTTGACTTACAGATTGAAAGAGTACAGTTTGTCGTGGTGGGCAGCCCACAGCACTGGGGACATGCTCACATCCGGGCAAGTTGAATTATATTTTCTCTTAAAATTCTTTGTTTCAGATTATAAAGTTATAAATACATTTTCTTTATTGCTGCTGGTGAGGCAGCCATCTCTCCATATAGTTCAAACTGACTTTCAACTCACTGTAAGCCCAGCCCAGACAGGCGTTGCCTTTGGAGATGTTTCAGCTGCCTGGGGGGGGGGGGGTTTGGGATTGGATAAGCACCGCCATGCTTATATAAATACATGATTATAGGGCCAGTCAGATGACTCAGCAAGTAATAGCACTTGCTACATAATACTGATGACCTGAGTTCAATCTCTGAGACCCACAGTGAGAAGAGAGAAACATTACCCTCTGACTTCCATATATATATGTCATGATACACACACACACACACACACACAGAGAGAGAGAGAGAGAGAGAGAGAGAGAGAGAGAGAGAGAGAGAGAGAGACAGAGACAGAGAGAGAGAGGAGAGAGGAGAACAGAGAGAAACAAAGTTATTTTATTACTAATTTGAAACAATATTTCAAAATTACGTTTAAAATTGGAACATGACAGGTAAAATTAAATGTTCCTTCTGCAGCCAAGTAAGCTGACTAGCTTCCTTTTTCATCAGAGCCACAAACGGCAGCTTCTCTTGGATGTGTACAACCTGTTGCATGGATGAGTTACCATAAGACACTTGGACCAGTTTTCTGATGGCTTTTCATGATCTCAATGATGCCCCAAGCTTAGACAGGTGTTGCAGGATGCCTTCGGGAAGCCTCAGAGCTCACCATAGCTATATCATCATGTCCAACTGCCTCAAGTTGCAGAATAAGGGTGTGGTTGAAGGCCTGTCTAGAACCAAGTTCAAATTCCCTGTCAGAGAAGGAGGTTTAACCAAATTTAATGAAGATGAATTAGAAGACATGTGTGGTGGTTTGAATACGAATGCCCCCCCCCCCCCATAGGCTCATGTATCTGAATGCTAGTCCCCAGGGAGTGACACTATTTGAAAAGATTAGAAAGATTAGGAGGCATGGTCTAGTTGGAGGAAGTGTGTCACTGGGGTGGGCTTAGAGGTTTCAAAGTCCTTGCCAAGCCCAGAATCTCTTTCTGTGCTGACAGATCAGGTTGTATATTCTCAGCTATTGCTCCAGCGTCTGCCTGCATGGCACCATTGATGATAATGGACTAAATCTCTGAAACTGTAAGCAAGCACTCAATAAAATGATTTCTTTTTATAAAGAGTTGCTGTAATTATGGCGTCTTGTCACAGCAACAGAACAATGCCTAAGACTATAAGGTAGGTGAGAAGCAACTCATTTTGGAAGGTGGCCGGGGGACTTGGAGGGGGGGGGATGTCAAACACGTTCTCAACTGTGCTATCCTGGATAAATGGTAGATTCTGTGCTCCTGAGTCCCTCATCGTGACATTATATCCACTGATACATCTCACACCCAGTTATGGAAAACCAAGTTAAATTAATGTTTCTTTTTTTTACAATGATCCTTGCTTTTGTCCTGCATACTTTTCGTATGCAGATGGATAATACATTGTTCTAAATGTCTGGCCCCAAATGCCCCGTGCTTGTTTGCTTTGAGTTCTGCCCCCCATGCCCCTCATGTATACCTTTTGATAATGTGAAATTATTTTCAGAAACCTTAATAAAATATTCAGGGTTGGGGAGGTGGCTCAATGAATCTCTGGCCACACAAGCCTGAGAACAAGAGTTCAATTCCTGGAAATCATGCAACAAGCCTGATGGGACAGCGTATAACCTCAGGACACCCATGGGGAGGATGGGATGTTGAGTCAGTAGATTCACCTGGAATTGTGCCAGCAAGTACACAGTACACAGAGGTAGAAACAACAAGGGTGACCTGCTTCAGCAAGGACTCTCAAAAGTGGTGCTCTGACCTCTCTGCACACACCCGGGCATGCATACTCTTCGTACACACACACAAATTTAACAATTATTAATAATTTCATGTTTATATATGCTTTCCCAAAGGAAAAAAAAGCATACACATTTAAAGTTTTACCCTCCATTCCAGGAAAGGCCACAGAGATTAAAGAGAACCCTCTCCTCCTTGATCGAGCTTTGTTTGCGGCTGACAAAAATCCAGCCCAAAGTGGCTTAGGCAAACAGGATTTTTTCAGATAAGTAGGTTCAAGGATAGGTAGGACAGAGCAGGTTCATGTGTCACAGAACACAAGTGTAGGTTAGCAGTCAGTGCCATCGACCTAAAGTCACAAAGTAAACAACGCAGGCCTAACCCACTTTGCAATCCCACGGAAGGAGGTGGAGACTCACGCTTGTCAAGGGTTTTTCACAGCACCTTGTGTCACTGAATTGCCTGTTACACTGTTTTGAGATAGCAATTCAAACGCTCCTTCTCAGCTCTGGGGTCATTCCAGTGGAGCCAGGAAAGAGAACCCAGAGAACCCAGGAGGAGCCTGGAGACTGAGGTTCAACATCTCAATGTACAACTTTACTTTCAAAGACAAAAAAAAACATTTAAAGAAGAAAATGTCCAAAGTGACGGAGGACATTAGAACAGTGTCCCCTCTTCCTGTGTCTCTACTCATTCTACGTCAATATCATTCTTGATTTAGCCCATTCTCAGGTTAGCCAGTAGTGAGATCCTAGACATCCTGGCACAATGCCCAGACTTGACTCCTGTTGGTCCCATGTGGCCACCACCCAAGCTTGAACCAATCATGGGTATGGTGGGACAGACATTAATACCTGTTTTCTCTTGTTTTTCCACAATGAAAAGACTTCTTCGTATTGAATGTATCGAGCTTCCGGTAAAGAAATAGATTTCCATTCACTCTTCATCCAAGTACAGCCTTTGCCTAAGCTCTGTTAAATTGCCTGCTAACAAACAAGTTACAGCTTTTAACCCACAGCCCTAAAAGGAAGAAACACACATTCCCTTGTGGTCAGAGACATGGTGATGAACAATTCAGTCCAAGAGACTTAGGGCAACCATTTGAGGGGCTGGGGCCCTGAAGGCTCCCACCGGTTCCATTCTGAATGGCTTTGTCAAACTGCAGCTATAGCAGGCTCCCAGATCTTAGTAGGCTGTCAAATCTTAACCCAACGGACACCATGGAGGTGTCATTCAGACCTTGGAACTTAGCATGTAGTTTGTACACAGCAACACTTGACAAAACAAAGACCCGATTTGCCAAAGTCCATATTTCTAGCAAAGTCCCTAACTGTGCTAATCTTGGTTTTTAGTTTCGGTAATTCCTTTCCTGGCTAACAGTTCTTGCTGACTGAGGTGTGTCAACCCAGGATGCAGGGTGGACTCTTAAAGGCTCACCCTGAGAAATGCACAGGACTGCACTCAGGTCCCAACTACCCAGCCGGCTAATACAGACTTCCTATTGGTTTGTTCCTGTGTCTAATGGTCTCCTCTGGGGGATATCTCACAACATTGCCAGAGAGCAGAATTATGGTTGTAATTAAAATGCACACATGTATTGAAAAATGTCTGTTTTATAATCCAGTCTCTTCTCTACACAACTGCCAAGAATTATAGCAGGCATTTGACCCTATGTATTCATTAGCTCATTATATTTATTGGTGTGAAAAAAAATCAAACCACTTCTTCTTGAATATTTGGAATTTTATAATATTAAGAGGTGTGGGTTCCAAGTCTTACTAAAATTTATTTTAATTTCTAAAGTAGCCAGCTATTTTTTTTTTTCTGTCTTGAAGGCAAGGACTCCTTGTGTAGCCCAGGCTAGTCCAGATATCATAGTCCCAATTCCACTTCCCGAGTGCTAGGCTTACAGCCTGCGTCACCATTTGCTAGTTCTTCATGTTTTCTTGTCTCCTTTTATTTTTCAGTGAGGTTGGAGATTAAAGTTAGAGTTACATTCACGCTGAACAAATGCCTTACCAGGGCTACACCGCCAAACCGTTTATTTTTTGTTGTTGTTCTGTCTTTTTACTTTTAAAAATTGAGATTTATTTCATGCCCCCAGGAAACCCACCCTTTAAGGTATGCAATTCATGGTTTCAGCAAATCTGAAAGGGTGTGCAACTGTCATCACTGTCTATACCACCTCTCTCCAGAACATTCTTTCTGCTCTTAAAGGGTTGATGTAGCTGTGGGATCTTTGGACTGTCCCAGACAGAGCCAAGAGTTCAACTGACATGCCTCAGCAAATCCAGGTGGTGAAAGACATTTTCTTTCTTTCTTTCTTTTTTAAAATGGTTTGAAACAGGGTCTCACTATATAAACCTGATTGCCTTGAAGCTCTCTATGTAGACCAGGCTAGCCTCGAACTCATGACTGCCTCTGTCCCACGGTGCTAGGATTAAAAGTATATGCCACGCAGCCAGGCTTAAAGAAGGGCTTTCTGCTCACAGCTAGGCAAAAGGAACGCCAAATCTTTCAAGATCTAGAATAAGGACAATGAGAAGTTCAAGATTCATGGCAGCAGGTTCCCTTACACCCTGGTCACCTCAGACAAGAAGAAGTCAGCGAAGCTGAAGGAATCCTTTCCCCCTGGTTTGGCAATGAAGGAGCTAAAATGAACCTGACATCCTCCTCTGGACTGGAATATTAAAATCCGGAAAAGCTGCTGAAGAGATGGCTCAGCGGTTAAGCGCACCGACTGCTCTTCCTGAGGTCCTGAGTTCAATTCCCAGTAACCACATGGTGGCTCACAGCCATCTGTAATGGGATCCGATGCCCTCTTCTGTGCATGTAAAGACAGCTGTAATATACTCATAGATAAATAAAACCCTGAAAAGCAAAACAAACAAAGACTGTGCACCCATCCGGAGCCATTCCTGTCAGCTCTAGGCAACAATGAATCTAGTGTCCAGCTTCTGTGACCGTGTTGCCAAGGTATGTGTATCTCATATAATTGGAATCACAAACAGGTAGCTGGAATTCTTTGCTCTGTCTGGACAGAAACTCTGAAATGGCAAGGAGCAAGTAAGTACTCCTAGAGCTGATAGCTCTGAGAGTCACAGAAACTCACAAAGTGGGCTTCCAAACCCAGAACTAGAGGCCTATGCCTCAAGCTTTCAAAGCCTCTCAAGGCAGGAATTTATTGCTCTCAGCTTTTAGCTGACAGTATAATGTGGCTGGAGTCTTCAGAATTATTTATTATTTTATGTATATGAATATACTGTAGTTGTATATATACTGTAGTTGTAGACACACCAGAAGAGGGCATCAGATCCCATTACAGATCTCTATGAGCCACCATGTGATTGCTGGGAATTGAACTCAGGACCTCTGGGAGTGCAGTCAGTGCTCTTAACCTCTGAGCCATCTCTCCAGCCCTGCTATTCCCCTTCTTAATACTCATTCGCCCATTGTATATATGTGTGTGTATCTATCTATCTATCTATCTATCTATCTATCTATCTATCTATCTATCTATCTAATTTGTTTTGTTTTGAAGACCATGTCTATGGTCTAGTTATGGCTGTCCTGGGACTCAATGTGTAGACAAGGCTAGCCTCAGACTCACAGACTGCCTGCCAAGTGCTGGGATTATAGGAGTCAGCTACCAAGTTTGGTTCCATGTAGTGTCTATTCTTGGTTATCTCTGGCAATTTAGAGTTGCAGTTATTTTGGAGGAATGGGGCAGAATCTCCTATAACTAGCCTGAACTGGCTATATAGCCAAAGACGACCTGCCTGCTACAGCTGGAAATCTGACCCGTCTGCCTCGTCTTTCAAATGCTTGTTGGGCTGGCTGGTGTTGGAGTTCTGAGACTTCAGTGTAGAGACCCTAGGCTCTCTGTAACTCAGCTATGTCTCAGTGTCAACATTGCTGTCTCCATTAGAACTGGAAGCCAGTCTCCTGTCTGTTCTGTGTGACCGAAACACTGTATGGAGGTGGTAAATAGGCCTCCCAGACTCATCCGGAAATCGTAGCAAACAGCCTATGAGAAGCACACAGCATATAGCCATGGGAGGGACGTGGGAGCCTCCTGTGTGGATTCTTACCCCACCAATGGAGGCCCTGCCCATGCACAGCTGTCTTCCACCGGTTACAGGCTTTGTGTATGTACTAGTTTCAGGTCAAGTTTACCAGTGGATCCTAAACCTGGTACAGGGCTAACCACAGGTTTTTTTGCTGACTCACAGGGGAAGTGCACCACCTTCTGTCATGATTGAGAATAGCCACAGAGGTACAGGATCATCTAAAGTAGTCTGAAAATCATCGATAGGCGGGAGTCCTCCAAGCCTATGCAGATTGCCTGGAGTAATCAGCTGGAAATACACTTGCCTCAGGCCATCTGAAGGTGCTCTAAGCTGGTCTCTAAGAGGGGCTGCTAGGTTCTAATAGCTGTGGACCCAGCAACAGCTTAGCTTACTCACAGAACAGTAAACATTAAAGGGTGCTTACAAGAAAGACAATGTTAACTTTTTTCCCTTTTCTTTTTTCTTCTTTCTTTTCCTCTTTTTCTTTCTTTCTTTCTTTCTTTCTTTCTTTCTTTCTTTCTTTCTTTCTTTCTTTCTTTCTTTCTTTCTTTCTTTCTGTCTCCCTCCCTCTCTCTTCTCTCTCTCTCTCTCTTTCTTTCTTTTTTTTCGAGACAGGGTCTTATTGTGCAACCCTGGCTGTCCCAGGGGACTCACTCTGTAGACCAGGCTGGCCTCAAACTCACAGACACCTGCCTGCCTTCGCTTCCCAAGTGCTGGATTAAAGGCAAGCATCAGTTCTCTACTCATCTTCATGGCTGTGTTACACACTGTATAAACACACTACGTTTTGCTTCTCCACTTGTTAGTTGACAGACGTTTTGGTGGCAGCCGTTATGAATATCTAACTGCCAACAGTTGTATATATGTTTATGAGTCTAAGTTTACTTTTAGGAAATCATCGTAGGTTTTCTTTTTTAAAAATTTGTTTATTTTATGTGAGTACACTGTCACTGCCTTCAGACACACCAGAAAAGGGCATCAGATCCCATTACAGATGGTCATGAGCCACCATGTGGTTGCTGGGAATTGAACTCAGGACCTCTGGAAGAGCAGTCAGCGCTCTTAACCTCTGAGCCATCTCTCCAACCCATCATCAGTAGGTTTTCTAAAGTACTTATACCATCGAGCTTGACTATATGTCATATTTGGGCCAAATTTCACATGTTTGTGATACCTGATTTTCTCGAAAGTTGTTTTGTTTTGGATTTTATTCCTGACTAGATAGTTAAGATAATATTTTAACATTTCCCAACCAGGTATGATGATGGCATACACCATAATCATAGTGCTAAAGAAGCGGAGGCACAAGGATCATAAATTCAAGGTCATCTTCAGCTACATAGTAAATTGGAGGCTAGCCTGGACTACATAAGAAGTGTCCCAAAACAACAACATCAACAACAACAACCAAAACACAACCTACAAAGTCTGGGTATAGCTGCTAGTAGATGCTTGCTTAACATATAGAGCCCTAGGTTTGATCCTAATCAGTCCAGAAAACTGGGCATGGTGGTTTGTGCCTATAACCCCAGCACTGGGGAACTGAAGGCAGGAGGGTTAGAAGTTCAAAAAATCATTCTTGGTTATGTAGTAAATTTGAAGCCAGTCCGGGATACAAGAGACCTTTCAAAAAAAACTCTTAAGTTTTTTGTGGTTGGTCATTTTCTTAGTTTGGTCTTTTCACTTTGAGACAAGAGACAAGAATGTCCCTGCCTTTAATCTTCCAGTACATCTTGGTATCTCCATATATCATTAGCCTAAGGCTTATTCGTATGTTGAAAAGAGTTGGATTTTCTTTATCTGATTTGTCAGTCGTTTATTATAATGCACACTGTATGAACCTAAGGCTAAAAAGCCCTATAGTGTATAATAGACTCTTCATTACAGGCCTGTGTACACAAAAAAGTTCTGGGCAAGTTTGTAACTACAGTTCTAGGGGTGTGAGG
The DNA here is from genome assembly GCA_021653895.1 of Mastomys natalensis. Taxonomy (NCBI): domain Eukaryota; kingdom Metazoa; phylum Chordata; class Mammalia; order Rodentia; family Muridae; genus Mastomys; species Mastomys natalensis. The sequence continues at coordinate 153,148 of JAJTUV010002426.1, forward strand.
GGCAAACAGAAGGGTCTCTGGAGCTTGCTGGGCAGCCAGCCTACCAACCAGTGAGCTGAAGACTCGGTGACAGCTCCTGCCTCAAAAGTAATACAGAGAGTGATGTAGGAACACTGGACCCCAGTTGGCATCTGTATCCTCCACATACATGCTCTCACACAGGCAATCACAGACACTTGTGCATGTGCAAGCATGTCCATATCACACACTCACATTTACACATGCAAGTATGTCCATAACACACACAGGCATACTCATATATGCTCATGCACACACACATGCACATACATACGCACACACACACACACACACGCATACACACACTTGTACACACATGCACACATACACTCACACACATTCGTATGGAAGCATGTTCATAACACACACATACACATATGCTCACGCACACATTCACACATATGCACATATGAACATTCATGCACACAACACACACACACACACACACACACACACACGAAAGCATGTTCATAACACACACACATACACTCACATGCACGCACCCACGTACCCACACACATTCTGTTTAACAAGTACCAGTTTCCTTCCTTCCTTCCTTCCTTCCTTCCTTCCTTCCTTCCTTCCTTCCTTCCTTCCTTTACATTTCTTGTTTTTTCAAAATAGGGTTTTTTCAAAATAGGGTTTCTCTGTATAGTCCTGGACCTTGTTCTGTAGACCAGGTTGGCCTTGAACTCAGAGATCTATCAGCCTCTGCCTCCAGAGTGCTGGGAGCAAAGGTGTGTGCCCCCACCACCTGGCAAGCACCCATAATCTGTAATTGTACATCTTGCTGATCCCCTGTCTTCTCATGCTTTATTTTTTTGTCCTGATCTAGTCTGGTTTTCTTCTTAGTTTTAGACTAAAATTTGAAACTACGATGATACTACTTGATTTTCTTAACTATAATACAAATATGATCTTATGTCTCCTTTTTTAATTTATTATTTTATTTTTTCTCTTTTTCTTCATTTTTGTTTTATTGTATTTTTATTTTAAGACAGGGTCCTACCATGTATCCTCCTGGCCTTGAATTTGTAACTTTTTTCATTTTACATTTTATTTGTGTGTGTGTGTGTGTGTGTGTGTGTGCTTACTCCTATTGTAAAGTGCAAGTAGAGGTCAGAGGACAATTTTCAGAGTCAGTTCTCCCCTTCCATTTCATGGGTTCCTGGAGAGCAAACTCTAGCCATCAGACTTGGTAGTTAATACCCTTAAACTCAAAGGACGGGTAATTTTCTTTTGGTTTGGTTTCGCCTTGTTTCTCAGTGGCACTGAGGATTGATCCTGGGCCTTGTGCACAGTAGGCAATTGTTCTATCTCTCAGCTGTAACTCCAGCCTGAACCTGCGAGTCTCAGCCTGGGTCCTGGCATAACAGGTATGTGCCACCTCACCTGGCTTAAGTTTGTCTTTTGCAGACAGAAAATTACAGGAAATATTACTGGAAATACTTCTTTCAATAGAAGAGGTGACCATTCACATTAAGTGTTCTTGTTGAGAGACATTTTTACTACCTACATTATTACCATACTTTGCTCTCCCTGTTAAATTATGTAATTTCTGTTTGCCAACATTTTTTTTTGTTTAACACAATTATAAAAGCCTCATCTAACTCATATGTATTTTCATATATTTCCATTATCTTAAAAGTAAACATTATTGCTGGGTCATATCCATGTGAGAGCCCTTGTCTAGCATATGTAGTTCAGTCTCTAGCACAGGAAAAATATGTATATGATGTGTGCATGAGTGCATGTGTGTATGTGCTTATATGTATATATGTGTGTATGCGTGGATATTTAGTGTGTTCATGTGTGTGCACATGTGTGTATGCATGTATATGTAGTGTGCTATGTGTGCATGTATGTGTGCATGTGTGTGGGACTGCGTAAGGGTATCCTGGTTCTTGGCTAGGCATGGGCTTAGAACCCCGAGACTCCAAGGGAGAAACGGCAGGAGTTCGGCCACGCCCCCAGAACTCAGGGTCCTGAAAAGCAGTCCAGTCTCCATGGACCTACATTGTTCAGTCACGTAGGCCATTACAGCCCCTCCCAAAGTGCACAGGTAGAGGGTGTAACTACAGGCCTCAGGCCCTAGAGATTTACATACTAATGAAGGTCAGAGGGTGGAGCCAATTAAGCATTGTCCCCAGAACCTCCCCCTTTCTCCCTCCCTACTTAACCCAGGTCTGCCCTGAGTTTGGGGGGGTACATCCAGATCCATCCACCATCCGCCATGACAATAAACCCTTTTGGAACCAAGGACTTCCTCGTATCATTGGGGCCTGCTGGGCCCGCCGCCGCCAAAGCCTCCAGCCACTGGAACCAGGGACCTTTCTCCAGTATGTGAGCTGCTGCCACCTGGGCCCGGGGCCTGCTGCTGCGCTGCCCGCCAGTTTTTTCCCACACACGTGTGTGTGTGTGTGTGTGTGTGTATGGTAATATATAGTGTGTTCATGTGCATGTGTATGCATGTATGTATGTATGTATGTGTGTCTGTGTGTATACACAAATCTATGAGTGGTGTCATGAGACTAACTCCAGTACTTGGGAGGCAGACAGTCTGAGATTCATAGCAAGACTCTGTGGTGGTGGGGGGAAACAAAAGAGCAAGCAAACAGAACAACTTGGCTGAGGAGATGGCTCTCTCAGAGGACCAGAATTCAGTTCCTGAGCCTATGCCAGGCAGCTCACAACCATCTGTACCTACAGTTGTAAAGAGACCTGATGCCTTCATCCTCCTAGGTTACCTACACTCACATGAGCATACCTTCACACATCACACACATGTATGTCACACACATGTATGCAATCAAGAAATAAAAGAAAAATATTGTTTATTGCTAGCAGGTGATTGTGAGAATTGAAAAGACAAGAGAACAGCCCTGGACTTAGGTGGAGGAAGCAACTCCAGCTGAGGTTATTTGAATAACCTCCAAGGCATACACACCACTCCCGCCAAAAAAATGCTCAGACCACTGAGGACAAGACCCTGGCTGGCTGGAGCTCTCGGAGGTGGCAGCTGGCTAGGAAGACTTCCCAGTGCAGAGAGAATGGCAACCCATAGCCAGGTCTGTTTCTGGAGCCAAATGTTGATACCAGAGTGAAAGAGTTTGCTCTTGTAGCACCGGTAGGAGCAAATTGTAAAAAGCTGTGAGGAAACTCTACCCCTGCCTATTGAAGGGTCCTACGAGGGGGACCTGGAAAGGATGAGTGAGCTTTGTGCAGCAGCAGGAAGCAGAGAAGAGAAGGCATTTACAGGCCAGAGAAAATGGCTTCATAACCAACCTCATCCATTCTCCCTGACCCTGACCCTAATCCTGACCCTGATCCTGACCCTGACCCTAATCCTGACCTTGACCCTTCACCCTGATCCTGACCCTTCACCCTGATCCTGACCCTTCACCCTGATCCCGACCCTTCACCCTGATCCTGATCCTGATCCTTCACCCTGATCCTGACCCTGATCTGAACCTGACCTGGACCCTGACCCTGACCCTGACCCTGGCTACGCTGCCTCCAGCCAATTCTCCTTCTGTTGAGCTTCTAGACCAGAGTAAAGTGACCCTACCTCTGAGACAAGCCACAGATTTCCTCTATACAAACAAAACAACTCTCGTTCCTTTCTCATGATGAGAAGTGTTTATTAGTAGTGACAGTCACAGTCTCTCTCTCTCTCTCTCTCTCTCTCTCTCTCTCTCTCTCTCTCTGGAAAAGAGTTGTATAGTTGATAAAACAAACAAATAAAGGAGCACCGTCTCCAGATCTCAGTGTATGGGGATCCGAATCATTGTCCAAGTTCCAAAGGCAGATAGCACTCCACTGGCTTCAATGGTGATTCACGCGATGGTGCTTGGTGTCCTACATTTCTGCTTACTCAGACTAGAGACCAGGTCGGTGTATCTGAAATCCGGCCCTCCTCCACAGGCATTGACTGACCTCACTGTTCTCATGGAACTCTTTGCAATCTGTCCCCGATATTTAGGGACCGCAGGAAACCAACCCTTTGGGTATTTTGTCCTGCACCAGTCTGTCCAACTCTTCCTGACATCGGATGACACGCTTCCATCCTATGGCCTCAAGCTTCACCCATCCCTGCTAAACCTTGACAGTTTGCTGGTCTGTACCCTAGTGTCACGTCTCAGATCTAACGCTTGGCTCTCACACACGTTTTAATATTCCTCTTCAAGCAAATGGTTTTCTGTTTATATGATCTCGGCTGGGTCAGCTCAGGACTAGGGTAGCTGATCCTGTGGGTATCCCTTCACAGTCACGCAATGGCAACCCTGCCCGAATGCTTTCCCTGCTCCCAGTTTTCATATTTTATGCATTATGTATTGTGTATTATACATTACATATTGTATATTACACATTATATCATATATCATGTTATATGTCATATGCCCTATATCATACAACTAGACATATCATAGCAAGTAGATGATCACAGCTGTACATTTTTGGGTGGGGATCACTGAGTCAGAGTTACGAGGAACTTATCTTTCAGGGACTTTCAATCAGAGACAAAAGGCTAGAGGCTACCAAGATGGTAGCCTAGTATAAAATGGCTTCATAAAAATGCTTTAATCATAGTCAAATATCCTTAGGGAGAGTTAAGCTCTCTTAGCTACTGAAAATAATATTTGGCCTTTGTACTTAGCTCTTTAAGATCCATCTGTGTGGTAGCGTGCACTATTACTTTCTCTTTGTTCATGCAGTGCCTGAAAAGACCAGAAGAGGGCATCAGAGCCCCTGGAATTGGAGCTGTAGACTTTTTTTTTTTTTTTTTTCTTTCTGCTATGTGGTTTCTGGGAACTGAACTCAGGTCCTCTGCAAGAGCATCGAAGGCTCTTAACTGCGGAGCCATCTCCAGCCCTTACCTTTTAACTTTTTGAGGTCAAAGTGTTAGCAGAGGCAAGGAATTAGACTGCTCTAATTTCTGTGAATGTCACGTATTTACCCGGCTTTGATTTCCTCCCGGTCTTGGAGCTTATCCTAGGATGCAATTATTTCTTTTCTGACTTGGTTCCCAGCATGACGGCTAAGATAGTCTCTGTCCTAGAAGAGCAATAAACAAAGGCAGGAAGGCCAAGCTAAGTGACAGGGACACCCAAAACTAAGCAAATAAAAAACAGTTGTCAACTCCAGGGAAAACGAAACGCAAGCAGCTTGGAAATGATTGCGTAATTGTTATGTTGTAACACTTCATAACTCTCTGTTTAATTTTATTCTCGATACTTTGGAAGGGGAGGAGCAGATCGATGAAACTGATGAAGTCTCATAGTTCACAGGAAGAGTCAATAGACAGTGAGACCCACATCAAAAAAACAAAACAAAAAACCCCAAAACCAAAAAACCACACACAAATTCATTGCTTGGAAATGTGGCAGTAAATAAAATAGTGAATTGGAAGACGTCAAAGCATAGCCCCGTGTGGAGTGAGAAGGAAGCCAGTCTTGCTTGGGGCTACCTCAATGTCTTTACAGAGCTACAGACACATGCCACTTGATTATGGAGACATGGTCAGAGAAACGTGTCAGTGGTTGTCATCCTGTACTAAAATCGTGGAGTGTATTATACAAACGTAGATGGCCGTGACGTCATGAGATGACGTCACCTCACGGAACACAGCCCTCTATGCGGTCGTCCTTGGTTGACTGCAGCACGCAGCAGTGTTTGGCTGTTTTTGTGGCCCCGTGGTACAAACAAACTGAGAGAGAAGGGTCTCATCGTTTTCTAGAAGCAATCTTGTGCTGCAGCCCTTGAAATCAGGGTTTGGGAAAAAGCCAGAAGTATAAAGAAGAAAAGAACAGCAAGTACCTCGCTTCCTAAAGATAATTGCTCTTAAGACTGCAGCTCAAAATGTTTCCTCCCAGTCCCGAACTTAACCCAGCTCATTTCTTTTGCAGCTCAAGATTCAATTGAATTCAATCAGCCCACGCTGGGCATTAAGCCCAACTGCAGCAGCATTAGGTGCTAAGAACAAGAATCCGCCCTGACCATTCACTGTTACAGGTTAGACTTACCACAGAGAAGCAATAGCAACATTCGTGGACTGTCTTGAGATATCTATGCGTTAAGTTTTCATCCGCTTATTTATTTGGAAGAACAGGGTTACCATGGCATGCATGTAGAGGCCAGAGAATGGCTTGTGGAAGTCAGATCTCTCCTTCCACCATATGGGTTCAGGTAATTGAATCAGGTTGACCAGCAAGCCTGTTCACACAATGAACCATTTCTCTAGGCTGCTTTCAATTCTTATTAACGAGCCAATATTATATCCATTGAGCTTGCCTCTGTGGCTCCAGAAGCAGTGGGAAACTCTGCCAAGGCCAGTAATATACTTTCCAAAAGAAATAGACACGGCCCAATCGGTAATCTATTAAGTTTAATTCTTGGTATATATTTGTCACAAGAGATTACAGGCCTTGGCTTTGCTTGAGTTACCTTAGTCATGGCTTTAGAGTAGAGGTAGAGGGCAGTAAAGTTGCTGGGTGACTACCAGATGACTGATTTCTTGCAATTTTAGAATCCTAATAATAAAAATTAAGTTATAGGCGGAGCATGGTGGTACATGCCTGAGTTTCCATCGCTTGGAAAACTAATGCAGGAAGCATGTAAGTTTGAAGTCAGACCATGCTAAACGGAGAAGATCTTGTCTTTGAAGAACCGAGATGAAGAATATTAAATTTATGTACATTTTAGAGCTAATTGTTGTCTCCACAGGGTAAACTCTCCATTACTTCTCCAGCACTGTGCCTGCCTGCCACCATGCTCCCTTCCAAGATGGTCATGAACTCAGCTCTCTGAAACCATAAGCAAACCCCAATAAACTCTTTCTTCTATAAGTTACCTTGGTTAAGGTGCCTCTTTACAGCAAAAATAACGTAACTAAGACAACTGGTAGGCAAATGGGCTTTAGTTGAGTTAGATCCCCAGCTCTCTTGGCTTTTTGAAATAGTTTCAATGTGTAGCCCAGGCTGGTCTTTCACTCACTGTATAGCCTAGGATAACCTCAAACTTATGATCCTTCTGCCTCTGCCTTTAAAGTGCTAAAATTATATTTTATTTCACATATAAATGCTTTTCTTTAATTTCTTTTGTCTTCGTGAACAAAAGGGGGACCCCCGAGACCTTGCTTGAGAAAATGCCCCCACAGGATTAGCCTGAAGGCAAGTCTGTGTGTTGAAGGGTATTTACTTGATTAATGATTGAGGTGGGAGAGCTGAGCTCTCTGTGGACGGCCTCCCCCACCCTACCCTTGGCAGGCGGTCCCCCTGGCCTATATAATAAAGCATGCTGAGCAAGCAAACATGAGCAGCAAGCCAATAAAGTGTGCTCCTCCATGGCCTCTTGCTTCAGGTTTCTGCCTTGAGCTCTTGTCCTGACTTCCCTTCATGACCTACTGTAAGGAACAAGATGAAATAAACCCTTTCCTCTCCAGCCATTTTTTTTTTTCTCACAGCAATAGAAAACCAACTAGGACAAATAACCAGAAATATGTTAAATAAAAAGAAAAGCAGTTACCGGGCAGGAAATCTATCTAGAACTATAATTAAGAATGCTAAACCAACCTGAGTGCCAGCTGGGCATGCTGGCACATGCCTGTAACCCCAGCATTTAGAGGCAGATGCAGAAGGCATTGGAGTTCAAGGATAGCCTTGGCCATGCAGCAAGTTCTAGGCTGGCCTGGTTTACTTATGACCCTGTCTTAAACAAACAACAACAACAACAAAACCCAAACAGGGTGGTAAAGGAGCCTGTGCCCAACCTGATGCCTGGAGGTCAATCACCAGACCCCACATGATGGAAGGAGAAATCTGATTCTAGGAAGTGTCCTCTGACCTCCACAGGCTTGCCACGCTACAGATGCACTCACACATGTACACGGGAATAAGTCTATAAGTAATGAGCTAGAGAGAGAGAGATGGCTCAGTAGATAAAGCACTTGCCACACAAACATTATGATCAGGGTTCAGATCTGGCATCCTTAGAATGAATAAACGCTGTGTGGGTGTCAAAGCCTGTAATTCAGGACTTGGAAGTTGGAGACGAGGGATTCCTGGCGCAAGATGGCAAGCCACACTAGCTGGTGTCAGCACACTGTAATCCAAGAAGATGTCACCCTCAGGCCTCCACAAGCATGTCACACACACGCTGCACGTGAATACCGATACACCACACGCACGCACACACGCATGCGGGAGTGCAGACGGAAAAGAAATCGAAAATAAAAAACCTCTTAAATTCCCATCTGGGTGAAAGCTGAACTGTAGTTAAATCTTTCCTTCTGTCGAAGTCTTCGCTCAGAAAACCCAAGCTTTTCAGTCAGGATCCGCATTGGCATACAGTCAAACAAACAGTATGAAACATAAATAGCAACATCCAAGTCACACCTCATCAGGGCAATATTTAAATACTGTCTTTTTTTTGTTTTTCCCCCAAGCGCTTTCCAATTGTATAATGGTAGCCAGGTACAGGTTAAGTTTTATAAAATGAATTTTTTCTTTTGCCTTTACCCTGGACCTAGAAAAAGTTAAACTGCAAAAATACATTGTACAGTCACTAGCGGGTATTTAGCAATTGTGAGCAATATCTCTAGATACCACAGCAAGCAACTGGGAGGGTGTCTAGCTTTATGCAAGAAGCTCCAAGAAGAGACTGTTAGGAAAGAATCAAGGTAATAGTCCTTGGTTAATAAAGTCATAACAGCCTTTTGGGGGTAGGGAACTCCACTGCTCAATTAGAAAACCACACAAGATTAGTATATTCATTTACAAAAGAGAGAAATATCGGGAACTAAATGAAATGTGGTCGATCACTGACTAAGGAAATGCCAAGTAAAACAAGAACGAATTTGCAATAACTAAGGGCTATTTGCTTTGTCAGCTCAAGTGTCCAGGCCTGGCAAGACCTCAAAGACCTGGTGCTCACATACTGTGGGCGGGGTCGCCCTCAGCTGCTGTGTTGGGGTAGCTGTGCATCTCCAGGGGGCTGCAGCTGCGCGCCATCCTCAGCTCCATCCTTTGCCATGAAAGTCTTTGGTTTTGTAGTTGTTATTGTTTGGGGACATGGTGTCACTATGCAGCCCAGGCTGGCCCCAACCCAGGCTGACCCAAGCTCGAGATTCTCCTCCTTCATCCTCCCAGATGGTAAGGTTACAGGCTGTTCCACGATGCCCAGCTTCTTACCTGTTTCCGTTCTCAATCATTCTGAGTGAGTACTTTTGGAAAAAAAAAAAAAAAAAAAAAGAACCAGGAAGTGATTTGAAACTGTGGTTATTTCATTTCTCAAAGAGCTTTAGAGTCGGCCTTCTGCTTAATGAAAAGACGACAGTGTGGCTTTTATGCTTTTCAACCCTATTTGTTCCGTTTGTGCTTGTTCCTCCCCTTTTGATAATTCCTCAGTCAACTGACATGTTTTTTCTTTCTTCTAGCCTGACCAACCCCATGCTCAGTCCTCTGTTGACTTCCTTTCTTGTTGACATGATTTTGCCAAAGATAATATGACCTCTTCGAGAAAGCTAAAATCTCTCCCCCAAACTGTCATCTCTGACCCAATCTTTCTATTTGATTCTGTTGTCTTGTGAGCTAGACACCATTAGCCGAGCCACAGATGCCCTTCTTGGGTTCAGACGCCGAGGTTGGCGTTGGGGCTCCTTTTGGGTTGAATCTCCTCCATTCTCTTTTGAATGAATTCCCAGATCTGCTTGATGTTGCAAGCGTCTCTTTTATGCCACGCCCATATCATTGGGTCAGCAGGGATTGAGGGTTACGGTTGCACAAATTAATTAATGCTACTCAAATTGCCTTGCTCCATCAGCAGCTGCCTGAGTTCCTTGCCACCCACCAAAGTGCTCGGGATTCTCGAATGAAAGACACACACACACACACACACACACACACACACACACACGGACTTATTTTTTTAATATGCCCCAAGCAGCTCAACGGCTGGGCCACTCCCAAACTTCCATGTTGCTAACGCCTCCCCTCTGATACTTCTCAATTATTATTTACTAAAATATAAAATCCATCTTTGCTACCCTAGACCCAAATGGGCCCTCCTTGGGCCGCTCTTCCCTGGTTCTTACGTGGCTGTACATGCCCACGTCTCCAGCTCTGAAGGCATGATTTTCCTGCTTTCCTGTCGTGGTGATTCTAAATCCTTCTCCCTTGCCCGAGAAAGCTAAAGTTCTTTTGCCCAGGAAAGCTAAAGTTCTGCCTTTGTCTCACTGTCCAACCACTGGCCGCTGGCAACTTTATTTACCAATTAGAACAGTTGGGGGCAGGGACCTTCAGCACACGCAGATGTGTGAATTCCTGTGTAATTTGGGAACCCAATAAACATAAGCAGTAAACCAAATCCACAACACTTCCCTTTTCATCCATTAAAAAGACTATATCTCTCAGATATACAATGAACATGATTATAACTGTATATAACTATAAGGTATATAAACACTAATAACGTCCAGTCCATCAATGTTGTCAATTTAGGTACATTACTTTAACATCTATCCTAACTTCAAGAGTTTACAATTCTATAACTGAATTACATTCTGATTTTAACTTGCATTACCATCTGGAAACCATCATTTCAAATCTACATCATGTCCTCGATGCTAAACAACTTAAGTTCGATGAGACTATGACTAGTCTGTGGAGAGCTTTTGGTACTGCTTATAGAAATTTGGCAAGTACTTGTCGTCACTGGCTCAAGGAAGTAGGCTCAGATAAGAATATACACATTTGGGCAAATGCAAGGATCAAGGTAAACACAGCCAAGGGATGTGTGACTTCCCTTTTGTCTTGGTAATCCTGATAAGCCCCCAGACCCAGTGACTGGGGGACTTTGTTTATTGCTTTGTTTGATTACTACTGGTGTGGTCTCTTTGTTCTTTGCCTTATTTGTCTTTGATCTAAGAACTGATCCTATTCTCTGCAAGTACCTAGAATCGTATAAAAGCTGGCTGGGAAAAAAATTAAAGCTGCTTTAGCTTCAGCACTGACTGGCGTCATGTTATAATGTTTGTCTAATTGTCTTTTTCTTTTCAATCCTCACTCCCTCCTTGGAGACCCTGTTGACTGACTGAACTGGCTCAGTTATTAGTCTTCAACTCTGCTGAGATCTGACAACAAATAATTACCTGAATATATCAGAAGCACAAAAACGTAGCTTCCAAAACTTAACCATTTTGCAGAGACAACTATCTTGACAGCTATTCCTTAGAACGACAGAGCATCTGTCTTCAGCCTTCTGGCCCAGAACCATCTGACAGACCTTAAGTGAAGCAGGAATTATGAAGACTAGCTTACTCTGTTTTGGCAGAGCTAAGCTGTTGACTATCCGAATTGTGTATCCTTTCCTGGACAGTATTTTTGTCTGTAGATGAATTAGGGAAATTCTTGCCCAGTGGCTACCTTGCCACAACTGGAACAAATCCATATGGAAGTTATGATGTTCAATATCGTCTTTGAACTGTGAAATGGGTACTGTCAGGAGCAGATATGTCTCCCAGTCAAAAATCTAATAATAATGAAAGGATTATAAATGCTATACTCTGTGGATTTCTGATGTGTGGTCTTGCTGGGAAAGTGTGTCATTGTGGGTGGTGGGCTTTGAGGTTTCAGATGTTCAAGTCACGGCCCAGTTTGCTTGCCTGCAAATCCAGTGTGGAACTCTCAGCTTCTCCTTCAGCACCACGTCTGCCGGTGTGCTACCATGCTTCCTGCTATGATGACAATGAACTAAACCTCAAAAATGTAAGCCAGCCCCAATTAAATGTTTTCTTTCATAAGAGAGGTTGTGGTCATGGTGTCTCATCACAACAATGAAAACATAACTTAAACAGTTTGGTTGTATAGCTAGGGTGTTATAAAAATTTCTCTGATGAAAGGGGCTCTGAGTAGGGTCAGAAGACCAGGAGCTCGGCACCTGGGCAAGCCTTTGGAGACAGACAGCTTCCATCCAGTAATATAAAATATAATTTACCCTGGGATATATATGTCCTAAGAAAAACAAAACAAAACAAACAAGCAGCATCAGCAACAACAACAACAAAGAAAATCTGAGTGTGATCAGGCTCACTAAAATTAAATTGAAATTATATATAAGCTTTTTTTTTTTGTTATTGATTCTCTTTTTTTAATTAACTTTTTATTGGATATTTTATTTACATTTCAGATGTTATCTCCTTTCTCCATTTCTCCCCCCCCACTCAGAAACCCCCTATCCCATTCCCCTCCTCCTGCTTCTGTGAGGATGTGCCCCCACCCACCTCTCCTGCCCTCAAATTCCCCCACACTGGGGCATCCAGCCTTTATAGGACCAAGGACTTCCTCTTCCACCAATGCCCAACAAGGCTATCCTCCTACATATATAAGCTGGAGCCAGTGGGTCCCTCCATGTGTGTTCCCAGGCTGGGGTTTAGACCCTGGGAGCTCTGGGTTGGTTGGTATTGTTGTTCTCCCCATGGTCTCCAAACCCCTTCAGCTCATTCCGTCCTTCCTCTCAGTCCTCTCATCTGGGAACCCATGAACTCAAGTCCGTCAATCGGTTGCTGTGAGCATCCGCCTCTGTATAAGCTTTTCAATGAGCATACTAAAAACATTACCAAAATAATTTTACTTTATCTTGTTTTCTTATAATTTTGATAAGATAATGAAATGTTTTTCTTATATTTTTTAAATTAAATTTTTTTTTATTTTTTTGAAATTATTTTTGTTTGTGTGTGTGTCTATGTATGTGTGGTGTGGACGTGTGGTGTGTGTTGAGTGTGTGTGTGCAGTCATGTGTGGTGAGTGGGACATTGATTCTGTGAAGAATGGAGTCACGGAGGATCTGAGCTGCTTTTGAAAAGACTCAAGAAAACAAGCGTTGTACCATCACTTCTTCAAAGCAAAAATTGTTCTTGGAATGTCTCATTTTCTTCATGTCCCACAGGTTAGTGGTTGAGTCTGCTTCTAGATCATCAATTTGCTTGCTGCATGTTATTCATTAATGTTTAACTATCTTTTATATGCTCTGTGAAAACATTTTTTTTTTTTTTTTGCCAATGTGCGCTTGTCTTTGATTTTGTATACATGTCTGTACCATGGCGACTTCTTATCTCAGAGTATAAATACTGAGATCTAAATTAAAGTTGGTGATTGCATGAACTCAGGCACTCATTCATTAACTCCATTGCCCAGGCTCACCACCTCTTAAGTGAGGAGCAACTGTATTACAGAAAAGTAAAACACAGTCTAGGAGAATAGAATAGATTTGTGCCTCAGCTTCCTTCTAGTGGAAAAATGAGTCTTTTGTTTTTGTGTTTAGTTGATAACTTCTTTGTTTTATTTGCTCTGATTATTGAATGACTTCATTTCAAATTTTCATGAGTTTTATTTTTTTCATTAAATTTTTTTATTTTATTTTATTTCAATGGTGTTTTACTGCATGTGTGTGTACTACTAGTTGTGCTGTGCCATGGGCAGAAAGGGTTTCAAGTTGAATGGGCCTGTGCTCACCATGTGATGCTAGTGAATTTTTCTTATTTTTTAGCAGTACTTTAAAGCAAAAATGGTAAATATATGTACGTCAATACCTAAGCGTATGCATGTGCATACAATAATTAAATCCTGAACCATAATCTAAACATGATGGTATTACCTCTTTTGTTTCTCTAGTATTTCAGTAAGGTGAACATTTAAAACTTTGTTAACTTGGCTGCGTATCTAATGAGAATTTGGTACTAGTACAGTGGACGAACTCCAATACCAAAGCCTGAGACCTGGAAATTCTGTTACTTCGGTTACACAGGATAGAAACAATCTTGCTTGTGTACGAATTTCAATGTGCAATTTCACTGAGCCAGCTTAGATCTTAAGATTTGAACAGATTTTTAAACCTTTGATATATGACAAAATTCCAAGAACTAAGAAGTTGACTTTAGGTTTGAATGACTGTGAGTGGGGTCCGGCAGGGGATCTGAAGGATGCTGCGAGTTGCTGGGCGTGGTTCATCAGCACAGGGCCTAGGCTCAGGTGCTGCGGTACCATGAGGCACCTGCCCTTAAGAGATTATGGCATTTGATACTCACCGGTTAAAAAACGGAACTTCTTTAATAGTATTGATCTTCCTAGAAAGAGGATCTCTAATTTCACCAGTAAGAACATGAAGGAGGTTAAGAGATCTCCAAAACGGTTGGCTGCTTACATAAGAACAGTTGGACAAGCAATGAAAAGCCCAGATAAACGGCGCAAGGTGCTCTACCACAGAAAGTTAGTTTGTCATTCCTTCCCAAATTCTTGTTACAGAAACCAGCAGCCCTCTAAAAGTAAGGGCTGTGGCATGGCAAATAAAGAAAATGAATGGGCTTGTGCAGGCCATCTACCCGAAAAATTTATGCCACGACAGTTGGACATTTGTTATTAACACCAGTGATTCTGGGTCTTCACAGATAGAAAACCCATCTCAAAATATAGTGGTTTCTTTTCTGAGGTTTCTCAGGACCATGAGACAATGGCCCAGGTTGTATTCAGCAGGAGTTTGAGATTGAATGTAGCTTTGACTTTCTGGAGAAAGAGAAGTATAAGTGAACTTGTAGCTTATTTAGGGGGATAGAAGACCTTGAAGATGTGGTAGATTGCCTTCCTTTTTAACCAATAGTTTATAGGAAGAAAAACAGAATATCACTTGGTTGCTGTGTAGACTTACTTCCTCTAGTAAAGTCTTTACTTCAAAGCAGATTTGAAGAATATATAATTGTTGGCTTAAACTGGCTTCAAGCAGTAATAAAAACGTGGTGATCAGAACTCTCATCTAAATCAGAAATTATAAGTGATGGAATATTAAGATTTTAAAGCAACAGTTGAATGGATTATGGGAACAGGAAAACCATCTTACTTTGGTTCTAGGATATACTGGTAATGTAGTTAAGTGAACGGCGGCCGTTGTAACGGCACGTTCTGCTACTTGTAACAGCCCGTTCTGCTGCTTCGGTCTGCAGGTCAGGGTCTAGCAAGAGAGAGAGTGGGGATGGAGGGGCGAGAAACGGAAGAATGGAAACAAGACAGAGTCTGATCAAGTCTCTCTTTATTGAAAGGAAATCCTGAGTATTTATACCCTTTACCACGTGCCTTGCCCTTGTGGGCAATCTCAGCTGAAGGCACTACGTCATGTGCCTAGCAACATGGAGACCACGCGCACCTAGCTGCTGGTGGCACTAAACAGTAAAACAAAATGTTTATCAGAGTGTGCTCAGCTGTTGTAGGCTGTTGAAAACAAGTCTCTTGTCAGGGTATATGGCTCGAGATGCCTGTAAAGATGATAGCTGCTTTTGGCTAAGAGTCAGCTCCCAACAGTTAAAGACGTAGATGCTTTTTTATTACGGCTTCATTGAGAGATTTCATCTTCTAAAGAGTATTTTGGTTATTCAGACAGCAATGGATTATATGATTTCCAAAAGTATGTCTCTCCTGAGAACCGAGAATTGTGGAAGAAATAAAATCAATCTTTTTCTTTTAAAAAGCTACATAATAAAACCACTAATGAAATTCTAACAATCCACTTCACATTGAAGTGGAAATATCCAGAAGGTAGCAGCATCAACTTCAATGAGGTGAAAGTGCTCTATGAAGACTGTTTGCTTTGTTGCATGCAGAATTATATGGTCACTTGGTCAATTACTGTGTCTTAACTCAGTCCTGCATAAGAATATGATTTATAGTATGCAAAAATAAGACAGGACTTATTACCAGGAACTATAAAGACCTGTAAAGAACTATAAAGACTTAAAATTTTTATTGTGTTTTATGAAGAAACAATTAAATGTATACAGCTATTTTCTTCTGTTGAAAAGACTTCGAAAGTTAAAAACATCATAGTAAGTAATATTAAACTTTTTTTTTGTCCACATTGAAAAAAAAATGACTTTGAGAGAGGGCATTGTTAAACAAGAAATGATGTTCAGTCTCTTTTGAGTACAATTTAGTGAGTTGTATTGATATCTCCCCATAGTACTGGTCTCCTTTAGGAATTGCAAACTTGTTGAGTTGTCTAGGCCCAGCATGTTGTCAGTCATATCTTTGGTTACTATGTTACATTATTGTTATTCTCATCAGATCTTTAATTGTGGCCATTTTAAGTCTGCAATAAGTTACTTTGTTATGACACTTTTTTTTTTTTCCTGGAAGCTCCTTTTTATAAGCAGTTATAACCTTCAGTGTGTCTTCAGGAGGTTCACATAGGGACTGAGTCACCTAACCTATACTACTGAAGGCAAGTTTCTTTAATCCTGAAATTATATAACCAGAGTTTCCCAGAACTCTTAGGAAGAAACCAGCTCATCAAATCATTAAGCTGCTGTCCAGGAGGATGAGAAATAGTTGCAGAGAAGAGTCTGAGCTGATGCAGTGTAGGGGGAGCTAAGGTGGGAGGAGTTAGGAGAGGAAGAGGAAAAGGAAGAGGAGGAGTTAGGAGAGGAAGAGAAAAAAGGAAGAGGAGGAGCGAGAGAGGCAGAGATGTAGAAGGGTGGAGAACCACACAGTATGGAGAGCACTCGTGGGGAACAACTTATAAACTTATAATTAGGTTAACTAATTGGGATACAACTCTCTTTGTATGGGCATCTTGTTATTAATCATTATCAAACATATCAAGCCTTTGATTAATCTATAAGAATTAGAGTCTCATTTTCTTACTGGGCCCGCATGGATGGCGGAATGGTCTGGGCAATGCCCTGCCTTGTGGAGACAGCGTGGAAGATTAGCAGAGCCATCTCTCACGCTGGCATCTAGTGGGTGGCAGGGCTGGTGTTTCTGGCTGGCCGGTTCAAGCTGTTGCACACACGTGGCCTCTGGCTGAGAAACAGGCGGCTGAGCTAGGCAGAGCCACTGCAGCTTAGATAGTCGGCCTGAGCCAGAGGCCGATTTAAATAATGACTACAACAATTCAGGACTGTCATTTTTATGATCATTTTTATGACATTGCTCAGTCATTATATTTTCCAGACTTAAGGGGACCTTTCCTGTCTTTCCAGACAACTATAGCCTGTAGAGAGTTTTGTAAATGAGACCTTTGTGAGAAAAATTGAAGAGCTTACTTTTCTCCTTACTTGAGTCCTCTGAAATTTAAACTATACATTAATTTAAAAAAACCCTTTATCTGTTGTATGTACATGTGTGAGCATGTATGTATGTGTGTGTGAGTGTAGTGTATGTACAAATATGTGTGTATATATGTGTGAGCATGTATGTATGTGTGTGAGTGTGTATGTGTGCATGTGTACTACTGTTTCTGGCTTTATGTGTGCTTGATATAACTCAGGTCCTCACACTTGTATGTCAAATACATTATCCACTGAGTCATTTTCCCACCTCCTTCCTTTCTTCCTTTCTTTATAGACAGGGTCTCATTGTATAGTTCTGGCTGGCTTTGGAGACTCCTAGAGACCCCACCCACATGCCACCAAGTGCTAGGATTAAAGGCATGCACTACTGTGCCTGGTAATATTCTTATTTTTTTTTTATGGCAATATTTGTTGTTTTTTCACTTTATCATTCTATACGTAAGTTCAATAAGAGTCTGTGCTCTTTGTAATAGACATGGTGGTAAGCTCAGGATACTTACACTGTGACTGGAATGTCACATTGCCGTGTGTGACTGCCTGCTTTAAGGAGTCACACCTTAATGCTGCCTGCTCATTGGAAAAACTGACCTGTTACCTTGTTTCTGTGGTTCACTTAAGGCTCTGGTGCTCAGGAAGTAAAGAACTTCACTTTCTGGCTGTCCCAGAAACCTCAGCATTTGGGGGACTTGGATGAGAGAGGCGTTCATCCCATAGTACAGGAGCCAGAGGCACAGTCTAATGCTGAGTCTTTGACTTGGCTTCCTAGCTTGGGGAGGCTTTTTCCAAGTCTAATCTAAAGGCCAAGCGTGGTGGCATGTGTCTGTAGTCTTAGCATTTCAGAAGCAGAGGCAGGAGGATCAGAAGTTTCAAACTGAATTCGTTAGGTAACAAACAAGAAAATAAATCCAAAAGTGTCACTTGAGATTCTCATGCAAAGTGCACAGACTGCACACTTAATTGATTTATTTGTCTATCAATCAATCAATCATCATCAATTATCTGTTGTGTTTTATAAAAGATAGGAGAGATAAGAATATGTTTGGTAGAGGTGCAGTATGGGTGGGGGAAGGGGTGCCTCTGAGGGGCCCATGCTGAGGCATCCCTTCCCCCTGAGGGACCAGCCACTCGATGGTATAGTATAGAATAGAGTTTATTCAGGCATTGGGAGGAGAGTTGAGAGAAAGGCGAGGAGAGAGAGAGAAAGAGAGAGAAAGAGAGAGAGGAGAGAGAGAGAGAGAGGAGAGAGAGAGAAGAAGAAGAGAGGAGAGAAGAGGAGGAGGAGGAGGAGGAGAGGAGGAGGAGGAGGGCTGGCCAGTACATGGAGAGAGAGGAGGAAGGGGAATGGGGAGAGGGGAAGCAGGAGCAAAGGAGAAAGCAAGAGCTAGAGGGCAAGAGAGAGTGGAGGGGGCAAGCAACCCCTTTTGTAGTGAGTCAAGCATACCTAGCTGTTGCCAGGTAACTGTGGAGTGGACCCTAGACTAAATGCCAATACTATCTATCTATCTATCTATCTATCTATCTATCTAATCTATCTATCTATCTATCTACTATCTCTGTACTTTGAGCCAACACCTTGCTATGTAGCCTACATTATTATAATTAGTTCACTATGGTGTACATGCTATGCATATTTGTGTATTTGTGTATGTGTGTATGTGTGTGTGTACATCCATGTGGAGGCCAGAAGCCACATCAGATGTCATCCTCAGCTACTCACTTCCTTATTATTCTAGCTGGGACCAGACCTCACCGGTTGGCTAGCTGACAGGATCCCTTGTCTTTGTCCCCTTCCTCACGCTTCTCCCCCAGCTTTTATGTGAATGCTTGGGATTTGAACTCTGGTCCTTGTGCCTTCATGACAGGCACTTATTGACTGAGACATCTCCTCAGCCCATGATACTTTTGTCATTATTTTTTTATTATTTATTCATTCATTCATTCATTCATTTATTTTACTGGGTGGTGGCAGGTAGGGGGGTGTTGTTGAGACTAGTATCTATGTATGTAGCTTTGGCTGTCCAGGAACTCAATATGTACACCAAGCTGGCTTTGAACTTATAGCAATCTACCTGCCTCTGTCTCCCAAGTGCTGGGGTCAAAGGTCTATACCACCATCCCCAGTATACTTTTTTTTTTAGCTGATCCATAAGAGCACAAAATAGAATATATTAATAGGATATTATGTCATACTTGATGCATTGATTACATTGTATAACATTTAATTCAGATTAACTATATTTATCTCTTCAGTGATTCTTTGTGGTGAAATCTTTCATACATTATTGTTATAAATTGTAGCCATACTGCACTGGCACCATGTATCTTCTTGTTTCCAATTGTAGCTCAGAACCTATTCATCACCATTGCTGCACACAATGTGAGCTTAAACACCCATGCAATCAGTCACTGCTTCCATAAATCATCAGACCAAGGCTGAACATATTTTGTAGATTAGTCAGCCTTACTGTCATTATCTCTGCAAATGGGGTAACTAAGGAAAGAAAAATTGCTTAAAGATAAACTTGTATGCATTTGTTCTTACACTTTGCTTCATTGGTTTTGAAGTGTTGTATCTACCTGCAATCTGGACTAGACACCCCACCCTTCAACTCGCCACCCCCCCCCCGACCCTTGGGAACACTGCCTCTTTTTGAGACAGGGTCTTACTATGTAGCTCTGGCTGGACTGGAACTTACTATGTAGACCAGGCTAGCCTCAAACTCCGAGAGATCTGCCTGCTTCAGCCTCCTGAGTGCTGGGATTAAAGGGATACACCACCATTTCAGGTTTAGAGCCCAATTATTATCCTTCCCTCTAGTATCAGGCTGTGACTTTCCTAACTATGATAGTGATTCCTCCCACCCCCATCCTTCTAGTTCAGAATCACTGATGTCAAAGTTGTCATGTCCTGAAGCTCTGCAAGCTGTTGATGATGGATGAAGACTTATAAGAAATAACCATGAAGCCGGACAGTGGTGGAGCACGTCTTTAATCCCAGCACTTGGGAGGCAGAGGTAGGCGGATTTCTGAGTTCGAGGCCAGCTGGTCTACACAGTGAGTTCCAGGACAGCCAGGACTATACAGAGAAACCCTGTCTCAAAAAAAAAAAAAAAAAAAAAAAAAATCCAGTCCCGTGAGATGTATGATGCTTATCTAAAGAAACCCAGACAGCTGGTTTAACACGTTACTCTTGGAAGCTGCCAGGAATTTCAGGATTCTCCTCCATCATCAGGTCTGGTGTTACTGGTGTTACCACATGCCCAACTGTCTAAATCCATCTGGCTCAAACGAATCTGAAAATGAGCCAGGGATGGTGGCACAGGCCTGTAATCCAGAGGGTAGGCAGGAGTTTCCTCAGTTACATAGTTCCATAGTTACTCAGTTACATAGTTACTGAGGCCAGCTTGGGCTACAGAAAACAAACTAATAAAGAGTTATTGTTTCTAGAGGGTCATACCAATTCCCATAGATGGGAAAGGTGAGGAAGCTGAGGGAAGGAGGAACAAGTAGGTGAGGGGTCAAGCTGAATCCTCCCGGCTTTGAGCAGCCATCGTTAACATGTAGTGCAAGCCTGCTAGCTTTCTGGTCAGTGCTGACTCCTCTTCAGTCTTAGTCCAGACTGTGATTCTTCTAAGAGTCCTTTGATCCCCCAGTCTAGACTACCTGTTCCGCTGTGCACCAGCTCCTGTAACATCCCGTTCACTTTGTTCCACTTAAGTGAGTAACTGCTCCTTCAACCGTGTCCTTCCCTGGTATCGGAAGTTTCTCCAGTGTGAGAGCTATGGCACATTCAGCACATGTCCCCAGCCCCAGGCAGGCTGCTGGCTCCTGTCAGATGTTGCCACATAAGTCAGCTGAACGACTGAATATGGAATGGCTTCTAATTTTTGACATGGAGAATATTTTCAGTTGGTTCATCTGGAGCACCTCAGATATGAGTTACTGGTCTCACAGAAGCTAGAGATGGATTGCTTTAGAAAGTAAATTGCCAGTACACCTGTGTATGCACTTAGGCGTGTACAGTGCATATACACATAGACACACGGAGAGACACACACAGACACAGATACACATACAGGCACACATACATAGACATGCATACACACACACACATAGACATGCACACACACATATACACACATAGACACACAAGACACGGATACACTTACAGGCACACATACATAGACATTCACACACATATACACATAAGACACACACAGAGACACACAGGCACACACACAGACACACATGCACATACACATAGACATACACACATAGACACAGAGAAGACACATACAGAGACACAGACCAACATACAGGCACAACATAGACACATACACACACAACACATACACACACACACACACACAACACACAGCACACACACACACACATGTGGGCTTTCACGTAGCTCAGACTGGCCTCAAACATGCGATGTCGCTAAGGTTAGCCTTGGACTACTAATCCTTCTAATATCCACTTTCCCAAGTGCTGGGATATTAGCTGTGCATTACTATACCAGGATGAAGCTGGGGATCATGCTTTTAGTCACATCACAAATAGGAGTTCTAAGCTAGAAACAAGTGGATATTCACACCTGGTAAACAGGTAAGTACAAAGTGGAATTGCCATGCCACGGGAGATAGTTCAGCAACGAAGAGAAGATAACCACCAGAAACATATGAAGTCACATGAATAAATTCCCAGATTCTAAGTAAAAAAACTAGACATAAAGGACTACCTATAGCAAAGATTTGTTTTATATGAAATTTCTAGCAGTGGCTGCTCCCTGACATGGGAAGTAGATTTAATACAGTAGATTTAGATTTAGATACAGTTACACGATTGCAATCGTTTAATTAAAATCATCAAACTAAACACTTGCATCAAATTCAGAGATTAATGCTACAAAAATTATACTCAACAAGACTACTAATAAAAGAAACCAAGGAACATCAAGGATTTACCTATGAAGGAAGTACTTTTCCTGACCACACACCCAAAGGCTTGGAATCCTCTCTGGGGCAGAGACTGCCACCTTCTTCCCTGTTGAGAACATGGCTGTCTAGAAGGCAGACCAGCTTTGGCCTTTCTCAAGGTGTGACTGAGGCCCGGCCAGTGCTCGTGAGTACGAGTGAGTTGTGCAAAGCATACAGTGCCCTAAGGGAGCAGAAACGATCTTCCATCTCCTCATTCTGTCTGGCTGGTGCCATCTTAGACCATGGAACGGCAGAGAGAAAAAGACACAAGACATCAGGCCCTCTGGCAGATTCATAGAATTTTTTTCTATTTTCAAGTGAAAGAAGAATATTGTCGTATATGTTTTCATTGGTCGTTGTGCCAACACCAACTTGGGAACGTCGTGCTTTACCTTGTGGCGGGAAACACCATTTGCATCCCTGTCTGTCTTTCTGGGAAATTCTCTTACCACATGGTCTAAGTGGTAGATGCCGTCATTTTGGAAATTCCCTCTGCTCTTAAACTGAGGTGACTCATCAGGAACCAGCCTCTCACCCAGGAGAGGCCAGTCCAGGGACCCTGAACCACTGTGTATTGATCAGGATCAATGACATTAGGTATTGACACAAGATAATAGTTTTTTGGAGTTTGGTTCTAATGGGGGCAGGTCTGGGCTCCAGGGTGATGAAAATTATGAGGTCTGAGCTGGAAACTACTGTGGATTGTCCCACCCTGAGCCTCATGTTGGATTTTCCCATATGAAACATTAAGAGGTCAGTCAAGGGAACCTCTTCTTGGTGACTAGGGTACCTGCTCTCCTGATCGGGTTGATCCATCCGGTGATTAATGGGGTGAGTGGATTAATGATTAAATGGACTACCTGGAAAGTGGGCCTGCTACTAAAACCAGTTTGATTAGTCTCTTGCCATGACAAACACAGCACCACCTCAGGAATCTGAGGCTGGCAGAGTCCCGACCTTTGACCTTGGATTGGAACTGTGAACCAAAATAATTTCTTTCTTTGTAACTTATCAGGTCTTTTGCTTGTCGTAGTTAGGGGTTCTCCTGCTGTGATAAAACCCATGACCAAAAGAAACCTGAGAAGGAGAGGGTTTACTTTAGCTTATACTTCTAGGTAAGTCTATCGCTGAGAGAAATCAGGGCAGCAGCTCAAGGTGGGAGGAAGCTGGAGGCAGGGACTGAAGTAGAAGCCAGGGAGGGTATTGTTAAATGGCTTGCTCAATTTGCTCTCTTTTCTTTTTTTCTTTCTTCTTCTTTTTTTTTTAGTTTAATGTATTTTATAGCAAACTTACAGGAACAGTACAGAAGACAGACAACATTAAAAACATGTTCTTGCATGTAGCACAACTCAGAAAAGTATAGTGATGGATGCGGAACCATTCACTATGATAAAAATGTTACAAACACCATTTAGTTTCTGTCAATAAGAAATTTACTTT
The DNA here is from genome assembly GCA_021653895.1 of Mastomys natalensis. NCBI lineage: Eukaryota > Metazoa > Chordata > Mammalia > Rodentia > Muridae > Mastomys > Mastomys natalensis. Next base: position 176,695 of record JAJTUV010002426.1, read on the forward strand.
TTTTTTTTTTTTTTCGAGACAGGGTTTCTCTGTGTAGCCCGGGCTGTCCTGGAACTCACTCTGTAGACCAGGCTGGCCTCGAACTCAGAAATCCATCCGCCTGCCTCTGCCTCCCAAGTGCTGGGATTAAAGGCATGAGCCACCACCGCCTGGCTACTTATTTTTTTATTGGATATTTTATTTACATTTTATTACATTTCAGATGTTATCTCCTTACCCCATTCCCCCCTCCACCCCCCGCACCCAGGAACCCCCTATCCCATCCAAAAAATCCAAATGATGGCATTGTCCAGAAAATTTTAACAGGTTTATTTATAATTGTTATAAAGTTGAACTGTTGAAATGTGTTCACTGAAACATTTTGCTTGCATTTATGCTTTACATCTTGCATTTATATTAAAAATGCGCACACAAATGAACGTGGAGAAACTGCCAATACCGGATTCTGTCCCCTGTGTTTCCACTCGCAATGATATACTCAGGTACCTTTGACCCCATGAAAAAAATATCTAACATTCAGAACTACTGACAACTGGAAGAAGAAGAAAAAAACTTTTTTTTTTTTTTTTTTTTTTTTTTGAGAATGAAATGTTTCCCCTTATAGTGGACTCTTAAGCACGTTCTCCGTGTATGCGGCGTGCTAGCCGGATATCTTTTAGCATAATTGTTACAAGTTTGGCATGGATAGCACACAGGTTGGTGTCTTCAAAAAGGCCAACCAAATAGGCCTCACTTGCCTCCTGCAAAGCACCAATAGCTGCACTCTGGAAGCACAGATCTGTTTTAAAGTCCTGAACAATTTCTTGCACCAGACGTTGAAAGGGGAGCTTGCGAATCAGTTCAGTGGACTGATTTCACGGAGTGCCACAGTATCAGGCCTGTAAGATGAGGTTTCTTCACTCTTCCAGTAGAGAGCGCACTCTTGAGAGCAGCATTTGTAGCCAGTTGTTTCCTGGGTGCTTTACCACCGGTGGATTTGCAGGCAGTCTGTCTGCTTTGTATGAGCCATGGTATGTGCACCTCCTTACTTACCCACTTCTTTAGCTAGAACTCAGCAAGCGCTTTCTTATATACCCCAGGACCACCTGTCCTAGAGGCAGCACCACACACAGCTGGGCACTCCATTATCAATCACTAATCAAGAAAATGCCCTACAGATTTGCCTGTAGGCAATTTGATATCCCCCCCCCCCCACTAAGGCTCCTTTGCCTAAATGACTCTAGCACATGCCAAGTTGATAAAAACCAAACCCAAACCCAAACAAAAACAAAACAAAAAAACCCAACTAGGACAATGATTTTGTTCTTAGCAACAGAAAATAGATAAGGATGGAACCTGCTGGCTGGTGCCTCTGTGAAGAGGGACTCTTAGGAGGATAAGGGGTGGACAGAAGCCAGAAGCCCTCACTTGTGACATTTTTTTTCTACTCAAGTATTTTCTCTCATCTTTACAATAAATGGACTCTGTCTCTCCGCTTCCATACATCTGTTGGTCTGTCCATCAGTCCATCTGTCTGTCTCCCTTCTTCTCTCTCAGTCTCTCTCGTATGTCTGTTCTGCATCTTCGTGTGTGCGTGTACACGAGTGGAGGCTAGAACACAACTTTGGGTGTTGTTTGTCAGAAACCACCCACCTTGTCTTTTGGAACAATGTTTCTATGTCTCATATTAGCCTAGAATTCATCAAGTGGGCTGACCAGCAAGCCCCAGGAAACCACCTGTCACCCCCTCCACAGCACCGTGCTTATAATCATGAGTTATCACACCTACATTTTTAATTAAAAAAAATTGTTTTTAAGACAGGGTCTCTCTACACAGCCCTGGCTGTCCTTGGATTCACAGAGCCCCACCTGCCTCTGCCTCCTGAGTGCTGGAATTAAAAGTGAGCACCACCATGCTCGGTTCACGCAGCTTTTTAAGCTGTGGGTTCTGGAGTCCAAACAAGCCCTTAACAGACAGCATTAGCTCTGCAGCCCTGGTGGGTGAATTCTCTTGACTCTACTTCTCTGTTTCTTGTCAGAGCAGATTTCCTTGAAGGAACTTTGAATTCTCAGGAACTCCAGTTCTCCCAACTGTGGGAGCGGGGGATAGGCAGCAAAGAGGGACACAGAACAGAAATGATTTAATGATGAAGAGAGACGGAACATGGAGCTTCAGCTGGGCAGAAGTAAGCCGTGCAGTGGGACAAACCTAGTCCATGGTGGTGTTTGCGTCACTGAGGGGAGGGTCTGTCCATCACAACCCTCCTCAGTGTCTTCTCAGCCACCCTGAGGCAATACAAGCAACACTTCAGGGTAAGACATAACATCGTTGACTGCAGGCTATGCCCTGTTCTGTGTACTTTACTCATTATTAGCTTTAATCTTTATAATAACCCCGTGAAATTGACACTATTATTACCCTTGATTTGTGTGAGAGAAAAATGAAGCGCAGAGCGGTTAAGACTTTGCTCAAGGTCACAGTGAATAAATGACAGAGGGAGATTTAACCCCAGGAAGTCTTCTTCCATGACTGTAATGTTAAGGTATCCTTTGAAAGGCAAGTGTGGCTTGCTTTGCAGAAGAGGTTCCAAGTGTTTAGTCACGTAATCCTTCCTAATTGCCTCTCACACATTCCTCCTGTGAAGTCTGCGGCCACCACCGCTCACAGGTTCTTCCTTTTCTAATTGTCCGACTGACACGCTGGATGCTGATCCAGGTATCAGATGACTTAGGATGGACAAGAGAAATTGTGGTGTGTGTGTGTGTGTGTGTGTGTGTGTGGTGTAAGGACAACAGTTTTCTCTCCATATAAACTGGCTCCTTATTGCACAGACGACAAGGTGCTGATCCTGGCCTGTGAGTTCCAACCTCATAGTCTCTCTGTCTCTGTATCTGTCTCCATCTCTCTGTCTCTCTATATATGTTTCTGTCTCTCTGTCTGTCTGTCTCTCTCTCTCTCTTTCTCTCTCTCTCTGTGTCTGTGTGTGTGTGTATGCATGCACACATGCATATGCATGTAGAGTCCAAAGGTTGATGTCTAGTGTCTTCCTTCATTTCTCATTGAAATGGAATCTCTCCCTGGACCAGGGCACTCACGGAATCACCCAGAGCTCTGGAGAGCTGCCTGCTCTGCTCCACCCCTGAGTTTACGTTACACATGCATGTAGCCCTGTGCAGCTTTTGATGTGGGTTTGGAGGATCTGAATGCAGGCTTATGCACTTGCCTAAATGGAGCCGTCTCTCCCTCTTCTTTTTACAAAGTTTGCCCGAGATGTGCTATAGCACACGGGCTCTACCATTGCCTCCTGAGCAGACACTGTTATTCCTATTTCACTGAGAAGGGCTCTGACTCAGGAGGAGTTAATAACTTGACACAGAATCTTAACGCAGGAATCTGGATTTCAACTCTTATATATGATTGCAACAGCATGTGTCAGAGCTATGAGCAAAGACCTGGGCTGGGGAGGTAAATCCCATTCAAAAAATGCTCAAATTAACTGGGTGTGGCAACTCATGCCTATAATCATAGCACTTGGGAGGCCAAGATGGGAAGTTTGCCTTAGGTAGCCTGGGTTACACAGTGACTGTCAGGTTACCATGGGCTACAGAATGAATTCTGTCTCATAAAACAAACAACAGAACACTAAAAAGATCTAGCATGAAATCAAGTTCCTTTCAATAAGACATGGATGCCATATACAAAGGTGTTGATTAAACTATGATCTGTAGACACATACAGTACAGAATAGCTTGTACTTATATATGGCACACAATTGTAGCTGCATCCCAAAGAGAACAACTATCTGGAATTACATCTCCTCTTGGATCCAAAGCATGCAATAAGTCAATACTGAGTATGGGGCAGGAACCAAATTACTATTTTGATGCCTCTTATTAGGAACATTGGTGCTATCTCCTTGAAGGGCTGTTTGGAATAAAGGGAGCATGCAGATCAGGAGAAAACAAACCAATGTCAGATCTAGTTCTCTCCGCTGTGCTTCAGTCTCTGGACAGCTACAGTGCCTGCTGCTTATTGTCTTGGTGACATTCATGGTCACCATCTTCCAATCACAGCTACAAGCCTTACATGCTCAGCTGTCTGTCCAGCAGGCTCCCAAAAGCTGAGTCGCATCTCACCATTAAACCATCAGCGTCTCTGTGGTGGCTCACCTGCACCTGCCTCGACACCCCAATGTGCTAGAGCGTCATGCTAGGCTGCTTCTTTTTCAGTAGTGAGATCCACAAATGGGCTCGCAAGGCAGTTCAGTGGGTAAATGCATTTGCCACCAAACAATCGGATCTGGGTTTAATATCTGAGACCCACATGGTAGAAGGAGAAAACCATCGCCTGGAAGTTGTCCTCTGGCCCCCGAGGGTGACACAGTATGTGTGTGTGTGCACACGCAGTGCACACGTGCAAGTATATCCAACTACATAAATTGTTTTTAATTTTAAAGAAATAAAGATAAAAAAATTTAGATCTTTCTTTTCCAGCAAAATTAAAAAGAATTACTATCAGAGAGATGTGCGCTTCAAGCTTAGGTCCCTTCTCATGTACAAAGCCCTCTGATAGGCTTGTTAGTCAGCTCCCTCATGTACAAAGCCCTCTGATAGGCTGTCAGTCAGTTCCCTCATGTACAAAGCCCTCTGATAGGCTGTCAGTCAGTTCCCTCATGTACAAAGCCCTCTGATAGGCTGTCAGTCAGGGTCAAGCTCGTAGGTGTCGTAGGCTGCTTCTGAAATTGTTTACTTGAAGCTCATTTTCATCTCCTGCATCACATGAGAAATTCCAAAGGAACATTTTGCTTGCTATTCTGATTGCGTTAACACCCTGTATGTGTTTGGTTGAGTGCAGAGGCAATGAGTACTCTGTCCTTGCATAGAAGTATCTAACAAGCTGGCCAGGCAGGAGCAGGAGCTTTGGGGCATCTGGGCTGTTATTGTTTCCTTCCACCTTGAGGTTGGGGAAGAGTCTGGGAACCTACTTGAAAGGATGGAAACCAATGGTGGAATGATGGATATCTCAGCCGCCCATGCTGAGCATCTCTTCCCCCTGAGGGACCAGCACAGGTATAGCATAGAATAGAGTTTATTTAGGGCATGGGGAGGGGAGCCAGGTGGGTAGTAGAAGCAGAGAGGGGGGGGGGGGGAGGCTGGCCATGACCACGTGGAGAGAGGGGAAGGGAAGGGGAACGGGCAGAGAGAACCTGCAGGTGAGAGATCAAGGGAGCAAGAGGAAGAGGAGGGGGCAGAAGCCCCTTTTATAGTGGGCAGGCCTACCTGGCTGTTGCCAGGTAACTGTGGGGAGGAGCATACCTGGCTGTTGCCAGGTAACTGTGGAGGTGGAGTTTAGACAGAATACTAACACTACTGAAGTTCCGAAGGGACCTCATAAACCCCAGAAAAGAGAAGTCCCTGGAGGGGCAGGGGCTCCTAAAGAATGAGCTGCAAGAATGGCTCAAGAAAAGCTATAAGGGAAATGGAAGTGAGCCCAGTTACTCCCTGCTGGGCTTAAATGGTTGGACAAAGAAGAAGTAAAGCAAGGTGTATGGTAAAGAACTGTGTGCTAGAACTGAGAGTTAGCTCTGCTAGATCTTGTAGGGTAGCTAATGACACTCACTGGGCCTAGGCTCTTTCTCACCAAAACTAGAACATTAACCCCTGCTGGCATGAGATGAGCACTTGGGGGGACTTGGGTGTCGGACTTCAAACTCCACAGGGCTAGAGGTCTGACTATGCTCACCAACTCTAAACATGTGCCGATTGCTTAACAACCCTGAGCCTCGGTTTCCTCCTCTGTAAATTATGAGTAACATCCTGGTACTTGTTGCAGAGATGTAAACATTTTTTTTTAAATGGGTCGTGCGGAACCTCCAGATGAAGAAGTAGAACTCTCAGCTCTCTCCTGCACCATGCCTGCCTGGATGCTGCCATGCTCCTGCCTTGATGATAAGGACTGAACCTCTGAACCTGTAAGCCAGCCCCAATTAAATGTCCTTATAAGAGTTGCTTTGGTCATGGTGTCTGTTCACAGCAGTGAAACCCCAACTAAGACAGAGGACAATACTTCAACTAGACTCTAGACATTACCAAATAAAACCTCCAGTATACAGAATGGGTTATCGCTTTTTGAGTTGTTGGCCAGCAGGTTCCCGGAGACCCCTACCCCAAACATTACAGTTAGTGCCAGTGCTATTGGTCACCTCCAGAACCTGATGGCAAGACCCTGTTGCTGAAGACACACTTACTTGAATCATAGAACATAGGGAAATCTAGCTGGTACCTACTGGCAAGCATTCACAGTGCTGGAAAGTGCTATGTAGGTGACCAAAGGAGAAAAGTCAGCCCCAAATCTCACTGAGCTCTGAACCCTACAGGTGATGATAACAGCCTGCCTGGTGAGATATGCCCCCTGATGAAAGAGTGGTACAAATGTCATTTTCAAACAGGCTTGAAGGCCTGCATATCTGACACTGTCAATGAGGCCACGAATCTGTGGCTAGATATGTCATGGTCCCAAAGGGAAATCTACTACTATTATTCTGCTAAGTGGACAAAGCCAATAAAGCATCTCTTAATAACTTACTGCAATAATCATAAATCACACATCATTTAACCCTCATCTTCCTTCAGGAGAAGACAATTCACAGAAACTCACAACTGGTCAATACACAGAGAAAAAGGCATGGAAATGCTAAGTTCTCCAAGGTTCAGGGATCTACAAGGAAGAGAAGGCAGGATTAAGAACCAGAGGTGTAGACGACTTCAGGGAAACTTTTCCAGACAGCAGGGTAGGCGCACGTATGAACTAACAGAGCTTGTGAGAGCACGCACAAGACCTATCCCATGAGTATCTGGTTTTGTTTATTAAGATAGAGAAAGAATATGAAGTTGGGTAGTGAAGACTAAGAAAGATGATCTGGGAGGAACTGAAGGACAAAGATGAGTATGATATAAATATATTGTATGACACCCTCAAAGATTAAATAAAAACATTTTTTTTTTTCTAAGAGGCCCGCTCGGGACCTGAGTTCTCTGTATCTTGTTGGGCAGTTAGTGATTCCCACTGTTCTGAAGAGACTGGAGTGTGGGAACTTTGACTGAGTTCGTTCCGTGTGACACTGGGCAGGTGCTGGAACTCAGCCTGATTCAACGGGTGGCACATAGCTCTCGAGTGGGAATCCCTGGTCCTGGAGGTGGCCGGGGACCGATTGGCCTCAATCCTGGGGTCCCAGACTCTTCTGGGAACACAGCAGAATGGAGGTGGGGACGCACTGAGAGAGACGAGGAGGAAGAGAGAGCTCTGCGCACGCTCCCCACAGGAAGTGCTCGCTTGGCTGGAAGGCTGCTGTTTGTTTGAAGATGCAGACCACGCGGTGGAAACGCAAAAAAGCTTTCCATGATGGCAGACCCCAATGACATGAGGGAGTCTGGGGTTCCAAGAGTTTTATTGACATGTTGGAGATTTAGATGGTCTGTATGTGCACCCTCAGTTTAGGTCAGGGTAGGCCTGACTTAAATAGGGAAGGGGAAGCCGAGGTCCCTAGATTTTGCACAAGCTTTCAATTTCACATGGACCAGAGGAAGACTTTGCGTTACCATGGTTCTTACGCATTGGTCCTCATCAATAATACATGTTCACTTGGGACTTCATCCATACCTTTAATATTCACTGGAGGCATCCTCTGATCCTCACAGAGGGGTGGCTTTTAGACCAAAACACTGAACTGTTTTTCTTGCTAAAGTGCTTGAAGTTGAGCCCTGGATTACTTGCATGCGAGGCAGGTGCTCTACCACTGAGCTATATTCTCAGCTTCTACAATGAAATCTCCACCTACACAGGTTATTCAGACGTCTGCTGCGACCGTGCATATTCCCTCTGCTGAGTTACTCCTGCTGCCTTCCTGCAGTGTAGAATGGGACGTATGAATTTTTTATGACGTTTCCCGGCTGTCATATACCCGAACGCAGGCACTCAGCAAGCAGCGATTCTCTCTAGGCTCGACACTTCCCAAAGTGCTTCCGGAAACTCCCCCGGAAGCTTAACCCTCCTCTCTTAGCAGCCATGTTTTTGGAGGAAGGACGGCTTCCTGGAGATAAGGACCTGTCCAGAAGTAACGTTATTTGACTTCATTCTCCAAAGTCTATAATTTCTCTAACAACCTCAGAGTTGGGGAATAGAACAGCTGAGTAAGGACATCTCTGTGTTCTGTCAAGCATCTCGCCCTAAGTAAAGTCTCACTTTACCTACCTACTTGAGTGGGGGAATGGAAAGGAAAGAGTATATACATGAACATCTCAGAATATTGTCTAACAGTTTCCTTACAGTGCAATTTTTGTGTCATTTGTTTGTGACAGGGTCGTCTCATGTGATCCAAGCTGGCCTCAAACACACGTAACAGAGGGTGACTTAAAACTCCAGATCTTCTTGTCTCTACCTTCTCAGAGATGTGATTAAAGGTATTGCACCATTACCCATGCCTGAATTTGGTGCTAGGAATAGAAGTAACAGACTGTAGTGGATTATACAGTGTGACCCCTTTCCAGCCTAGGGTATCTAGGTGTTAATTCCTAGAAACTGTGACAGTTGCCTTATTTGCCAAAGACTTTGTAGAAAGAAACAACTAAGTCATATTTATCTTCAACCTCAGCCAGAAGTTGATGAAACATAATAAGACATTTTGATTTTAAATAATCCATATTTGACCTTTATTGCAGAACAGTTGGCAACATTTTAAACAATTGTGTTTATTTATTTAATTGCTTTATTGTTGGGACCGGTGGCACATGTCTGTAATCATAGCATTCTGGAGCAGAGGCAGGAGAATCATGAGTTTGAGGGGATATTGGAAGTTATAGCAAGTTCAAGGCCAGCCTGATCTTCTGAGTAAGCTAATTGAAAATATGAGGGCTGGGGTATAGCTCATGGTGAGTGCTTGCCTAGAATCCTCTGGGTTCGATACTCACGTATATCAACTTGATCAAAAAAAGTATTTTTTTTCATCAAAAGCTCATGTAACCCAGAAGTTTGTAGCTATTTTTTTAAAAAATATGAATTATTTAGTTCTATGACTTATTTGAAGATGTTACAAACAGTTTGTAACATCTGTTTGTTTGGCCACTTAGCTGGGGGCCTTTGGGACTATTGGGAACTTCCCACTCTGAGCCTTTGGCTGCTTCTCCTGCAGGACTATCACTGGCTCCTGGGTGTGCAGGAGCATTTAGGTCATTGGTACACAATTCATAGTTCTGGGCTCTGCCTTAGGTCTTTTGAATCAGATTTTCTAACATTGGGGTTCCTATGACTTTTTTGTTTGTGTCCTGGGGTTTGTTTCTTGAGACAGTGTCTCATTTTGTAATCTCGTCTTTCTTTGGACTCACAAAGATCCTCCTGTCTCAGTCCGGTAAGTGCTGGGATGACAGGCATGAGATACCATGTTCAGCTTCCATACACATTCACTTTTTAAAGATTTATCTTATGTGTATGCATGTTTTTGCCTGAATGTATCTATACACATTACATGCATGCTCGGTACCTGTGGAGGTCAGAAGAGGGCATCAATCCCCGGGAACTGGAATTACAGAGGCACAGTGTGGATACTGGGGATCTAACCCAGATTCTGTGAGGCACAAGTACTCTTAACCTCTGAGCCATCTCTCCAGCCTCCATCTGCATTTTAAGTAACTGAGTGATTATGATAAACATCTGAGTTTGGGAACTATTGAACTCCAGGGTCCTTCAAATTTCCTTTTTTTTTCTGATTTTTGTCCCTTCTATCACTGTCCTATTTCTGCCACTAGCTATTGTAACAAAGTAAACCACAAGATAAACAATAAAAAAAAAAAAGTTCATGATTTCATCATCCTCACATACCCCCAGAGTTTTGTGCTGGTAGGTAATAAGTACTCAATAAATACTCAAACATTAATCAATGGTGATTAAAGAAGCAAGTGTTATATAAATCCCAATCACCTACAGATAGAGAAACACAAAGAAAAGAAAACTACTTAAAACCTTCTCTGAATATGCTCTGGCAGGTCTTGCAGCTGTGTTACACATTTCATATATACACAAATCAGTGCCTACTCAGAGGAGCGGTGAGGAGGGGACTGAGAGTCTCCTGTGGGCTAGATTGTCCCGTGGTGTTTTACGGAGTTGGTGACAGCTTGTCATTCAACAGAAGCCAGCTTTCTTCTCTTTGATCTTCCCAGGGCCAGGACCACTAGTTCCTGTCTGGGTGAGGTGTCTTGGGGCCTATGCTGCTACTCTCTAAATCAGTAGGGGCCACATCAGGTTTCTGGCGACCCCAGCAGACGGGAGGAGACATCAGCCTGCAGTGGAAGTGAGCCAAGCATTCTGTTCTCTGCCCACGATATAAATATAATAACACCTCTTGTGATCCCTCAGTCCTTTGCCCTTTCCCCTATTCCCCACTGGCTACCCCTTGAGCTTACCCACTCAAACACTGTCTGCTGGCCTTGGCAGGTATCTGCTGAGGATAAAATCTGTTATAGGGGTGGGCAACTTAGCCAGGGGATATAGAGAAACTTGACATCCAGGCCAGGGTTGTAGCGGATGCGGGGGCTCCGGAGACAATGGCATGTTCCATGCTGTTGGTGACATCGCTGATTCTTGGCTCTGCCGACCGCATCAAGTTAACCAACTTTTCAGTATCTGTTTGAGACATTGAGGGTGAAAGGAGAATAGAACAAAAGCTTTTGTTATTATTTTTTTTAAATGTGCTTTTTCCCCCAAATTTTATCCAAGGAACCTGTCTATCAGAAGATCGATTTAGTGTTTGAAGCAAGTCTCCCACACAATTCACAGTATCCCTTACTAAACACCTGTTTACAGAACCATTATAATATCTTATTTTTCTCTCTCTAAACACTAGAACTGTGTCCTGATATCTCACTGCTTTATTAGATGATCAACAGAAAGATTCTGCCCAATTCTTCTACAATAAATCACCTAGCAGCTGTGTGACCTGGAGCGTGAGCTGTGATCATCTGTAATAATGTGGACCTTAGAGAGCAGCGAAGATGATTGTCATCTTTCTGTCCCTGAGAGGAAAACATAAAGGGAGTTTTGACTCAGTCCTGCTATTCTGCGCTTGCATGAAGTCAGACATCGGGCATAGTGTGAAAATGCTCTCTTCATGGTGTCCAAGAAGGAGCAAGGGATGGAAGAGATGAAGAAGGAGGGATGGAGGGATGGAAGGACAGAGGGATGGAGGGACGGAGGGAATGGAGGCAAAGGGCAACATACAGTCCCCAAATGCGTGTTCCTAAGGACACACTCACTATTTCAAGTAGGGTCCAGATAAAGTCTGCGTTATGTCCCACAGGCTGGGGAGGTCTGAACCACCAGAAGATTAATCCTTTGTTTGTTTGGTTTTGATTTGAAGACAAAGTCTTACTCTGTATCCTAAGCTGGCCTGGAACTCACTATATAGCCCAGGCTGATCTCAAGAACTCATGGCAATCCTCCTGCCTCAGTCCTTCAAATACTGGAATTACAAGTGTGAGCCTTCACTCCTGTCTTCCCCAACCTTTCTAGAGTGCGCGTGCATTGTGTGTGTGTATGTGTGTGTGATCCTGGGGATTGAGTACAGAGTCCCAGAAACACTAGTCAAGTACTCTATCACTGAACTACAGCCCAGCAAGCTTGATCATTGATAACACCATGTGATTCAATGGCTCCCAGAAGGCCCCACTTCTGAATATTGCTGTCTTGGGAACCCAGCCTGTAACATGTGAGTTTTCAGAAGCCATTTCCATTCAAACCATAAGAGTTTGATCTAGCAGAGTAGATGATATGGAAGGACAGATGAAAGATGTGCATAGTCATACACACACACACACAACACACACACATACACACATACAATACACATCATATACATATAACACACAGATATATACACATGCATACAAACATAAAAACATACACACATACATATATACATACACACATATATATACATACACACATACATATACCCATTATATATACTACATACATACATACTACACTATACATACACACAGCATATACACATATACAATACATAACACATACACATATATACACATACACACACACCATACACACATATACATACACACATGCATATACACACATATGTATACACACAGATACATACACATACATACAAACATAAAACATAAACACATACATATACATACACACATACATATATACATATACACACATACACATACATACACACATACATATATACACATACATATACACACATACATACACATACAAACACATACACACATACACATACATATACACACATACATACACATACAAACACATACACACATACACATACACATACACAATATACATATACACACATATACACACATATGCAGATATACATACATACACATACAAACACACACACATACATATACAACATACATACACATACAAACACATACACACATAACATACACACATATACACATACACACATATACACACATATGCAGATACACATACATACACATACAAACACACACATACATATACATATATACACATACACACATACATATATACACACATATACACACATACAAACACATACATATATACATATACACACATACATACACATACACATACATACACACGCATAAATCAAAACTAAGTGAAACTATTGGCTAGTGGGATACCTAGTTACTGCTGTTAATATTTCTTCTATGAGTTCTGTTGTCTACAAAAACATCTGGGGAAAAAGGTATTAAGATCAGTGATTCTGAACACAGGTGTGGAGACACAGATGGGTGGCTAAGTAGTTCAAGCCTGTTGGAGCTCATGACATGAATAGTAGGCAGGCCTCAGGCACCTCACCATGCCCTCCTCCCAGACTCTGGGACAGGGGTAGGTATGTAAAATGGGGGAGGGGTGGGATTCAAACTTCAGCAAGAGTAAGGACTCCAGAGAAAGTAGGCTTGAAGGTCAGACTTCCCTGACAAGGCATTAAAGCTGGGAAACAGTAACAAAGCTGTCCTGATTTAGCCTGCTCTAGGCAAGTAAATCATCCATTAACTCTGGGCCAGGATGCTTGGAGACAGTCGGTGGGCCTGGGCAAAGGCACTCAAGAGTCCTTAGCCAGTCTCTAGAGAGCGTCCTGAGGAGAAAACTGTAGAAAACTCTAGCTATACTTTGCCGCCCCCACCTCTCAAGAGCCATGCTCACTCTCACCAGGCAGACTGTCTTTTTAGTGATGCTGTTCTCAGACACCTCCGATGTTGTACCCAGTGTGACTCTCCCACCAGTGAGGCCTGGGCAGGAGGGTGACTGTGAGTTCTGCATACCCCCTCTCTCAGGTACATAGAGCCCATGCAGGTTGAAGGAAGACAGGGCTGGGCCTCAGAAGGTAGCAAAGGTCCTCAGAGACATGTGGAAGGAGGTGTCCTAGATACAATGGTAGGCTCTTACACTGTTTTCTGACATATTTGTTAGCTCCAATTTTTCGTGGTATGGAAAGAGAGACAGATTCCCGCCCCGCCATCTGCTCTCCTAGATAGTAATGGAGAGCATAGGGTTTGGATTTGAGTCCTTGAGAAAGCCAACACCTCCAGACACTTGTGAATATTATACTTTATACAAACATGTCCTTTTGGGTTGGGGAGTCATTTTTGTTTATTTTTGAGACAAAGTTTCACTTGAAGCCCAAGGTAGCCTCAGATTCACTATGTAGCTCAGGATAGTCTGTTTCTTTAGCCTTCTGAATGCTGGGAGTGCAGGCTTGTACCACCCCGTGCCTTTGAATATTCTATTGTTTATTTGAGAGAGGGTTTCTTTGTGTATCCTCCCTGTCCTAAAACTCACACTCTAGATCAGGCTGGTCTCAAACTCACAGAGATCCACCTGCCTCTGCCTCCCTGAGCATGGGAGTTAAAGGTAAATGCCACCACCACCTGGCAGAATAATGATTCTTTAAGGTTCTCTCTTTGTAAGATAAAAACTTAGAGCATGTAGGTACATTACATTACCAGCATAATGGTGGAAAGAAGGCCATACTCAATCTAAAGGAAGAGAATGATCATAACCACAAGTTTGAATTCAGATTGTTCTTACTGGGACTCGGTGTTTCTACAAATCTATGTGTCTCTGTGTATGTCTCTTTTTGTGTATTTACATGTGTGTGTGTGTATGTATGTGTGTGTGTCTTGTGTATGTATGTGTTGTGTGTCTGTGTGTATGTATGTGTGTGTGTGTGTGTCTTGTGTATGTTGTGTGTGTGTGTCTTGTGTATGTGTGTGTGTGTGTCTTGTGTATGTAGTGTGTGTGTCTGTGTGTATTGTATGTGTGTGTGTGTATGTATGTGTGTGTGTGTGTGTGTGTGCTGTGTATTATGTGTGTGTGCTTGTGTATGTTGTGGTGTGTGTGTATTTACATGTGTGTGTGTTGTGTATGTATGTGTGTGTGTGTGTATGTATGTGTGTGTGTGTTTGTGTATGTGTGTGTTTTCTGTGTGTTGTGTTTGTGTGTGTGTGTGTGTGTGTTGTGATGTGTGTGTGTGTGTGTTTGTGTTTTATGTGTGTGTGTATGTTTTGTGTGAACTGAATTTTCACCATAACTCTTACAAATGAAAACAAACTGAGAGATTAACTTTCCAGCAGACAGTTGAAACTTGCACCTGGATAGCTTAGATCTGACCTAAATAGCACCAAAATTGCCTCTCAGCCACAGGGACCCAAGCTAACGACGTCTAGAGGGAGTGGAACAGGGCTGGGCATATGACCGCTTCCCTCAAGAACATGCGTCCCTCAAGAACATGGCTCAACCTTCCTTGGCAGGCAGCCAGAGGACTGTGTCACACTGTGTTTCTATTATCAAGAGTTGCCCTCACAAAGGGCAGTTATGGAGGAGGCTCCCCAGGAGACTTCTCCCCAAGGCCCTAGTAGTTACAATAAAGAGACACCACAGAAGGAATTCTCATGGCGCCTCCCTCTTTTGAAATCTGTACTTCAGAATGTTCCAAGGGGACATTGGGCCCTCTGATTCTCAGACTGGCTTTCTCCCTCATAGTAGGATATGCCCACTACTGGCATTTCTTTCTACTACTCCTTCACCATACCCACTCACGTGCCCCACTGGTTCATATGTCCCTGGACTAGATGCACTTCTGAGATTACCACCCTCCAGGCTCCAAAGGTCACAGACGCCTGTTAACTTGGTGAGAGAATGGGAGCGGCTAGGCTCAGCTCCACATGATCGCTGTCCTCTTTAGCAAGCTATGTTTACACAGTAATACAGCATCTTGAGAGAGAGGCATGTGGAGGCCTGCCTGGGATAACAAGCCCAGTGGTTTCCTTAACTCTTTTTCGTCTTTTGATTTTTGAGGCAGTTTTCCACTGGACCTGGAGCTCACTGGATGGCCAGCAGATCCTATGGAGCCTCCTTCTCTGCTTTCTGGGATTTGAGTTATGTGCTCTTGTGTCCTGTTTTTTTATGGGAGTGTCAGGGATACAAACTCAGGTTCTCAGTAAGCATTTTACTGACCGGGATATCTCAGTCCCGTAGGCTCTATGTACAGATG
This sequence comes from Mastomys natalensis, assembly GCA_021653895.1. Classification (NCBI taxonomy): domain Eukaryota; kingdom Metazoa; phylum Chordata; class Mammalia; order Rodentia; family Muridae; genus Mastomys; species Mastomys natalensis. Next base: position 192,267 of record JAJTUV010002426.1, read on the forward strand.
AAAAACTGAGGCTAAGATGACCAGTGGTTTGGAGCGGAGGCTGGTGGACCCCTGTGATTACGGCATTTGGGAAGCAGAGGTAGAAAGGTTCAGAGTCCAAGTTCATCCTGAGCTACATACATAGGAGGTTTTAAGACAGCTTGGCAGTCTGTCTGGCTCCGGCACACACGTTCTATGTCACTTTGCTAATTCTCTTCTCAGTGCAAGATCTACCTGCACCTGATGTTTGGAGGACAAGTGGCAGGAGCAGGCAGCATCCCTCCACGCACCCTGCCTTTCCCCACACTGTGGCTTTGCTATGTAGGCTCTAATTTAAACTCTGGCTTTGCTACTAACTGTATGTATGAATCTCTGGGGCTGGACCTCATCATCTGTAAACTTGAAATCCAGCCAGTGACTCCAAACCTCCAGATCTTCCTCAGAGAACCCACTTCTGCCTGGAGACTCACAGGTTTGGAAATACTCCTCTCCGTAGCTATCTCGGGTCTCCTGTGGCAGCCGATCCCACAGCTTCTTCATGCGTGATTCCAGAGCTTCTTGGCCCAGAATGGATGTCTTGTAGTTTCCAGGCTCGATAATGCTGACCTTCACCCCGAAGAAATGAAGCTCGCGCCTGCCAGATTAAGAGTTGCATTTGGTTTAGCCTCATAACGACAAGCATCAGAGACACATCTGGAAGGACCTGTCTCTCTGGGAACCTGGAAGTGTTCATCCTATCATAAAAGCTAATTTCAACACTGCCTTCATGCAAGTAAGCCTTCCTTAGGGCTTCTGTCATTTCCCCAACTGATCAGTAGTCTGCGGTAATTTGCATTAGGCAAAAACAACAGGAAGCCAGTGAAGAGTCTAGGCCAAGGCCTCCCCTCCTCCAGGGTTCTTCCCACTCAGCCCTTCATCACCCATGTGACAAAGGAATAGTGTATCTGTAAAAAGCCCTCATCTTCTGAGGGCTTCCAGATGCACCTCTGCTCCAGGCCTCCCTCTGTTTGGAAATCTGTCTGTCTGTCTGTCTGTCTTCCTTTCTTCTTCCCTCCTTCTCTCTCTGCTTTGCTCTTTCTTTCCCTCCTTCCCTCCCTCTCTCTCCCTACCCCCTCTCTTCCTCCCCCTCTCTCCTTTTTCTCCTTCCTTCCCTCTCACTTTCTCTCCTCTCTCTCTCCTCTCTTCCCCTTCTCTCTCCCTCCTTTCCCCCATCCCTCCCTCCCCACTTCTCTCTTCCTCCTCTCTTTTCTTCTCTCTTTCCTTCTCTTTCTCCCCCCTCTTCTTCCCTCCCTCTCTCTCCCTCCTTCCCTTCCTCTCTTCCTGTCTCTTCTTCTCTCCCTTTCTCTCTCCTTCCCTTCCCCTCTCTCTCCTTCCCCTCTCCTCCCTCCCTCCCTCCCTCCCTCCCTCCCTCCCTCCCTCCCTCCCTCCTCTCTCTCCTCCCCTCCTTCCTCCCTCCCTCCCCACTCCTCTCTCTCCCTTACAGGCCTATCAGGGTTTTCCATACTCTGGGTCCACCCAAGAGAAGACCCACCTGGTGTCTTCTATCCTCACCCCACACAATTTTCTCCTCACTTCTTCTCTTGGTCCTTGAAGAAGGTACCAGCCACTGTTTGAGCTTCTCCCCTAGAACCACTCTGCCCATACACTGTCACTCTCGGGCCTTCATTACTGTGGTAAAGCCCCAAGATCCCCAATGGCTTGGTATCAGAACTCAGTTACCTGATGCTATCAGAGAAGGCCTCAACACCAAACTTGGAGACACAGTAACCGCCACCGATGACAGCCACAATGCCACCAGAGCTGGACATGTTGACCACCCTGCCCCGGGCTTTCTTGATCATCGGTAGCATGCTCAGGGTGACATCAATCAACCCCACCAGGTTTATGTTGATCACTTTCGCAAAATCTTCCTTGGTCAACCATTCATTGGGACCACTGGGCAGGCCCACTCCAGCGTTGTTCACCAGGGCCCAGAGGCCTAGAGTAAGAGAGAAAGGTAGACAGAGTCACACAGGAGTCAGCAAAATCTCTGAGAAAGTTCCAGGGGCCACTACCCAACAGCTCAGCCCAAGGATGGCTGAGCAGGTCAACAGCACACAAGGACAGTGAACAGACATGCTCAAGGGTGCTGTGGTTTGGGATTCTTATGGTCTGCCAACTAAACCAGGCTCTGTTGCAGCTGTGCAAACAGAAGGCATGGGATACAGAGTATGAGATACAGCACTTTTGTACAAACCGGTTACGGCTTGACTTCTATCACCATGCATTCTTTTCTCTATTCTTCTAAGTTCCCTATTACCAAATCAGTCCATCCATGCATTGATCTAGCAAACTTCATTCATTCATTCATTCATTCATTCATTCATCCATCATGTGTCTGCTCTGGACCAGTTACTAAGCAAAGGAGGCATAGAGTGAATAAGTCGGGCTCTTACACCTCCAGAAGTTCAGACACCAGAAAGAAAAGTGTGGTCAGAATATTTATAGATAAATGCAAAAGAGTATTTAATAACTACTTGTGGAAAGTGTTATCTCTTTTAATTAGGTAGGTAGGACTGGAGAAAAACAGTGTGGTTACCCAGCTCTTGGAAAGCCTCAGGGTTGAAGAACTTCAGGTTCTAGGTCTGGTTGTAGCTCTAGCCTTGGTTAGATTCCTTCTCTCCCTTGACCTTGGGTCCCCCATCAAACAAGCTATCGAAGTTATTCCCACAAGCCTGTTCGGGGAGGGAGTCATGGGAGAAAGTTCCCTTCACTTGTTTTACATACTGAGCTTTTGAGGGAAATTCCACCAGGAGAGATTATGGTAAAGACAGAAGCAGCTTCTCCCTTCCTCAGGGATCCATGAACCCATCCCCTGATCTCCCTGTTCTTTTCCCTGGTGCAGTCCCATTGATTCACACAGACCCTCTTGCTGCCACCGTGCACCCTCTCCTAAGGGCAGATCAGGGCTCATGCTTCGATTCTGACCCCTCTTTCCCCTAGTTCTGGGGTCTTCACCTAAGCAACACCTCTCCCCATCTTATCCTTTCTTCAAATTAGAGCAGCTACAGGGAGATAACAGGCTGGTAGGACTAAGATCCTTCTCAGCTAAGGGAACTCTCTTGCCTTACAGAAGAGAAAGTGAGGCTTCTGAGCCTCAGACCCTAACCTGTTAGTGGCCTGTACTCCAGAGAGGGCTACGTACCGCTGGTACCTCTGACAATGTGCTGGTTAAGTGTAATGTATTATCTTTGCTTGTTTCCCTATAAAGAATGATAGGTAGTCAGAGCTCTAGGGCTATGCTTACCAGAGCCTCTCTATCCCCTTGCCTCAGTTTCTCTGCTCCGAGATGCAGATGTCAATCACCTCACGCAATCCCTAGTGCTTCTTACACAGAAGATGTTGTGCATGAAGAATAACGGTTCTCCAAAGATGTCACCTTCCCAGAACCTGGGAATTTGTTAGATTGTATGAGAAAGAGTTATAGGTGGAAGGAAGGCAGCTAATCAACTGATCTTGAGCTGGGAGACTTTATCCCAAGTTCACTGGGTAAGCCCATATAACCACAGGGTTTCTAAGCAGAAAAAGAATAACGGAGCCAAAGAACCAGAGAAATAAAAAACCTTTAAGAGAAAATGTACCAAGCTTATTGGAAGAGAGAATGAGCCATGAGCTAAGAAATGATAATGTGTTTCTCCAGCCTCTTGGAGGCACCAGTGATATGTGGCCCTCTCTAGAGCATAGACCACTGATGTGCTAGGATCTGAGGCTTGAGGGCCTCATTTTCTCCTCTGTCAGAATGTAGGTGTAGCCTCTGAAGGTTGAAGATCTGGATGTGAGTTCTGCCCTAGAGTCCCCCTCGATGAGCAAAGCTCTGCTGGGACCTTGAGTATCGAGAACCACTTTGTATTTATTTCCTCAGGAATATGAGGTAATAAATGTGTGTTGTTTAGCCTATTCATTTGCATGAATTTGTTGCAGCAGCAACAGGAGACCGATACACCCAGTGAGTAATGAACACCAAAGGCCGGAGGAGGGACAGTGTGGTGGAAGAGGCTCACCCTTGCTGAATTATTTATTAACTAACTCATTCAGAAAATATCTGCTAAGCACCTTCATAGGTGTTAGGTTTCATCCTCAGGACATGGGGTGGGTAAAAAAGACACAAAGCCCACTCTCAGGAGACTTTCTTTACCCTAGCAGAGAAAAATACGATAAGAGAGAGAGAGAGAGAGAGAGAGAGAGAGAGAGAGAGAGAGAGACAGCAGGATAGCTCAGCAGAAAGTCCTGCAGCACAAGCCTGAAGACCTGAGTTCCATCCCCAGGGCTCACATGGTGGAAAGAGAGAAATGACATCCAAAAGTTATCCTTTGGCTCACACACACATTTTTTCCTTCTGTCTTTTTTTCCTGTGACTCCAGATCCACAGAATGAATGCTTTCTTCTGACCTCCTCATGCATGGTACACACAGACACACAGAGACACACACACAGACACACACAGACACACACAGACACACACACAGACACACACAGACACACACACACAGACACACACAGACACAACCACACAGACACACACAGACACACACAGACACACACACAGACACACACACAGACCACACAGACACACACAGACACACACACAACACACACACAACACACAGACACACACACGACACACACACAGACACACAGACACACACAGACACACACACACAGACACACAAGACACACACAGACACACACACACACAGACACACAGAGACACACACAACACACACACACACAGACACCCCCCCCAATCATAACAATAACAACATATTTTTTAAAAAGTAAAATGCATTATGTACTAGATAGGGCTAAAGAGAAAATCAGCAAAGAGCTAGAAGTGTTGGCTTGACCTGGGCAGAGGTCTAGCTTCGACTCTTCAGGAGCCAGCACTTCTCCCAGTTTCTATACTCATAAGTAAGCAATCTTATGTCCACACCCTGCATGCTACATGTTCACCAGGAAAATCCCCACACATTGTTGGTACAGCCCCCAGCACAGGTTCATTTCTCCATGGAGCAAGCCCCTGCCAAAGTCAACAACATCTATGGTGAGGTACAGAAGAGACCAGCCGGTCACACTTATAGAGTTCTACCTTTTGCCCCTTTATGATTGTCCCTAGCCTGAGCCTCCCAAGAAACATGGAGCCAATAGTGGGACTCCTGAAGTCTCTAAACTACTTCAGAGGTTTGGGCGTTCAGAGCTTTCCAGCTGCTGCCTCGGAGGGGGAAATTTCCTCAGGGTGTTTCTTCCTCATCTCAGCTGGCCAAACCATTCAGTGACTCCAGATTCTACTGGACCAGAGCCTCCAGCCTGTTTCCACTTCATCTCTCCAAACCCATTTGAACATCAGGGCCCCAGAGACAGACAGACAGACAGACAGACACACACACCACACACACACACAGAAGAGAGAGAGAGAGAGAGAGAGAGAGAGAGAGAGAGAGAGAAGAGAGAGAGAGAGAGAGAGAGGAAAAAGAGAATGTTGAAGAATGCAGTTCACCCCACCTTGCTCGCCCACTTGGTCCCTCACCCACTGGGCTGCTGCCTTGATGTTCTCCGACTTGGTGACATCTAGGAGGAAAATCTGTAGCTGGTAGGAGGTATCCTGCAGGAGTTTCTGAGCCCCCTCCTCAGTGAGGCAGGCAGCGAGCACTTTCATGCCCCTATCAACCAGCTGTTTGGCCAACAGGTTCCCAAAGCCGGAGTCACAGCCGGTGATGAAGACATACTTCTCAGAGAGGTTTTTAACCAGATTGCAATTTTTGAACCAGCGGTACATAAAAGCAAAGTCTGTGAGGGCTGCCATCGGAGCTGATGTCTGAGGACGGACCCAGGAGGGTAGGATAGGCTGATCCTCAGAGCCCAGCAGGCAGCCCACCGGAACCCACAGGAAAGGAGAGCTTCTGAGACTTACAATAGATACGGGCATCTGGGTGAGCCTCTCTGTAATTTTATAGGTGGCTGCATTGCCACAGCAATTAGCTCAGATGCAAGAAATTCAAGTCCAACCTGCAATGTGTCACTCTGACAAAGCCACTGCCCTGGTCTCCTCATCTCTCCTCTCCACCTTTCAGGGAGGGGTCAAAAAATGGAGAGATTCATAGTCGTGGGAACTCAAGTGCATTCTGGGAAGGGGCACAGGAGACAAAGAAGGGCTCAGATCTGATCCGAGCTCTTGTAAGAAAACCCCACCCCGGTTTTACCTCCTGCCTAGGGATCAAAACCATCTGCCATGCATTCAGGCATGTCAACAAATTTAATTTTTATTATGTGAAAAAAAAAAAAAGACAAAATCATTAATACAAAGCAAACAAAAGCTGAATTTGAGTACTGAGTCCCAGTACAACTGAACACCAGCTTGTCAGCCCTTAGGGATCTTTAATTAATTTATTTAGTTTAGTTTAGTTGTTGAGACAGTCTCCACAACAGCCCTGGCTGGCCTAGTCTGAACTTGCCAAGTTGACTTCAAATGGGTGACAGTCCTCCTGCCTCTAGCAGGCACTGGGATTTCAGGCAGGCGCCACTACAACCGTGTTCTCTGGAGATGGTAAGTGAGTCTCCATCATGAGAGATGATAAAAAAACACAGAGTTTTCCCAGGCTGGGTGTGACTCCACTGTGCTGACTCTAGAGGAGTCTAGGGGAGGCTGGAGGTATGAGTTTCAACTTTAAAAAAGTAGAAGACTCCAACAGCTGGGTGTGGTTCCTCACATTTGCTTCAGCTGGCTTGGGAGGTAGAAATGGAGGATCTGGAGTTCAGAGGTCATCCTCAGCTACATATCTAGCCAGAGGCCAATCTGGGATATTTGAGATCCTGTCTCAAACAAACAAAACACCCCAAACCAACCAGAACCTTGGTGGTGGTAGGGCGGGTGATATTCAAGTTACCAGCAAGGAACCTCCACAGTGGAAACCAACCCAGTATTCCACCCATCCTACCTGCTTGTGACCTGGCCATTGTAAGAGCCCAATACTGAGGGCTCATCAGCTCCCTGAGGAAAGGCCTCCGGGGGAAGGTTCCTTTCCCTCTATCCTAAGGATCAGGCACATTTTAGATAGTTCAATGAGCTGGAGACTGAAGGCAGGGAAGGTAGACAGAGCAAGGGAGGGACTAACACGCCATGTGAGATGATTTGGAGGGAGGCCGAGGCCAAGGCTCAGAAAGCATCAGGGGCCAGCACTTACAGAGGGTGATTCCAAATGATGGAGATCTTGCAGAAAGTCAGGTGGGATGCTGCTGAAGCAAATGCAAGAAGGAAATCAACTGGGCGTGAGTCTCAAAGGGGCCACGCCTAGCACTGTGTAAATGGCAGGGACCTGGTAATGCTGCGAGCTTTCTTGGCTCAACATCCGGGGCCATCAGGATGAGAAAGGTCACACTAGCTGACCTCATCCTTGTTTAGAGGGTCTGATACAAAAATCGGGTACAAAAGTTCCCTAAAGAGGAGGAGCAGTGGGTGTGTCTTTACTCATTTACCAATGAAGGCAGATAAAGAGATTATCACACCCACCGTCAATTTCCGTGGGTGAGAATAACTACTATAATTTTTGAGTCAAATTTGAAGCACATTTTATTAAATATTGGCCAGGACGATAACAATGCCTTGGTTGACACCTACGGTTCTCAGAGAATGGCCATGAATTACCTTAGCTGCTTATAAAGGCAAAATCCACAAGGCTACATACTTCCCACCTTCATCTAATTGGGGCAAGCAGACATCCAGACATACCTCCCACCTATGTGGGATGAAGAACACCCTGTGCAGCTGGGGCAACCTACCTTGTTCACAGAAGTGGGAAGACGTGAGCAACAGACCTCAACACTCTAGGAAGTTTTCTGTCCTTGGTCAAGTGAGACTTACAGGTTAGAGGTGCTTTTTGTTTTATAGATCTCTTGAGCACAGTAATTTAAACTTAAAAAAAATAACTTTAGTCTTCACTCAACAGAGTGGGTCATTCTGTACCAAAGGTATAGGTGGGAAATAAACTCATCAGCCCATCTCTGAAGGGCAGAACCAAAGCCCATGGGTGGTGGAGATGGGCAATGGTAAGTGACAAACCTACGTGCTTCATATTTTCCTTGAGGCCGTGGCATATCCTGTGCGGGTCTGGCTGTCATCCCTCCATCTCTGTTGGCCTCCTGGGTCAGTGATCAAGGACCTCATGCCTGGGAGAAAGCAGTATTCCTTAACACTGAGCAGGCCGAGGGGCAGCGGGCTTTCAACCTCTCCATGTCTGCCCCAGGGCTCATCTGAGATATTAATCTTGATCCTGGGGAATACGAGGAATACAAACTATGTTTTTCAGATAAGGAATTGTATATGTATACACACACAACACATACACATGCACAGACATATACACATATAGGCCTACTCCATATAAATATATACACACACATATATATATACACATACACATATATATACTTTATATATATATATACACATATACTATATATACATATAACATATATACATATGAACATACACATATACACATATATACATATATGCTTACTCCATATATATATGTGTATATATACATATACACAAACATATACACACACACACACACAAACATATATATATATTTGTTTGTGTGTGTGTGTGTGATTTGGCATGGTGTCCTCAGTTTCCTCTCGACTACTGGCCTTCTGAAACTTATTTCTGTCCCACCTCGGTTCTTTGAATTGATGTCCTTGGCTATTTCTAGTCCTGCCCCCAAGGGAAACACAGTTCATTATTCAGCAAAACCTTCTTGATTTCTCACACTCCTCTGCCCACCTGAGAATCCATACCTAATAATTCACAGCTCGTTCTCCACCCTAACCAAGTTACGGGCTCTGATTAACGTCTCTGGGGCTAGCGATCAGCTTGGAAACGGGGACTTTCTGAATAAAGGCAGTTGCTATTAATAACCAGGAGGTGATATAAAAATGCATTTACAGCCACCTGTGCCTAGTGGGGCACACCTGTAGTGTGAGCTACTTCAGAGGTGGAACTGTTCCCGCCATGAAATGACAGGCTTGAGACCTTGAACCTGACTAGTGGAGGTGAAGGAGTGGAGAAAGAACAAACACACAGACACATGTACAGAAAAGTTGGCATCAGGTGCCTTGTGTCAGCACTGAGGGTCCTCAGCTGCCTCCCCTGAAACCTCAGCTCCTTTATCATGAATAGCAAGGGCGAGAGGTCATCTAGTCCTGTCTGAAGGAAGCTTGTCTCAGGCTGGAAACCTCCAGAAGGGGGAAGCTGCAGTTGCTAGTATTTATGCACTGGTCAATCATCCACCAACACCTGAACTTGGGCCAGTGGAAGAGGCTTTGCCAATTCTGAGCCTGACCCATATAGAGAAAAGCTTTGCCGGTTCCCAAGGGTCTGAGGCCTCTACCTTGTCATGGCAATGCCTGGCCAACAGTACACATTCACCCAGGACTACACTCATGCAGGGCTTCCTCCTTCCCTATATTGCTTCAGTGTCTCCAGTGCTGGTATCATGAGAGTGTGCCATCATGCCTTGCTGTCCTTTTATATTTGAACACTAGATACAAATGCTAATATTACACATGAGAATGGAATGCATTGAAACACTTTAAGGCAATTCATTGTAAAACTTACAACGGGTGTTAGTTCCAACATTGGAGTCATAAAGGTACAGGATGATCAAGATAAGATGTAAAGGAGCCAGAGTCTCCAAATGCTCCTTTGGAGTTTGTTGGTATCAGGCCCGAACTCAGTGACGGCACATCCAGGTGACAGAGGCGACCCTACATCGTTGCCAAGGCAACCGCCATACACTCCCAGAATCCACCTGGCTACCTCACCTTTACCTGGGAAAAGGCTACGTCATCGTCCATATAAATAGAAAGACTCCCTGACCTAGCTCTCTCCACTCCACCCCACCCCACCCCCGCGCCATCTGCCATCTCCTCCGGTTTCTCTCCCCACCTTTGCCCTCCATCCTGAATAAACAGCTTCCCCATGGAACCGTTTGGTCTGGTGTTTTCTGTTTAGCTGTGTACCAAGTTTAATATTGGTCCGTTGGTGCAGCCACCTCTGCCGCCACCTGCTGCTACCTGACCTTGTGAATTTCCACCGCTGCTACAGACAAGACTTCCACCATGTGAGCTGTGCTGCTGGGCCCCCACGTGGTGCTCTACCATGTGGGCTGGGTAGCCAGACAGGGACACAGACCTCACTGTTCCACCTTTCCTGATACCAGACTGCACAAGCCTGGAAACACACAACAGCGTATTAATTGGTAAGGAACTTCCAATTGGTGGAAGGGACCCTGGACGCCCAGTTAGGGCTTGGCCAGCCTTCCCTGGACTTAGGGGTTGGCTTTTCATTGCCCCAGTCCATATGACTGGCCTCTAGCTGACCTATGACTTAGGACATTGGCTGTTGAGTGACTCCCCCTCCTTGAAAGTAGTTCCCAGCTCCCCTCAAACTCTTGCAGCTGCCGGAAATCCTGGTACGAGGTGGGCTACTTTCTGGCGAGCTCTGGGAGTTCTGCTGAGGCCCCTAGATATTCTTGTGACAACCTGATATCTAGGTGTTTGTCTGATTTTTCGTTGCCGACTTTTCTTTCAGGATGCTATAGAATAGCTCTGGTAACAGTCCCCGTCACCCAATGGGCAACACATTGTCTTCGACTGTACCTGCAGACATCCCACTGGGTTGTCTCCTGAAAAACCTCAAATCTCTAAGATTAACGCCTGAGCTGAGGCCTTCCAAATTGATACACCTTTGCAATAAGGTCTGGACTCAATACCCTCTAGGTAATGGACTAAGGTGGCGACTTAATGGCACGCTAGACCCAATTATTTTAAAGGGTCTTAACACATACTGCCAGCAGTTTGGTAAATAGAAAGACATCCACTATGTTCTAGCATTTATCTACCTTCATTATACTCCTTTCATGTGTTCTACCTGTTCCCCACACCCAAGGTTTCTTAGCCATGAAACTTGCTCAACCCCCAGAGTTCCAGTACATCACCCAATTCTATAGCTTGACTTTCCATGATGCTCATATGATTCTCACTAACAATTTGCTTCCCAACGAATGCAGGTGAGTTTGGGAAGAGGCAAAAAATGCATGGAGATCAGATTCATCAAACAGACGGAACATATCCAATCAGATCTGAGGCAGTTCCTGATCAAGATCCTCGATTCTGCAGGTGATAGCTTAGCCATAGATAGATTTATAACATGTCTTTTTGGCAGGCCTAAGAAAGGTGGCATTAAAGCCAGTAAACTTTGAGAAACTCCAAGAGGTTGTCCAGGACAAACAGGAAATCCTGTCTCAGTTTTTAGAATGCCTTACAAAGGCTTTATTGCAGTATACTAAATTGGACCCTGAAAACCCAGAAGGTAAGCAACTTCTGATGACCTATTTTTTTCCCCAGAGCTACCCCAACATAAAAGCTAAACTTAGGTGATTGGAGAAGGGGCCCCTAACTCCACAGGCAGAAGTCTTGGCGCTGGCCTTCAAGGTGTACCATGAGAGAAATGAGAAATCCTGAAAACAGAAATACCACATACTGGCAAAGGCTATCCCACCAGCCTCAGCCACTACCCCAGACTCCTGGTCTTTGAAGGCTCAGAGACCGCCTGGCTCCTGCTATAAATGTGGTCAACATGGTCATTTGGCAAAGGCTTGTAAGCCAGCCCCAGTAAGCCAAGGGACCATGTCCCAGGTGTCATCAGAGGGGACATTGGGCTGTTGATTGCCCTCATGTCACTCAGAACAGAGGGACATCACTCCCAGAAAACCCTTCAGGTGACCTTCTAGGCTTGGCTATGGAGGACTGATGGGGTCCGAGCTCTTTCAACCAGACCACATCCTATCACTAGCAGGGAGCCCGGTAGATATTATGGTATGAGGAAGACCCATTTCCTTCCTCTTGGACACTGGGGCTACTTACTCAGTCCTGATGGAGTTTTGGGGACCCACCTCACCTTCGAATTTTCCTATTGTCGGGGTAGGAGGACAACCTTACCTTCCTCATCAGACCCCCTACTTAGTTGCATTTTTAGGGGTATACCTCTCACCCATTCCTTTTTGGTAGTGCCTACACGTCCTGTCTCCTTATTGGGAAGGGATATTTTAGCTAAGTTGGGAGCTTCTATTTCCTTTGCTCCACCAATTCGCTTAAGCCCAAGCTCGCCAGCAGTTCCTCTGCTCCTCCTTTTAGCCAGTCAACCTACTAACACTAACATGCTATTTCCCCTACCAGCTTCTCACGTTGACCCCGAGTTTGGGACGTCCGGAACCCCTCTGTTGCTAAACACTCTCTTGTTGTCATCCAGTCACTGGACTCTACCAGGTACATCACGCAAGCACAATACCCTCTCTCTCTCCAGAGCCTCAGGGGACTTAAGCCTATCATTTCTGACCTCTTAAGGGAAAAATTCCTTCATCCCACCTCTCCCCCTTTAACACCCCTATACTGCAGTTAAGAAACCTAATGGCACCTATCGACTGGTTCAAGATCTCAGGCACATTAACTCCACAGTGGTTCCCCTCCATCCTGTTGTAGTTAATCCTTACACACTTCTTCTACTATCCCCTCAGGGACTTCTCATTTTTCAGTCCTAGATCTCAAGCATGCATTTTTTCTCTATCCCTCTAGACACCCATCACAGGACATATTTGTCTTTACCTGGATCAGATCCTGACCCCCACTTTTCTACCCAACTTACCTTGACTGTTCTACCTCAGGGATTCTGGGACAGCCTACACCTGTTTGGGCAGGCCCTGGCTTCTGACTTACTCTCTTTATCTCTCCCTAGATCTAAGATTGTACTTTATGTAGATGATGTTCTTCTCTGTAGTCCCTCTCTAGAAATTAGCCAAGCTGACACAACTGCTCTTCTAAATTTCCTTTCCAGTTGGGGCTACAGGGTCTACCTTCTAAAGTCCAACTGTCTACTCCTCAGGTCACCTATTTGGGACTAGTCATTATCCCAACCCACAAGCCTATTACCTTAGATAGAAAGAATCTGATTCAGTCTCTAACTGTTCCTTCTACAAAGGAAGAGATTTGATCATTCCTAGGAATGGCTAGCTTTTTGCGTTCCTGGGTTCCTTCTTTTCCCTACTTTCTCACCCCTTATATGAAGCAGCATTAAGTTCCACCACGAACCTCTTCTCAAACCTGTTACTAAGCCCTTTCAAAGGCTCCAACAGGCTCTCCTAAGGCTCCAGCTTTGCATCTCCCTGACCTGACTTGTCCCTTTTCCGTCTATGCAATTGAAAAGGAGGGATTTGCCCTTGGAGTCTTAGGTCACCAACTGGGACCATCTTTTGCACCTGTAGCATACTTGTCAAAAAGACTAGATCTAACCATCCAGGGATGGGCACCTTGTATTCGTACCTTAGCAGCCGCTGAACTCCTTATTCGAGAATCAAAGAAAACTAACCCTGGGATCACCTATAACTGTCCTCTCTTTTCACAACCTATCACAACTCCTAACTTATAAAGGCTTATAGACTCTACCTCCCTCCATGGTTCTTTCACTTCAGGTAGCTCTAATAGAAGATTCCACCATCACCTTTCAATCATGCCACCTCTTAATATTTCCAACCTTCTTTCTCCACCTAATACTGACTACTCCCTATCTCACTCCTGCACTGAAACCTTAGAGGAACTATTACCTCATCCTTCACACATACAGGAGGGCACATCGCCTCAAGCTGTCTTTACCTGGTATACAGATGGAAGCTCCTTTCTACATGAAGAGGCCAGGAAAGCTGGCTATGCCATAGTGTCAGATACCAAGGTGGTGGAGGCACAGGCCCTTCCTGCTCATACCACCAACCAACAGGCTGAACTAATAGCCCTTACCCATGCCTTCCAGCTGGCACAGGGACAATCCCTCAACATCTACACAGATTCCAAATATGCTTTCCATATCCTCCTGTCTCATGCTGCGTATCTGGAAGGAGCACAGGTTACTTACCACAAAAGGAGGATCAGTAACTAATGCAAACCAAATTATGACCATGCTAAAGACCTCCCATCTCCCCACAGCTATTGGAATTGTCCACTGCAGATCTCACGGACGGATGACTCTATTGTCTCCAAGGGAAACAACCGAGCTGATGAGGTAGCTAGAGCTGCAGCCCTTAGGGGCCTAGAGACTCATCTCACCCTCCCTAGGACATTCTTACACTACAACCTATATCCCCACCTGCACCCCCTGACACTCGTCAAACTCTGTCCTATCTTCACCAACTCTTTCATCCTAACAGCCAAGCGTTGTCTTATTTTGTTAAGACCCACCTACAGCCTACTCCTGAGGACTTAAGTTTCTTAAAATCTATCACTGCTTCTTGCAAAATCTGTCAGATGTCATATCCCAACTCAAGGTATCGTAGCACCCTTTTCCTACCCATCAGGCTAGAGGTTTCCCTTTCCGGAACTGACTGGCAACTTGACTTTACCCACATGCCTGCTGTAAAACGTGCCAAGTAACTCCTGGTCTTGGTAGAACACCTTCTCAGGCTTTTCCCACAACTAACAAAAGGGCTCAGACAGTCTCTGATCTCCTCCTCAGGGAGATCATCCCCCAGTTTTAGTGTCCCAGCCTCCTTTAAGTCAGACAATGGTCCTGAATTTATTTCTCAAGTTTCTCAGATTCTATCTAAGGCCCTAGACATCCCCTGGCACTTTCATATTCCCTACCACCCTCATTCTTCAGGCAAAGTAGAGAGAACTAACTGCTCTTTAAAAACCACTCTTGTCAAGCTGTCACAGGAACTTCACCTTGACTGGGTAAAACTCCTACCTCTGGCTCTTTTCAGGCTACGAGCTCTCCCCAAGTGGCCTCTCCTCATCTCACCCTTTGAACTCATGTATGGACGTCCAGTTCTAACTCCTGATCTTTCACCTAAATGCTCTCCCCTCCAGACCATCTGCTCAACCCCATTACTTTGCCACCTCCATTCTCTCTTGTGGAACTTTGCTGACCACCATCTACCTCGACCACACACTGTCTCCTGTCCACTGTCTGTCAACATTGGAGACCAAATCCTTCTCTCCCCTCCAGATCATCGGCCATCATCTCTCTTTCCCAAATGACAGGGCCCTTTTAAGGTAAGCCTTGTGACCCCTGCAGCTGCCAAACTTGAAGGACTTTCTCATTGGGTCCACTTGTCCCACCTCAAGCCTTTCATTCCTCCATCTAAAATCGACTCTTCTTCATACACATTGACCCTAACAGGACTGTGCTCTATTAAGCTCCAGAGGACATCAAAATCACCCACCTTGTCCTCAATCCCAGAAAATGAGACTCCACTCCAGCAGCCGAGCTCGACCTCACTGGACTAGACATGGGTTTCTCATCTTCCCCCTGCTGTTTGTTTCTATCCAGGTCCTTACATCTGGAGGTTCGAGGTTCAAGAGACACCCACAGATAACAGTCTTTAAACAGGGTCAGGAAACTGCTCCACAGCTGGATGCCAAGAACCAATCCAAATTGCCATCATTCCTATATCTGTTATCCCATCTAAATATTATGTTCTCTATACTTGCTTTCTCTTTGCCCAGATAGAAGATTATTGTAGAAACTGGCCAGATGATTATGGGGGCTGCCCATATTGGACTTGTCAGATACATATGCTAGGATCATGGACCAACCATTTCTTCTACCAACACCACAAGACACTCATTTTTACATACAAGACTCATGGGGATTCCAGCTGTGGTGCTTCAGAACTGACGGGGGACAGATGTCCTGACAGCTAAAGAAGATAGTCTTCGCCAGTTCTTCCAAGAAGAATGCCATTTTTGGGAAACGTGAGACCTCCAGCTCTGAGATTTTTAAAAAACCCATATAAAAGCAGATACTCTCTTTTGTAACACCCCTTTTAGTCATCCTCTTGGTGTTATTTCTAACCAATTTATTAATCAGTTCCTGTTACAGAATTTCCAGCCACTGTCCACAGAGGAACCTGATACACACATCTACCGAGTAGACCCCGATGGTGAAAGCTAGCTGATCCCACAATAGACTAAACCCCTACACAGCAGGAAGTAGTTTAGGAGACACAGTGCCCCGACTCCCCTTTCACCATCAGCTTCCCCTCCCCTTTTTTCTTCTCTTTTATAATAAGAAAAAGGGAGGTATGTTGGTATCAGGCCTAAACTTAATGATATCACATCCAGGCGACAGAGGAGACCCTACATTGTTGCCAAGGCAACCACCATACACTCCCAGAATTCACCTAGCTACTTCACCTTTACCTGGGAAAAGGCTACATCACCACCCATATAAATAGGCAGAACTTCCTGACCTTGCTTTCTCCCCCCCGCCCCCAGCCATCTTCTCCCGTTTCTCTCCTCACCTTTGCCCTCTGCCTGAAGAAACCCCTTCCCTGTGGAACCCTTTGGTCTGGTGTTGTCTGTTCTAGCTGCACGCCAAGTCTAACAGAGTTCAGTTGAAGAACATTCTCCATGCCGTTCTTTTAAACAGAGCAAGACGTGTTCATGACAGCTCACTCCTGTAACCTAGGAATTCTGGAAAGCTGATGCAGATGGAACTCTATGAACTTAAGGCAACGCAAACCTGGACTACTAAAAATGAGGTCCTGGGTTACGAGAGAGAGAGAGAGAGAGAGAGAGAGAGAGAGAGAGAGAGAGAGAGGTTGGGCAGGGGGAGAGAGAAAGACACATCACACACACATGCTTGTTATCTTCCTACCCTGACACATAAAGTCCCTTCAGGACTTGAGAGCAATAAGACTACTTTGACTCACGCAAGCTGGGTTAGATAGTGGTAACCATCATATGTGCATGGAATCTTCATCCAGTCCATGGATGCCCTTTGGTTGGTGTTTCAGTCTCTGAGAGCCCCCTAGGGTCCAGGTTAGTTGTCTATGTTGATCTTCCTATGGAGTTCCTATTCCCTCTGGGCCATCTGATTGATCCTTCCCCCAATTCTTCCATAAGAGTCCCCAATCTCTGTCCAGTGTTTTCTTTTGGACCTCTGTAGCTGTTTCAGTCAGCTTCAGTCTAAATTTTACACAGCCCAGGATCACCTGTCCGGAGGTGTAGTGGCCCATTCTGCTGCATGTTTGGGGGCCACTATATCCCGGCCTGAGCTGCTGCTTTGGTCTACGGGTCAGGGTCTAGCAAGAGAGAGAGTAGGGATGGAAGGGCAAGAGACGGGAAGACAGAGAGTCTGTTGAAGTCCCTTTTTCTGAAAGAAATCATGAGTATATATACACGTTACCATGTGCCTTGCAGCCATAGACAAGCAGGGGAACACAGCTGAAGACACGTTACCACGTACACCTTGCAGCTGGGAGCACTAAACAGCAAAACCAGTATCTGAGAAAAACAAGATGTTTATCAGAGTGTGCTCAGCTGTTGTAGGCTGTTGAAAACAAGTCTCTTGTCAGGGTATATGGCCTGAGATGGCTGCAAGGATGATAGCTGCTTTCTGCTAGGAGTCAGCTCCCAACACAGGGGTGACTTGAGAATGACGATTGTTATTCCCACATAGGGGATTGGACCTTCCTCTATCCATTAGCAATCAAGAAGATGGCCCCATGGATGACTTGTCTATGGGCAATCCAATGGAAGCACTTTCTCAGGTGAGGTTCTTCCTCACTTATGTTAGTTGACAAGAACAAACATCAGTAACAACTTACAAGGACGGCCTCTTGAGGGGAAAGTCAATTCTTTCCCCATATCAACTCTGGGAGTCATGATGTATTTGGGATTCCCACCCATCACCTTTGTGTTCCTTTGAGTTCAGCCTTTCATGTTTGTGGATGACCTTTCTACCTTCCCAGGAGCTGCTGTATTAGGAGGGCACCAGCTCTCCCTGTCCTCTCTTGTAGTTGTCCTGAGTCTAAGTACAGATGTCCTAAGATTCTCATTATGTTCACAATGTCCTGGTTTGTGGCTCCAGAGTACAAAATGTAGAGACAAAGGGAACTGGGACTGGACCATGAGACCTGTGTAATGACATACACAGGTATTCCCACATGGGTTCAGATCAAAGAGCTTAAGGTAATAGATCTGTGTTATTGAACTGTCAGAGGTGTTTTTTTTGGCAGGAAGATAGGGAGAGTCAAAGGGCATTGAGATATCAGAATACCCAGAAACAGTGGTCAGAGAGGAACATGATAGCAGCCTTCCGACCTCAGTGCTTCCATCTTCCTGTGTGAGGCTTCCAGGCTCATTTTGACTCATAGTATTTCTCTCTCTCTCTCTGCTTGACTTCTACAAGCCATGTGGCTCTACCTGGTGGCACTGGTGGGCCTGTGGACACTCCTGCGCTTGCTCAGGGAGAGGGGGTGGTGAGCCATCTCCATGACAAGTATGTCTTCATCACGGGCTGTGACTCGGCTTTGGGAACCTGCTGGCCAGACAGCTGGACAGGAGAGGAATGAAGGTGCTGGCTGCATGTCTGACGAGGAAGGAGCTGAGCAGCTGAGGAACAAGACATCTGAGAGGCTGGAGACAGTGATCCTTGATGTCACCAAGACAGAGAGTATTGTGGCAGCCACTGAGTGGGTGAAGGAGCGTGTTGGGAACAGAGGTACCATTGAGATTCCTGTTGTGTTGTCGTTTATCTCCTGCTGTGAAGGGGCCTCCCTTTTGTACTTTCTGTCCAGATCCTAGTGGGGTTTGGGGGCCCTGAAAGTAACCCAGCAGTCACCTGAGCACTCTCTCTCTCTCTCCAGCCTCTACCTTCTGTCTCCCAAGTGCTCTGGCCTTGGGAAGAAGGTTCCCTGTGTGGACTTACCCTCTCACATCCTGTCTCTGCTCTGTCATTGTTCTACACAGAAAATCTAGAATGTGGTGCTGAAGTGCCAGGTTAGGCAGGGTCCCTTCTGGAGCAGAGGATGGGACTTGGCCCTGGCCACGTGTGCAGGCCCTCTGGAGCCATGCTGGGCTGGATCTCCTGTGTCAGCAGCATTCTTGCTCTTACTGTCAGCTGTGTCCTCTGTGAAGGGAGACATGATTGTTTTGTGTTACAGAGCAGGCCAGACCAGCTTAAGGGCTGACTTGGGAGACTAAATACTAGGAAGGAGGGTTGCTATTTCTTCTTATTATTATGGGCAAAGGAAGAGCCTTGGTTTAAAAGAAATCTAAAGAAAAATTGAAAAATGATTAGTGTTCACAACTCTGGGGAATGTAAAGTTTAAAACAAAATTAACCTATATTTCTCACTTCCTGACATAAAAGCTGTACACAGTTGATTTATAGTGGGTTAAAAAATGATGTTCAATTTGTACTATCTCAAGACATTTTTCAAATAATGATATTCGTGATTCGGACACCTTAACAAACCTTCAAGAATTTAAATGTGTGGGGAGGTTGATTGTTGGTCTGTACTCTCATAAGAGACATGTGATATGGGTTCCTGGCAGAGGGTGGGAAAGGTTCGGGACACACCTGAAATGTAATAAAAACCTATAAATAAAGGAATTTAAATGTATCTTGGGGCTGCGATCCCGCATCCTCCCACAGTCTTCCTTCTTTCCTTATTTTTATTTTTGTAAAAGTATCTCCCTGTCCATTGTCCTGTCCTTGTATTTTGGAACCACCTCAGGAAAGTTGCTCAATATATATTAAAAAACTTTTTTGTTAATTTTTGGTAATTTCATACACAAGTATAATGTATCTGTGTTACAACCACCCAGCCCTCCTTCTCCCAGCCAGACTTCTCCTATCTCCTTCCTTTATCACCCTTCTTTCACACCTTCCTCAACTTCTTCTTTTTAGAATATAATGCATCAAGTTTCATAGACCATTCAGTGTTGATGTGAGCTTGCCAAGGCCAACTTTCTTCAAAGTAAAAATGCAGCAGGACCTTTACTTCACGTGTCTCAAATTCCATTATAATACTAGCTTTGCCTTTTGCCTTCTATCCACCCTCACCTCATCTTCCTTTGTCTTTTCTTCTGCTTCCTCATCTGCAAGGATAATTACTCTGTGATTCTGTATTAGAATGTAAATCGCTCACTTTCCAGTGGATTAAGCTGTCCTTTCTGTAATGTATCAGGGCTAACACATATCTTGGACCTCCATTCTTGCTATTAGCAAACATGAGGTGAGTGGTTCTCCAGCAGGGAGCAACCTGTCAAGAATCAAAAGAAGAGGTAGTATCCATGCTGTGAGCCATTTTCTTCCTGGATGGATGCACCAACCCTGCTAACAATATGCTGTAATTTGTCCACTCTCCATCCAATGCTGTCTGAATGGTCTCATCTTACCCTGTGGAATGTGAATTTTAGTCAAAATAGTCCATGATTCTTTCTTCTTCCACTATTTCCAGGATCTGGGGCTGGTCAACAATGCTGGCATCTCACCCCTCGGGTCCTAATGAATGGATGACAAACAGGACTTTGCAATGTACTGGATGTAACTTTTGGGCATGATTGAGGTGACTCTGAGCATGCTGCCCTTAGTGAGGAAGGCAAGGGGCCGGTGGTCAATGTCTCCAGCGTCGTGGGTCGAGTGTCCTTATTGGTGGTGGTTACTGCATCTCCAAGTATGGTAGAGGCCTTCTCGGACTCCCTCAGGTATTAGATGATTATGAGGTCCTGTGGCACCCTTCGATCGAGGTGTTTTATTTTAATTGCAACCTTAGAGAACCCCTCATGAACAATCTTTTTCTCTGGTTTAGGAGAACTCTCTTACCTTCTCCTCTTGGAGTAAAGTTCAGCGTAGTGGGAAACCACTCTCAACTTTTGTCAGTCACTGAGGCTGAGTTGACTAAAACTTGTCCTCTCTGGAGGACCTGCCCTGTGGAAGCACCAGGCCCTTACTGGCCTTGGCAAGAGCATGGTTTCTACCTTCTTTGATCCTCAGGTTGGGAATTGCCCTGGGGGTGTGAGCATCACACTCAGCCCACCTCCTAGTAGCTTATTAAGTTCTTGTTTAAAGTCCACAATTCCCATATTCTGGCAGGACAAAAGATTTTTGATCCTAATAAACAAACAAAAAGACCAAAGCAGCAGCAACAAAAATTCTAACAACTGAAAGAGTGAAAGAGGAGAGAAGAGAGAGAGTGTGACCAAAACTTAGAGATTATTAGCAATAGTGACAGTGTTGTTTGTCATATTTCTGGAGGGCTTTGCAACAGGAGTCTGAGGTAAGGGATAAACACTAGAACAGAACAGGACATGCTGTTTAAAATGTTAAAGCCTGGGAACATGTGATTGCTTTGCAGAGTGCTGTTAGTTCTGTGTTTATTTTGAAACAAAGGTAGGTCAGCCCTGGCAGCTGGGATATTGTCACAGGGTGACTCTTGGAGAGTCTGAGGTTCTAGACAAGTTTTATACCATACTGTGACAGGTCAATCTGTAGCCTTTACCTTATACCTTATACATTTATACAGTATACAGCATACCTCTGCATTATACCACTGTAGCAAACTGAGTTAGATTTCCTGCTAGCTGCAAGGCAAAATGGTCTCTAAATGTGGGGTACCATGACTGTCTACACAGAGTAGCCCCTGAAGACATCTGAGGAAGCCAAAAAGGAACTAGCTTGAGGTTTCTTAGTCAGTAGTTGGTAAGATGGGTCCAGAAGTGAGGGAGAACTGACTTAGGCAAGTCTACTGAGCAGTGTGTACACTATATGGATGACCTACCTGTGTCACAGAACTGAATATTTAGATTTAGACCTCATTTGTGTGACAATGGAGTGACATTCAAAAGCAAGAGATGAAGCTCTTGCCACAGGTGACATCCCCATCTGCTGCACATCCCAGACCATAAACTTCTGATGTTTTCTCTCCAGTGATCATTGTGTTGCCAATTTTATTATTTTCTCAAAAGACCTCTGATGTCTTAGATGACCTTTGACTACTGTCTTACAGGAGGGAGCTCTCCTATTTTGGTGAAGGTGGCCATCATAGAGCCTGGCGGTTTCAAGACCAATCTCTGATGTCAACAGGCTATCACATAACTTAGAGAAGCTGTGGGACCAGGCCAACTCGGAGGTCAAGGAGATCTATGGCGAGAAATATCTGAACTCCTGTAAGTGACCTGTAGGAACCAAAGGCAAGCCTCATCCTACACCCTCAGTCTTCTGTGCTTTTCTGCTACTGGTACAAGTCTGGCCCAGACTATTTTCTTCATTAGTCACCTTTCCTTGGAGCCTAGGGATTCTGGTCACATAAAGAGTTCTGGTTTCTAGAACTTGTTTTCTCTTAACTGTCATTATCTTAAATGATGAGTAAAACCAGGGATGGAGGTATCAGATCACCACATTTCCATGAGCTTGGGCTTGTTCTCACATTAGGAGAGAAAGTCCGGCTATTCTTCCAGATTGTTCTCTGACACAGGCGGCTGAGTGTGCATGGCTCTTACTTGAAGCTGTTGGCTTTTAAGTTGTTGTGGCCATTTCTGAGAACTGGGACATGCTAGACTTAAGGCATGGCTTTCTGAGTGTGGAAGACATGGATTTTAGAGAAGCCTCTTGGTTGGTCACAAAAGTGGTGGGTGGATTGGTGTTGACTGGAACAATCTCTTTCTACACAGATGTGAAAACATAAAGTCATTGACAAAAATCAGAGGACTGTCTTGGTGACTGACTGCATGGAGCACGCTCTGACTGCCTGATCACCCTGCACCCGATACTCAGCTGGTTGGGATGCCAAGTTCTTAATGTTCCCTTAGCTACCTGCCCACAATTCTTTGGATGCATTATTATTGGACATTTTCCAAACCTGCCCAAGCCCTCTGAATCTTCATGTGTGTGGAGACTTGGGGAAGTAGCTTGGGTTGAGGGAGATATGACACAGGGGTACAGTGTTCACAATACTCACTAAAATTATTCTGCTTCCATACTACTCAAAGCCATTAAAGTTCAGAGGAAAGAGCCAAAGAATTCGCAAGGGGTAGTGATATAAAGGGGCTGGCAATATCCTGTGAAGGAGGCAGCTTCCTAGGCTTGCTTCATCATAGCCTAGTCTGAATCACAGAACTGCAGAGGTTGTAAACACCTAGGACATGCTTTTCCTCTGGCCCCCTTCCTCATGATGTGCATGGGCCTGGCTACTCATGACATCATGGAAGATTGAATGAATCCAGTTTACAATCACCTTTCTCCACGGTGTCAGGTGGGAGGGCCACCACCAGTACTCCATGCCCTAATGCTGCATCAGTAGGCTGTGGTTAGGAGGTGGTTTTTCTGGTGGGATAGAATCTGGCTAAGATAGAAAACACAACAACAACAACAACCACCACAACAATTTTTATTTGTCTTTAAATCATGGCTTTCTTTGGATTCCTTTCATTTCAGAATAAAAGTTAAAATATTATTTGTGTCCTATGATGTTGAATTGTGTCAAGCAGTGAGAGATAGAGATAGGGAGATGGGACTGCTCCAGGGAGGGCTAGCAAGTATGAGTTAGACTATTAACATCTGCACCTGCTCAGCTCTTCCAACCACAGAGGACAGTGGCCATTGCTTCCCTCCCAGGATTTTGAAGTATCCTGGCTCAAAGGGTAAAGCAGAAGAATGGGCATCCAGGAGATCCCTGGGAGATACTGGCTGGACCCAAGTCCTGTTCTGCAGCCTCACTAGCTGACCATCTCAATTTTCTGTATCCACTCCCCATATCCTCTGACCTCTGCTCCCCTCCTACAACCCCTTGTGGATGATGTCAGTGCCATGTCAAGATCCTGGTCTTTTGTTTGCTGCTCAGCATTTGCTGTGCTGGGTCAGAGAGGACTTGTCTTCCCAAGACCTTATTCTCTATATTTGTAGGTTTGTGGTGATTCTCACAAGTAAGGGATAAGCACAGAAAACATTTCCAGGAAGTGGCAGAGTCCTGGGTTCAACCCCAAAGTGCCATTGTGAGCAACCTCTCCAGATGTTTAGTGTCTTCCCTAAGAATGAAAATGGAGACTATGTTATCATCGGCAAATCTAGTTTAAGTGTTACAGGATATTTGACCTGGTTTCTTGTTAAGGTGTGACTCAGCCCTTAGAACACACTCTAATCCCTCTGGCTGGAATACAGACACACCTTAGTACTCTCCTTTAATCCCAAACAATGAAGGTAAAGGTAGTTTGTAGAAGGAAGCACCATATTTGAAAGTGATGTCCAAATGAGTGGCAGACAAAGTGATGAGTCAGGGAGATTTCACAGAATAGGATATGCCCAACTGCCATGAGAAGAGAGAGGAAAGGAAACTACTCAATGGAGAGACAGACAGTACAGAAGAAGAGAGTACAGAACAGGAAGTCAGTAGAGTTCATTGAGGGCAGTTTCGGTAGAGTTGAGAGGGTGATTGGAGCAGCACAGAGAGGGAGGAGGAGGCAATTTTACAGTTGTCAGAGAATGTTGGGGGGAGAGAGAGAGAGAGAGAGAGCAGAGACAGAGAGAGACACAGAGAGAAGACAGACAGACAGACAGACAGAAGAGACAGAGAGACGGAGTGAGTACAGAGGGAACAGAATGAGCTGGAGAATGAGGATTCAGAAGATTAGAAACAGATTGACAGAGATAGTTTGAGGCCTAACAGAGCAATTCTGAAGAAGCCCTGAAATTCCAGATGGAATCATTCATCTTAGAGAGGAGTTTGCGCCAAAACAATTGAGTTGAACCAGCCAACCAGAGTTCATTAAGTATCAGAGTCTGAAAACATTCTGGGCCTAGATTAGATTGCATGGATGTTAGCAGCTTCCAGGACTAGACTTAGGTTAGCAGACAGAGGCAATAAGCCTCAGAGACTACAATTCCAATGGGTGAATAAAAAGTACTTTTATACAGGAGAAAACAGAAATTGAGTCCTGTGTTACAGGGCGTTTCGTTTTGTTCATTTTAAACTTTTACTTGTTTTGGTTTTGAGACAGAATCTGGGTACATGAGTTTGGCTGAGCTTGACTTTCTTATCCTCCTGCCCCAGCCTCTGAGTGGCTGGCATTTCTGATATATAGTACCATACACAAATTGGCTTGTTATTTGTAAGTTTTTTGTTTGTTTTTTGAGACAGGGTTTCTCTGTGCAGCCCTGGCTCACCTGGAACTCACTCTGTAGATTAGGCTGACCTCAAACTCACAGAGAGCTGCCTGCCTCTGCCTACTGACTGCTGGGGTTAAAGGTGTGTGCCCCCACCTCCTGTGCGACTACTGCCCAGCCATTTGTTCATATGCTTCTGTTTGAGACCTTGTCTCTCATTAGATTAGTGCTCACCAGTAGGGTGTGCTGCTTGATTAGTGAGCTCCCAAAGTCTGCTCATCCCTCCTCATCAGACTAAGAACAGCAGCAACAACAGTGTTCTTAGTGTCTCTAATCTGGAGATTGCAGTCAGGTTTTTATTCTCAGGCAGCCAGTAGTTTATTCACTCAGCCATCTTCCTAGCTGCTTCTTTCTTTTCCTCATCTTCCTCCTCCTCTTCTTCCTCCTTGTCCTTTCCTCCTCTCCTGTGACCCCATTGACCTGTTCCTGCCACCGTCCACATTGGCCTTAGGTGGTGACCTTCCTTCTCCTTCTCTTCCTCCTCTTCCTCCTCCTCCTCCTCCTCCTCCTCCTCCTCCTCCTCTTCCTCAGCTGCTACAAGAAGCTACCTTATTTATTCCCTTTGTTGTTGTGGCCCTCTGTGAGATGTGCACCTTATTAAGTTGCCACCTCTAATTCAGTGGTTCACAACTTGTGGGTATTGACTCCCCTGGGGATAGAATGACCCTTTCCCAGGGGTAGCCTAAGAACACTGGAAAACACAATAGTTACATTATGATTCATAATTTCAGTTATGTATATAATTATGAGAGAAGCAAAATTACAGTCATGAAGTAGCAGTAAAAATAATTTTATGGTTGGGGGGGTCACACCAGTGTGAAGAACTGTATTAAAGGGCCACTGTGTTAGGAAGGATGAGAACCACTAGGTTAGACCTTCAGGTATTAGAGCACGAGTGTTCCTTCACCTGTGGCACCCTAGTTAAGACTGAGTAGCGATTACATGTAATTAAGTCTGGAAACAGGCATAACAGTGGGCCTGTTTCCACCTTTGCAGGACTAGGCTCCATCCCTCACCTTTTTGCATAAAGAAGCAAGGATGGGTTGGTTGGGGAACACTGCCTTTTGGGAGAAAGGGCTTCCCCCTGGGCTGAACCGTACACCTGGTCCTCATAGATGGCCCAGTTCCCATCTATCTACATAGATCAGAGCTGCCCAGAGATCAGAACACCTGCAGTGTTGGAAATTCATAGGATCTGGCCTGGAATGGTATAAACACACCCTACCCAGGACAGAGAAGAGGAGCAGGTGGACACTGTTACTTGTCTTGTGTGAGAATCTCAGGAGGGATGGATGGACTGAGGGAACCTCCATGTATCAAGGAGGTGTCTCTGAGGCTTTCTCTTCACCCTGTGGCTCCTGCAACAGAGTCACATCCATTTTCCTATTCTCTCTGATTTTATCCAGAAGTTCTGGGGTCAGATCTAGATCCTGCTGTGTCCTAGAAGACCTTGACACCAACAAGAGTGCCCACTACTGTCAAGATTAGTAAAAGGACAGTAGATGTGAGAAGCAGGAAATGATACTGAATGGATGGGCCTGGGAAATTCACAGGTGAAGGAACAGGGAGTCACTGGGGAAATAAAATCTGCCATTTTTCCAGCCCAGGAGCCCTTCAGTCTTTTGTTAGCTAGATATGGGCAAGGATGAGAATGTTTAGGTCCTGTTGGCTGTGGAGAATTTTCTTTCCTCTTCTCTATTATTGAAATAAGACAATGAAAGAGAGTCCAGGCAACTACTGAAGAAGCAGGATTCTGAACAGGATCCAGATGAAGAACAGTAGCAGGAGACTGGTGACATGCTGGAGCAGGGGGTGAAGCTGAACCAGCATCAGGAGGAGGAGCAAGGCCAGAGAAGAAGGATGAAGAGCAGAAGGGAGAGTTAGAGAGGTACAGAAAGAGGCTTAAGTGGAAGAGCAGAAGGGGAGGAGGAACAGGAGGAATTAGAAGAAGGAGAATCAGCCGGAAGAGTAGGAGGAGGAGCAGCAGTAGGAAGAACTGGAAAAGGAGAAGGAGGAGGAACAGGAGGAACAGGAAAAGGAGAAGGAGGAGGAACTGCAGAAATAGGAGGAGCAGAAGGGGGAGGAGGAACAGGAGGAATTAGAAGAAGGAGAATCAGCAGGAAGAGTAGGAGGAGGAAGTAGAATCAGTAGAATGAGTAGGAGGAGGAACAGCAGAAATAGGAGGAGCAGAATGAATAGATACCTTAGGAGCAAAAGTAACAGGAAGAGGTTTAGGAGCAGGAAGAAGAACAGGAGAAGTAGGGGGAGAGAGGGAAGAAGGAGGAGGAACAGAAGGGGGTGCAGCAGCAGGAAGCATAGGAGCAAGAGTAGTAGCAGGAGGAGGAGGAGGAGCAGCAGGAGGAGAGGGAGAGGAAATAGAGAAGGTCCTGGGCAAGGCCCCAACTTGGGATTGAAAACTCCAGCTCTGGGTGGAATCAGCTCCTCCTGATACCTAGCTCAGTCTTGGAGGCAAAGCGGGCTATGCACACCAGTCTTCTCCTTCATTCTCATTGGGGCAATCATATGGCTGAGTCTCTGGTTTCCACAGAAAACTTGCATGGAGTCCATCTCTTCTTTGAGCACCTTTTGACTCTGTGATAGCAAACTAAAAGTTGTCCAGAGTCATGGACCCTGGATTATTCTGTCCTCTCTTTCCCCTAACTTCTCATGCCTCTTCATCCACCCCACCCCGGACTATTGTGGGAAGTCGCATCCTGTACTCACCCTGAAGCGCTCCATGGACAGTCATGTGAACTGATACTATGGCTCCTCTTTAGATCTCCTGAAGGATACTGTCTGTCCAGAATGTATGCTAAACTAATGCCTCTCCAGTGGGTAGGGCTAAGGCTCCCAAGTCTGACTGAGTTACAAGACACCTTCCTATCTTTGCAGTCCTTATGCAATGGAGTCTGCTACATTCAGTTCCTTAGTGTCTGAGGAGTCTAGGATCTCAGCGTGGGTATAAGAAGAGAAGCAGGTTACTCTCACTTTGGTGTTCTCCATCAATGTGGCCTACATATAGGAGAATCAACTGTTCCAAGGTGCTATGAGTTCTAAGAAGATGGTCAGGTAGGTCAAGGGGGGCACAGAGTGCAATGTATTGGGGAGAATTTACTGACGAAAGTGTAATCTTGGGAAGTAATAAAGCTGGCTGGATTCCTGTGATCTGGATGAGGAAGAGCATTGTATACAAAAGTAACGTCATCAGCTTGTCCAATCAATGGTGAGAGGGAGTAGGGGTGTTTGCTCATAAGGCCACACCCCTCCCTGGGGAGATACATGCATTTCATGGTTGCTGGGGGCTGGGGAGGCAAATTCTTCAACAAGTAATTACTGATATGTTGCCCTTGCTCAAGTGAATAACTCCACACCTGTGGGGCCATGAAGGGATGGCTTGGTTTCTGGTGTGGCACAGGCCTCCAACTCTGACCCCAATGATGCAATGGCAGGTGTTGGGCCTTGCCACCAGAACCAAGCCTCCTAACTTGCCATTGACCTGCAGCTTGCAGTCACATAGGGCAAGGAAGCCCCTCCCAAAGAGTTGTCACCTAACACAGGTAGAGGGTGTGACTTCAGGCTTCATCCTCAAGAGATTTCCATATCAATGAGATACCTAAAGGCCAGAGGGCATTGCTAAGTACATATTATGTTTCCAGATCCTCCCTTTCTTCCCTCCCTATTAAGTCAGGCCTCCCCTGACTTAAGTGGGGATACACATCTAGATTCAGCTATCATCTGCTATAAAAACAAAGCTGTTTGGGAATCACGGACTTCCTCGTGTCATTGGGACCTGCCCTCATGGAAAGCTTCTCTGTGTTTTCTGCCTTGGGGGGCTGTATCTTCAAACAAGCAGCCTTGTAGTCACACAAGTATAACAAGGGAGCACTTCTTGTGGAGCATGATCAGGGCCTCTCTCTCAATTACCCCCGTCTTTCTCAGTGCGCAGGTCGGTCGTGTGCCCATGTGCTTCTCCCCTCTGTTCTGCTGGCAATCCCAGCGGTGACTGAAAGCCACAGAATGGTGACCAGTTGGTCCCTGGCCACCTCCTAGCCTGGGGATTCCCACTTGAGAGTGCTGTCCGCCGAGTGGAACTTCAGACTGAGTGGGAACTCCCCACACTGGGCGGGTCCCCAGCCGCTTCTCACAGCACAGTCCTCACCCGGTGCCCTGTAAGAACCTACTCAGTCTAACTTCCTGTGCATGCTGCTGCTGCCCAGAGTTGTGGTCCCAACCAACTGGGCCAGCAGACCTGTGACAATCACAATGGCACAACAAGATTCAAGAACCCACATGTGAGCACTGCCATGAGCTGTGCTAATCATTCCCTGCACACACCCATGTTGATACAGCCAGCCCTAAGTAATGCAGTGGGACAGAAGGATGTACCAGACATGCCAGACAGGAAAATAGGCCACGGACATATTCAGAAGATAAGTGGTTAGGTGGAGGGAAAGGGGATAAGTGGGAAGGAGATATGTGTATGTGTGTGTGTGTTTGCGTGGGCATGTGCTTGCATGTGCATAGGTGTGTTATGTGTACACACAAACACAAATATAATTGTAGAAAAATAAATTTAAGATAAGAGGAAAAGTGACCTTATAAGAGCTGGAAGTCACCTTGTTTACATTAAACTGGTATCAAAGACTCAAATACACCCCTCAAGACAGGGGACCAAAGACACAGAGGAAGCCTTGCATCAGGGTAGTCCTGGGTGAATGTGTACTGTTGGCCAGGTACACCGAACTGGCAAAGCTTTTCTCTATATGAGTCAGGCTCAGAATTGGCAAAGCCTTCTTCTACTGACCCAATTCCAGTGTTGGTTTATGATTGACCACTATGTAAATACTAGCAACTGCAGCTTCCCCTTCTGTAGGTTTCTAGCCTGAGACAGCTGACTTCAGACAGAACTAGTGAAAGGGCCTCACAAGGGGGAGTCCCTCATGCTGATACGGGAATAGGCTCACCACCCAAGGACACACGAGACCATCTCGATGCAATTAGCAAAAGGTAGTTTTTTAATATCGAGGGGCCCCTCGGTTCGAATCATATCTCACGCAGGAGACAGGGGATTCGACGAAGACCCCAGGAAGTTGGGAACTTTTATAGGTAGGGGGTGGGAAGAGCAGGGAGATTTGGCGCGGTTACACATAATTGGATATTTTAAACATCAGCAATTTGCATAGACCAGTTATTTTTGACCATGAATCTTTGGACTCAAGAGTACCAGATGACCCATTACTCGTTTTCTTGTTTAGACTTGTATGTCTTTGCGTCCTTGCTTCTTTTTCATTTTTGGTCACTCTGCCCCTGAAGAGGCTCAAAATTATTATTATTATGGCTAATTTTAACAAGTTGTAAGTGGCCTCTGCTGACCATGAATTCCTTGCTCTGTGTCTCAAGATGTTTTTAATTTTTTATCCTAACATTCCCTCCTCTTTTATTTGCAAATAATTCTAATCTTAGAATTACAGATAGTTTTCTTTCAGATTTATTTTTTTTAAATTTTATATCTCTGTCTTAACATCAGTAGCTGAACTGCATCTATTTTTGACCTAATAAAAGCTAGTATTTTATTTATTACACACGGTCTAAAAATAAGGAGTAAAAGAATTATTGCTAGGGAGCCTGCCACTGCAGAGAGCAGAGTAGTCAACCAACGTGATCAGGCAAACTAGGACTTGAACCAACTTTGTTGAGATTCTTTTTCTCTCTGTCTTTTGTCTAGTCTTTCTCTGAACCTCTGTATTGAGTCTCTGATTACTCTGGTATGATCAGCATAAAAGCAACATTTTTTTTTAAGGCAGCACATAACCCCCTATCTTTTAAGAATAGCAGATTTAATTTTAAATCTTTATTAACAGCATCACTAAGAGCATTAAGACCTTGCTGTCTAGTGGCTAAAACGGCAGCTCCTGTCCCTATCCCTGCTGTAATACCTTTCTCTAGCAAAATGGCCAATGTGGGGGAAACAGGTTTCCTTTTGTATCTTCGAAGCCTAAAATCAAATTTTCTGTCAAAATCATTAGCTGCATGTTAGTAAATTCTGGGGACCAATTGTACTAATATATAGAAGTCTGTAGTTGGTTCAAATATACTTGTGGACACACAGGGAGTGAGTTCTGAACTGCAGGCCCACCATCTATTTGGCCCTGGCATTAAATAATAGGTGGCAACAGTCTTGTGACCCTTAATTGTCTAGTTACACAAATGTCTATGAGATGCAGGTGGGGTGTCCAAACAAAGTCCTGATTTTGTCTGATATCTCTGTTAAAGTCAGTTTCTTTTCTGTTTCTCAAATACAGGAATGATGGGAGGTCATATTATTAAACTTATTATTTATAGCAATCTCTAACTTTAAACTTGTGAGGAACAGATGTATCTCCAGGAGCATAGGTATCCTTTAGCCATTCCCAGACCTCCTTTCTGACTATCTCTAGAGCCTTCAGGCAGGTTAGGAGAGAAAATAATGGGATAGAGCTGTCATCAGAACGGGCCCAACTCTCTAAAGTCTTATATATTGGTGGAGGGGAACCAAACATGATCTTAAAAGGAGTTAACTCTAAAGGTCCTGGGGTGTTCCACACCTGGAACAAAGTAAGAAGGAGAAAAGCTGTCCAATTAACCCCTGCCGGTCTCTAAGGCCAATTTTGTCAAGGTCTCTTTTTTTGGTTCTATTTATTTTCTTTACCTGTCTTGAGCTCTGAAGTCTATAAGAACAATGTAATTTCTATTTGATCTCTAGTTGTCTGGCCAGTCCCTGACTTACCTGGGCAACAAATTACCTTAGGTATTCCAAACCTGGGCCGAATCTCTTTCAGTATCTTCTTGGCCACCTCGTTGGCAGTCTCTTTCTTGGTGGGAAATGCCTCAACTCACCCTGAGAAGGTATCTATAAAAACTAGCAGATATTTATTTCAGGTCTAATTTCAGTGAAGTCAACCTCTCAATAGGTCTCAGGCTGGTCTTCTCTCAGCTTCTTTCTCTCTAGGTTTTTGCTGGATCTGGCATTGGTGAAAACACATGTCTTATATTTTTTTATCAAGTCCACAGCAAGCTGTCATAGTCTTAGAACATGGTAGGGGGACCTATTAACCAGTTTTATCATCTTTTGGGGCCTTAAGTGGGTAAGCTGATGTATACCCGTCAGGTAGTTTAGTGCCTCTTCTTCAGAGAGGATGCCTCTTGGCTTGTCAAAGTTCTTTCTTTGGGGTCTGTGCCCCCTCTCGGCTAGCAGGATTATGGGCCCCTGTGCAGCTTCTTTCACCACGCAATCTGCCATGTGATTCTCTCTTTTTATAGGGCCAGTCTCTTTTTAATGTCCAAGACAATGTATGATAGCCACCTTGCGGGGCAAATGGACAGCTTCTGATAAACTGAGAATCTCTTTTTTTGTTTTTAATGTCTTTATCAGCAGATGTTAGCAGTCCATGTTGTCTATATATCGCCCCATGGACATGTGCAATTGCAAATGCATATATATAATCTGCAAAACCCAGCTGTCTCCAGAAACTCTCTTACCTGGCGAGGGGTGGTCGGGGTCGGGATCTGCATCACAATTTGCTTTCTGGTATCAGTCAGCCATCTCTGTCTATCTCTCAGGATATATCTCAGATAAGTCACTTCTGTCCGGCACATCTGTGCTTCTTGGCAGAAACCCGGTGCCCCAACTCACCTAACTCAGCCAGGATCCTCTGGGTCCTTTGTTCACGTTTTTCATGGGTCTCTGCAGCCAGTAGACATACTGTAGGAGGGTCACCTGAAGACTCTTGGTGCAAAAGGTGGCAAGGTCTCGATGTAAAGCCTCATCTCTGGGGCAGTCTTGTCCACATGAGTTGTCTAACCCTTTTACTCTCAGGTTCTCACCATTTAAAAGCAAACAAAAGTCTCTTAAGTACTGAATATTTTGCCCATGTGTCAACTAAGAAGTCCATGGAGGTCCCCTCTACTCTCAAAGTTATCATATGATCGGGGAGGGGGACTGAGCCCTGTCTCCCCTAATCTTCATCATCATCTTTTTTTAAAAACAATATTTTTGTCTCTTTTTAGGGCATCTTCATGACCAATGACTTTTTTCTTTGCAGTATTCGCACTGGTCTTTTTCTAGTTGTGACCAGTCAGTTTTTCTGGGTCTCCTTGTCTCCTGCTTCTGCTTGTTGCCCAGGTCTCCTAGCTATCTTTTTTTTTTTTTCTCGTTACTGTGGCCAGTATGCAAGTCAAATTCTTTTTCTGTCTCCTATTTCTCTCTTTTTGCCTTCTATCTTTCTCCCTCTTTACGTACCACGTCTTTTCTCCCTCTTTTTCACTTTCTCTCTCCCTCTTCTGACTTACTCTAATAGTATAGCTCTGCAGCCCTTCAATGCATTGTAGTTCCTCTCTAATATCTTGGGCAGACTGCTCAATGGATGCCATAATTACAGACGCTCGCTGTCCTTTTGACATATCTAATTTATCTATCTCCTGCATGACCTTTTCTCACCTCAGGCAAATTGGTGGGGGCCCTCTCACTGCCCCTGCCACTAGAGACGGCGGGCAATATGTAAACAGCCTTGCTCCATCTTTTACCTGATACCCTTCTTATGGGAACCCAAAACAGTCTGGGAGTGGGATGTGGGGAGGAGGGAGCGCTGGCAAGCGACCAAGCAAGGGTAGGAAGCCGCCGCACTCCCCGTGCGAGGGAAGGGGCGGGGGCCTCGTGGCCAGGGAATGCCCACCACCCCCCTCACGCTCAGCAACCAAAGGGGCTGCCCGGGGTCCCCGCTTCCTGCTGGCGTCGCCGCTGATGTCTCAAGGCGTGCTCACTACCACAGGAGCACGGTCTGGTCTTGAAGGCTCATGCAGTCCGAACCCGGGCATCATGGGAAACGTAGTTCTAGGGTCCGGCCGCCATCTTGGAAACTCGATCCCGGCAACAGTGTAGCTGCAGGGACCCTATCAAAGCCTGTAAGTTTTGCAGGATTCTCAGAAAAAGAAAGATGATTAGTTTCTCAGTTATAAGGTGGGAGTGTGGAAGCCAGCCACTTTGCAAGGGGAGGGAGCTCCGGTAGAGCTGCTGGTCTGAATGCGAGCAACCCGGTCTCTCCTGTAACAGAATTACTTTAATGACTTTGATAGTTAACAAGTCAAATGTCCCCTCAGGGGGCCATCCTACAACAAAAGCAAGCCACTCAGAAATGCAGAAAGTCTGCCAATACCCCTTTTTAAAACAGTCTCTGATAAATTCCGTCCTCTAGCCCTAACGTCAGTCCAATGATCCAAAGTCAAAGATAATAGAGTCGTCACAGTCTGTCTCATTTCAAAGCCTAACAAACTTACGATTATAACACAAACACACAAGACAAGCAAAACACTAACCAAATGCAACCTCAGATGGGGAAGGATTCCACGTCTTCCCCTCTAGCAGGAGCACTCCGTCTCCCTCGTTCCGAAACTGGGCAGTCAGGCTTCCCTGACTCCCTATACTTGCGACTCGCCTCAGCGTTGTAGGACTCGAACCTACAGTCGCGGCAGGACTCGAACCTGCTTCCACCCTCGGAGCGTCCTCCAGGGCTGCAGCCTGCGGGCATAGCACGTCTGCGTCCCTCCGCAGCCCTGAGCCCTTTAATTAGTGCCCGCTGCTCCGAAACCAAAACCCAAAATTTCCCAGGAATGAAAACCGAACACAAAGAACCCGCAGGGAATCAGACACACTTCATTCCCGACCTCCTC
The DNA here is from genome assembly GCA_021653895.1 of Mastomys natalensis. Taxonomy (NCBI): domain Eukaryota; kingdom Metazoa; phylum Chordata; class Mammalia; order Rodentia; family Muridae; genus Mastomys; species Mastomys natalensis. The sequence goes on from JAJTUV010002426.1 coordinate 226,983, forward strand.
CAAGGGGTTTTGGGGGTCCGGGTGGTTGCCTGGTTCCTGGGCAGGGCCAAAGAAAGGGCCTCCCAAGGGGGGGGTCCCTCATGCTGTTGGGAATGGCTACCCCAAGGACCCCGGGGACCCCCCCCCGATGCAATTAGCAAAAGGTAGTTTTTTTTAAAATTTGAGGTGCCCCTCGGTTCGGGGAAACATATCTCACGCAGGAGACAGGGGGGTTCGACGAAGACCCCAGGAAGTTGGGAACTTTTATAGGTAGGGGGTGGGAAGAGCAGGGAAAATTTTGGGGAGGTTACCATATTGGATTTTTAAACATCACAATTTGCATGGGCCAGTTATTTTTGACCATGAATCTTTGGTCAAGGGGTACCAGAAGGCCCTTACTTAAATTTTTTTGTTTAGACTTGAAAGTCCCTTTTCGTTTCCCTTTCTTTTTTTTTTTTGGTCACTCTGCCCCTGAAGAGGCTCAAATTATTATTATTAGGTAATTTTTTAAAAAGTTGTTAAATGGCCTTGCTGACCATGAATTCCTTGCTTTTGT
>JAJTUV010002427.1:0-146592 GCA_021653895.1 Mastomys natalensis
CAGTTTGTTCAGACATGAAAAAAATATGGGTCAGAGTTTGGACTGTGGGATGGCAACCTCCCCTCTCACTTGATGTCCTGCCTTCCTGATAGAGGTGGGCTCTATAAGTTCCTTCTCCCTACTGTCAGGCATTTCATCTAAGGTCCTCTTTTTGAGTCCTGAGAGTCTCTCACCTCCTAGGTCTCTGATGCATTCTGGAGGGTCCCCTAAACTCCTAACTCTCTAGATTGCTTGTTTCCATTTTTTCTGCTAACTCTCATGGCTTCAGGCCTTTTCTCTCATCCAATACAGATCAGCGTCCCCTATTCACTCCCCTCTCCCATCCAATTTCCCTCCCAGGTCCATCCCTACCCTCAAATGTGATTGATTTCTTATCGCTCCCAAGAGGGACGGAGGTGTCTTCACTTGGGCCATTCAGCTTGTTGACCTTTTTGAGTTTTTTGGACTGTATCTTGGGTATTCTGTACTTTTTTTTTTTTTTTTTGGCTAATATCCACTTATTAGTGAGTACTTACCATGCATGTCCTTTTGGGTCTGAGTTACCCACCTCAGGATGATATTTTCTAGTTTCATCCATTTGCCTGCAAAACTCAGGATGTCCTCTTTCTTAATAGCTAAGTAGTATTCCATTGTGTAAGTGAACCACATTTTCTGTATCCATTCTTTTGCTGTGGGACATCTGGGTTGTTCCCAGCTTCTGGCTTTCACAAACAAGGCCACTGTGGGACTGCGTTAGGGTATCCTGGTTCTTGGCTGGGCATGGGCCTAGAACCCCGAGACTCCAAGGGAGAAATGGCAGGAGTTCGGCCACATCCCCAGAACTCAGGGTCCTAACAAGCAGTCCAATCTCCATAGACCTACATTGTTCAGTCAAGTAGGCCATTACAGCCCCTCCCAAAGTGCACAGGTAAGAGGGTGTGACTACAGGCCTCAGGCCCTAGAGATTTATATACTAATGAAGGCCAATTAAACTGCCCCCAGAACTTCCCCCTTTCTCCCTCCCTACTTAACACAGGTCTGCCCTGAGTTTGGGGGGGTACATCCAGATCCATCCACCATCTGCCATGTCAATAAACCCTTTTGGAACCAAGAACTTCCTCGTGTTGTTGGAGCTTGCCAGGCCTGCCGTCTCAGAAGCTTCCAGCCTTTGGAACCCCAGACTTTCTCCTGGATACGGGACCCACCACGTGGAAATCTCCAGGCAGCCTCCACTGCACTGGTCCCGGGCTGCTGCCACATGGGCCTGGGGGCCTCTCTGCTGTGGCCCCGTTTTCCCACAGGCCACTATGAACATAGTGAAACACATGCCCTTGTGGCATGGTGGGGTATCTTTTGGGTATATTTCTAAGAGTGGTATTGCTAGGTCTTCAGGTAGATATATTTCCAATTTTCTAAGGAACTTCCAGATTGATTTCCAGAGTCATTGTACCATTTTGCAATCCCAGCAGCAATGGAGGAGAGTTCCTCTTTCTCAACATCCTCAACTGAGGTTTTGATCTTAGCCATTCTGATTGGTGTAAGGTGGAATCTCAGGGTCCTTTTGATTTATATTTCTCTGATCATTATGGACTTTGGATGTTTCTTTAGGTGCTTCTCAGCCTTTTGAGATTGAACTGTTATGCATTCTTGGTTTAGATTTATACCCCATTTTTTAATTGGCTTGTTTGGATTTTTTTGGTGGTTAGCCTCTTGAGTTCTTTATATATATTGGATATTAGCCCTCTATCAGATGTGGGACTGTGAAGATTTTTTTCCCAATTAAAGGTTGCTGATTTTGTCTTATTGACTATGCCCTTTCCCTTATAGAAGCTTTCCAGTTTCATAATGTCTCATTCACCATTTCTTGATCTTAGGGAGTGAGCAATTGGAATTCTATTTAGGAAATTTCCCCCTGTGCCAATGAGTTCAAGACTCTTTCTCACTTTCTCTTATATTAGATTCAGTGTATCTGGTTTTATGTTGAGGCCCTTGATCCACTTGGATTTGAGCTTTGAGCAAGGTGACAAATATGGGTCTATTTTCATTTTTCTATAGACAGCCAGTTAGGCCAGCACCATTTATTGCAGATGCTTTCTTTCTTCCATTCTGTATTTTTGGCTTCTTTGTCAAAAATCAAGTGTCTGTAAGTGTATGGTTTTACTTTGGGGTTTTTGTTTTTCAAGACAGGGTTTCTCTGTATAGCCTTGGCTGTCCTGGAACTCACTCTGTAGACCAGGCTGGCCTTGAACTCAGAAATCCACCTGTCTTTGCCTCCCAAGTGCTGGGATTAAAGGCCTGTGCCACCACTGCCCAGATACTTTGGGGTTTTCAATTCTACTCCATTGATCAACATGTCTGTCTTTGTACCAATACCATGCAGTTTTTATCACTATTGCTCTTTATTGCAGCTTGAAGTCAGGGATGGTGATTTCTCCAGAAAAAAAAAAAAAAAAGGAAAAAAAAAAAAAAAAAGAAAAATATCTGATATGCCACCACAAAGAGGTCATGACTCACAGACTGAGAAACCACTGCCTTAGATATATCAAAGCCTAGCTAGGTCACCATTATGTTAGTTGATTAAACCAAACCGTTAGAGGGAGCCATTATTAAGTTTCAAAGCAAAGGGAATAAATTTCATTTAAAAAAATGAGGAAAAAAAAAGAATTGTTTTTTTTGTTCTATTCTGTTTGTTTTTTTTTTTTTTTTGCATTTCCAGATGAATTTGAGAATTGCTCTTTCCATGTCTTTAAAGAATTGTGTTGGGATTTTGATGAGGATTGCATTGAATCTGTAGATTGCATTTGGTAGTATGGCCATTTTAATATATTACTTCTGAAAATCCATGAACCTGGTAAGATATCTCCATTTTCTGAAATCTTCCTTGATTTCTTTCTTGAGAGACTTCAAGTTACTGTCATAAAGTTATTTCATTTGTTTGGTTAGAGTTACCTCAAGATTTTTATATTATTTGTGGCTATTGTGAGAGGAGTTGTTTCCCTTATTTCTTTCTCAGCCTGTTTATCATTTGTATAAAGGATGGTTACTGATTTGAGTTAATTTTATATCTGGCCACTTAGCTAAAGTTGTTTATCAGCTGGAGAAGTTCTCTGGTATAATTTTTGGGGATGCTTATGTATACTATCTTATCATCAGCAAATAGTGATACCTTTATCTTTTCTTTGCCAATTTGTATCCCCTTGATCTTTTTTGTTGTCTTAATGTTCTAGCTAGCACTTTGTGTACTAATTTGAATAGATAAGGGGAGAGTAAGCATCCTTGACCTCAATTTTAGTGGTATTGTCTCAAGTATGTCTCCATTTAATTTAATTTTGGCTGTATGTTTGCCGTAAGTTGCTTTATTATTTTTAGGTATGGGCCTTGAATTCCTGTTGTGGGAAACAATGCGGGCAAGTGCCGGGGGCCCAAAGCCTCCCTCGGGATTCAGACCCAAGTCCGATGAGGCAGCTGAAGCGGAGTGGGCCGAAGCAGAGGCCTGGGTTCGGGAGCACTTCCCGCCCAGGACACTGTAGTTCCCACATGGTCGAGGCGGTCGACAAGTAGAAGTAGGCCCACGCAGACACATGGAATTGAGTTTCCATGAAGTAATTTTTATTGACGAAAATGGTGAATCTGGTGCATTACCCCCCAAAAGCCAGGAGGGGTTTCCTTATATTGGGGAGTATTAAGGAGAGGAGTTAGGGAGGGGAAAACTTAATTACCTACTTCCCCGGCTTCATTAATATGCAAATCTCACTGCAGAGGGCTTTTAGGCATGCCCCTTACCCGAGTCTTATGTGACTTAAGTGTACAGGTGAAATGGAGAGGGCGGGTCTGGGGGCGTGGCCACACCTGCAATCTCAGGGTTTCCAGGCCAATGGCAGCCCTTCCATGGCCCAACACTTGGTCTCTCCAATACTTTCAAAATGAAGGGGTGTTGTATTTTGTTTAATGCTTTTTCTGCATCTAAGGAGATGATCATGTGATTTTTATAACATATATTTTGGATATTTTTTTGATGGATGCCACAGAAGGAACTTAAGTCTATGCTACATCCAGGAAAAGTTCTTTAACACTTATGTACCTAAGTTATTTGACTAAAAATGAGATTTATGTAGCTGAAATACTCTAAATAATATCAAAATAAAAAAGGGCTATATTCAAAGGCAATATGTAAAAGCTTATCACCATATCACCAGAAAATTTAACTTGGAAATTTTCTAATATATTAGACTTATTTAAATGAATAAAATCTTCATTCATTCCAGTACTACTAGTGATTATAATTATATACTCATTATATGAATTAAGAAAATGCTGAAATTTTTATAATATTCAAGAAATGTAAAGTAAGATTGACAAAGCTACTTATTAAAGTAATACTCTTAAAACAAAACGAGTGAGATAAATCATTCTTTGCTAAGGCAAATCTTTAATTATTATCTTAAGCAGAGTTGGAGCACAGAAAGAAAATTGCCCTGATCTTCATCTTGGACTGAATCTTGCAGTCTCCTGTGATTAGCTGCTTCTAGGGAGAAATTAACATTCTAGATAAAATGTTAGTTGACTTTAATGAGTTTTAGACCCCCTTCTGGGACTCCCACAGAGTTGACTATCAGCCTCTAGGGGAGACCCAGTGACCAATTTCAAAAAAAGAAATCCAAATTCTTTGTAACTGATTTTTCTTTTATTTCTTATCTTTTAATTCTAATTTAACCATTTCTTTCTTATATAGTTTTCTTGCCATTAGAAATCAATAATCAGACTTATCATGAAGAGGTATTTTATCTTTCCCACTACTGGAGACTATCATTTGTACCATAAAGTTGAAAATAATAAACACTGGCTGAACAAGACATGAAGATTAAGTTTAATGCTTGGTGTAACCTGCATAAAATTACACTCCCAATTAAAAATATATTCATTTTTGTATGAAAAGCTATAATATTGGAACCTGTTAAAATTTTATATGGAAATATTAAACCTTCAATCTCAGCATTGAGTGTGTGTGGCCAGGAAGATCCCTAAATTTGAAGATTCTTTGACCTAGATAATTAGTTCCAGGCCCTCCCAGACTATAGAGAGAGATCCCAATCTCAAAAACAAACCAACAAAAAAAATTATGAAAAATAAAAATGATCATTTCTAATATTATGTGAGAATGTAACTATGACCTAATTAGTTTAAATTTTGGGGAAAAGCTTTTGATATTTCAAATATAAGCATGCTTTGTTGTCCTTCATATTTGACAAGTAAAATAAATTTTAAAAAATATGTAAAATAATTTAAAAAAAACATAAAACTACACATAAGACAATTAAGGAATAGAGATAAACAGTGAAAGTGTATAATGTAGGATTATACAGTGAATATAATCAGAATATTCCACTAAATAGATACCAAATATATACTTTCCTCAATATCCCACACAATGTTTTTAATTTTGTATAATATAGGCCATGAAGCAAGCCTTAATAAATACTAGAACTCAAGTTGATCATATCTATTGTGTTAGATTATACTTAAATAAGAAGAAATCAGTAAGAAAATTAGCCACAGAAACTATGTAAGTACTAAACAATGTATATTTGAGTCACAGCTGAATCACTGAAGAAAACACAGAGGGAATTTATTTAAAACCTTAAAATCAAATGAAAATGAGACCACAACTTACAAATACTTTTGCAGTATAGCTGATAAAGTCCTTGGAGCAACCTTTATACTTATATATATTTAAATTTTTACATTGATTTTTTTTAATTTCATTTTCCTCAAATTTATATTTGAAAGAATACACTTCAAGGCCATCAAGAACAAAACAAAACCAAAATGCAATATTTAGATGAAATAAATAACTATTATGGAAAAATTACTGAAGTAAAAACTGAAATATAAATAAATATAATTAAAGAAAAAGCAATAAAATTAATTGAAGAACTTATTCCTTTATAGGATACAAAGGTTTTACAAATGCCAGGCCAAGCTAAACAGACAAACATACAAAAAATGAGATAAGACTGAAGTAAATAATTTTAGAAGTGCAAACTGTCGTAGCACAACTGAATACATGATCAAAATAAATGCCAGTGAATCAATACATAATATGTTGAAAAACTATCTTTAAAAAAACATCAACCTGTGATAAGAAGTAATAGAAAGTTTCTTAAGTTCATCTGACTTACAAAAAATTAAATTGAGAAAATTAAAATAATCTAACAAGACACTTAATAATGAGATAGAAACAGTAAACATTTCCTCATGTAAAATAGAAACTAACATAATCCACAGGTTAAAGCAAACTCCCTGTTGGATTCTACCAAATTTTAAATAAATTCTCCCCCAAAGCTTCTCAAAATATTCTCCAAAAGGGAAAAGGAAGAATAGTATATCATCAGAACATAGCTTGCGTACTACAGCAAGCCTGGATACCCTAACATGGCTGCAAAGCAATATTTTAACCTTAAATCCCATATCACAAAGAGGATAGAGGCCTGTAAAGGGGATATAAATAATTTCCTTAAAGAAATACAAAAAAGCAGAGTCAAAGAGTGAAAATCTCTTAAAGGAAACAAATAAATCCCTTTAAAAATAGAGGAAAATATTATTAATCATGTGAAGGAAAAGAACATAATGGTCCAAGACCTAAAATTGGAAATAGAAACTATGAACAAAGCACAAAATTGAAGCAACCCTGGAGGTGGAAATTCTAGGAAAAAGAACAGGAACTACAGACACAAGCTTAGCCAACAGAATACAAGAGATAGAAGGGAGAATGTTGGGCATAGAAGTTACCATGGAAGAAATTGATATATTTATCAAAGAAAATGCCAAGTGTAAAAAGTTCCTAACCCAAAACTCTAGGAAATTTGGGACACAATAAAAGTACCAAACCTAAGAATAATAGAAATAGAAGAGGTTGAAGATTCACAGTTCAAAGTGCCAGAATATATCTTCAACAAAATCATAGAAGAAAACTTCCCCAACCTAAAGAAAGAGATGACCATAAACATGCAAGAAGATTGCAGAACATTAAATAGATTAGACCAGAGTAGAAAATCTTCCTTCCACATAAGCATCTAAACTCTAAATCTACAGAACATTGAAATAATATTAAAAGCTGCAAGGGAAAAAAAAATCAAGTAACACACAAAGGCAAGCCTATATGAATTATACCTACCTTCTAAAACAGAGACTCTAAAAGTAAGAGTCTGTAGAGGTGTCTTTCAGCCTCTAAGAGACCACAACAGTCTCTAAGAGACCACAAATGCTAACTCAGACTACTATAGCCATAAAAACTCTCAATCACCATAGAAGCAAAAAACAAGCTATTCCAAGACAAAATCAAATTTAAGTAGTATCTATCCACTAGTTTATCCTTACAAAGAATTCAAGAAGGAAAACTCCAACTCAATGAGGTTAACTACATGCAAGAAAACACATTACCTAAATACTTCAACAACAAAATAATAGAAACTAACAAGTAATCATTGCTCTTTAATATCTCAACAATATATCAACATCAACAGACTCAATTCACCTATAAAAACACACAGTCTAACGGAATATATTTATAAGCATTATCTATCATTCTGTTGCATAGAAAAACAAAAACCTATATCTTACCAACATATATAGATACTACCTCAGAGTAAATGACTGTAAAATGTTTTCCAAGAAAATGGACCCAAGAAAGAAGATGGAGTTGCCATTCTTATACCGAAAATAAACTTTCATCCAAAAGTAACCAAAAGAAATGGGGAAGGACGCTTCATACTCATCAAAGGAAAAATCCACCAGGATAACATCTCAATACTGAACATCTCTGTATCAAATGCAAGGGAACCCACATTTGTAAAAGATACATTACTAGAGCTTACATATCACACCAAACACATTAAGAGTGGGAGAATTCAGTATCTCACTCTTACCAATAAAATGGTCATAGAAACAGAAACTAAAACGAGAAATAATGAAACTAAGAGAAGTTATAAATCAAATGAACCTTAATAGATATCTACAGAATATTTCACCCAAACACAAATGAATATACTTTCTTCTCAGCACTTCATAGAACTTTCTTCAAAATTGACCATGTACTCAGTCACAAAGCAAGCCTCAAAAGATATAAGATTGAAATAACCCCTCACATGTTATAACATCACAGTGGATTAAAATTGGACTTCAGTAACAAGAGAAACAATAGAAATCCTATTAACTCATGGAAACAGAATGATACTTTAGTCAATGATCCCTAGGTTAGGGAAGAAATAAAAAAGAGACATTAAAGACTTTCTAGAATTCAATTAAAATGAAGGCACAACAAAACCAAATTACTGGGACACAATGAGTGCTGTGCTAAAGAAAAAGTGCAGAGCACTAAGAGCCTTCATAAACAATCTGAAGAATTCACATACTAGCTTTTTGAAAGTACACTTGATAGCTCAGGAACATAAACAAGCAAACACACACAAGAAGGGTGGTCAGCAGGAAATAATCAAACTTGGGGCTAAAATCAATAAATCACAAACAAAACAAGCAATAAATGAATCAGTGAAACCAAGAACTGGTTTATTGAGAAAATCAACAGATAGACAAACGCTTAGCCAAACAAACTAAAAGCAGACAGAGTATGCAAATTAATAAAATCAGAAATGAAAAGGGAGACACAACAACAGACATTGAGGAAATTCAAAGAATCATTATGTCTTACCTCGAAAAGCCTGTACTCTACAAAATTGGAAAATCTAGACAAAATAAATGATTTCTCGATAAATACAACTTATTAAAATTAAACCAAGATCAGGTAAACTACACAGTCCTGTCCACTAAGAAAACAGAAGTAGTGCTTAAAATCTCCTGTCTTAGTCAGGGTTTCTATTCCTGCATAAACCATTATGACCAAAAAGCAAGCTGGGGACAAAAGGGTTTAATTAGTCTACACTTTCCAAATTGCTGTTCATCACCAAAGGAAGTCAGGACTGGAACTCACACAGGGCAGGAAGCTGAAGGCAGGAGCTGATGCAGAGGCCATGGAAGGGTGCTGCTTACTGGCTTGCTTCCCCTGATTTGCTCAGCTTGCTTTCTTATAGAGGAACCCAAGACTACCAGTGAAGGAATGACACTACCCACAATGGGCCCTCCCACCCTTGATCACTAATTGATAAAATGTCTTACAGCTGGATCTCATGGAGGCATTTCCTCAAGGGAGGCTCCTTTCCCTGTGATAATTCCAGCTTGTGTTAAGTTGAAACACAAAACCAGCCAGTATATCTCTCAATCAAAATAGTCAAGGCCAGATTATTTTAGCACAAAAATCAGTCAGACTTTCAAAGAGGAGCTAATACCAATATTCAGTCTATTCCACAGTATAGAAACGAAATAATGTTGTCAAGCTCATTCTATGAGACCATAGTCACCCTGCTAACTAAAGCACATAAAGCCTTAACAAAGAAAACAAAGAGAGAGAATTTCAGCCTTCAGGCCCACAACTCTGCTTGGGTAGATTCGGCAATCCAGAACCTCTTCCATACTCAGAGATAGCTTGACTCCCAGGCTCACAGATGAAATACTCCCTGCCCAAAACCTGGCCTAACAGGGACCAGAAAGGGTCACAGTAGACAGAGGACTTATCCACCTGGATGGAGACATCTTCCTTCTGGTTCACAACAGTGCTAGGGGACAGATCAGGTGATCTAAACCCTCCTCCTCTCCCCAGAGATAGCTTGAATCCAAGGATGTCTGTAATACTCAGGTTCACAGATCAAGACACCCTCCCACACCCAGAGACAGCCTGACTCCAGAATGTCCATCATAATCAGGCTCTCAAGAGAGACAGGCTCCAGTAAGTGCTAGCAAGGCCAGTTAACATCAGAGATAATCAGATTGCAAGAGGCAAACACAAGAATATAAGCAACAGAAACTACTACCACTTGGCACTATGAGACCCAAGTTTTCCCACTACAACAAGACTTGGAGACCCTAACACACCTGAAAACCAAGATTTTGACCTAAAATCCCATCTCATGAAGATAATAGAGGCTATAAGGATTACATAAATAGCTCCTTTAAAGAAATACAGAAGAATATAGGTAAACAGGAAGAAACCCTTAAAGAGGAAGTAAGAAATACAGGAAAACACAAGCAAACAGGTGAAAGTATTGAACAAAACCATACAGGATCTAAAATTGGAAATAGAAACAATGAAGAAATCAAAAAGGAAGGCAATACTGGAAATGGAAAATCAAGGAAAGAAATCAGGAGTTATAGATGCAAACATCAACAACACAATACAAGAGAGAGAATAGAGAATATCAGGCATAGAAGATCCCACTGAATATATTGAGTCAAACAAAATACAAAGTACAAAAAAACTCCTACCCCAAAACATCCTGGAAATTCAGGAAACAATGAAAAGACCAAACCAAAGAATGATAGGAATAGAAGAGAATGAGGATTCTCAATTCAAAAGGCCAGAAAATATCTTCAGTAAAATCATAGAAGAATACTTGCCTAACCTAAAGAAAGAGATGGCCATAATTTCACAGGAAGCCTACACCAGATATATTGGACCAGAAAAGAAATTCCTCCTGTCACATAATAATCATAACACTAAATACAAAGAACAAATAAAGAATATTAAAATTGGAAAGGGATAAAGTTCAAGTAACATGTAAAGGCAGACCTATCAGAATTAACTAGACTTCTCAACAGACACTCTAAAAGCCAGAAGATCTAGGACAGAGGTCATGTAAACCCTAAGAGAACATAAGTGCCAGCCTAGGCTACTATACCCAGCAAAACTCTTGATTATCATAGATGGAGAAACTAAGATATTCCATGAGAAAATCAAATTTAAACAATATATTTAAACTAATCCAGCCCAACAGAGGATACAAGAAGGAAACTCCAACACAAGGAGGGCAACTACGCCCCCACAAAACCCAAGAAATTAATCTTCTTGCAACAAACCCAAAACAAGAGAATCACCCAAACATAATACCACCTCTAACAACCAAAATAAGAGAAACCAACAATTATTGGTCTTTAGTATCTCTTAATATCAATAGACTCAATTCCAATAAAAAGACATAGGCTAAAAGTCTGGATATGTAAACAGGACCCAATATTTTGCTCCACACAGGAAATGCAACTCAGTGACAAGACAGACACTTCCTCAGAATAAAAGTCTGGAAAAAATTCCAAGCAAATGCTCCCAAGAATCCAGCTGGAATAGCAATTTTAGTATCCAATAGAACAGGCTTTCAAATAAAAGTTATCAAAAAATATGGGGGAAGGACACTTCATACTCAACAAAGGAAAAATTTACCAAGATCATCTCTAAATTCTGAACATCTATGCCCCAAATGCAAAGGCACTCACATTTGTAAATGAATCATTATTAAGCTCAAAACACACACTGAACCTCCAACAATAACAGTGGGAGACTTCAACACCCCACTCCCACCAATGGACAGATCATGAAAATAGAAACAAAACAGAGACACAGTGAAATTAAAAGAAGTTATGAAACAAATGGATTTAACAGATATCTACAAACATTTCACTGTAAAAAAATATAATATACCTTCTTCTCACCACTTCATGGTACCTTATCAAAAATTGGCCTTATAATCAGACACAAAACAGGCCTCAATAAATAAAAGAAGATTGCATTAATCCCATGTATCCTATCAGACCACCACAGAATAAGGCTGGTCTTCAATAACAACAAAAATAACAGAAAGCTCAAATACTCATGGAAACTGAACAACTCTCTATGCAATTATAACTTGGTCAAGGAAGAAATAAACAAAGAAATTACAGGCTTTCTAGAATTTAATGAAAATGAAAGCACAGCATACCCAAACTTATGGGACACCATGAAAGCAGGAGGAAAAATCATAGTACTGAGTGCCTTCATAAAGTAATTATAGAGATCCTACACTATCAACTTAACAGCACACCTGAAAGCCATAGAACAAAAAGAAGCAAATATACCCCAGAGGAGTAGAAAGCAGGAAATAATGAAACTCAGAACAGAATCAAAGAGAACTATACAAAGAATCAACAAAACTGAGGGATGATTATTTGGATAAAGCCAACAAGAGAGATAAACCCTTAGCCAAACTAACTAAATGGCATAGACAGTACCCAAATTAACAAAATCAGAAATGAAAAAGGAGACATAACAACAGAAAGAGGAAATTCAAACAAAAATCACCAGATCCTACTAAAAAAGTCCATTTTCAACAAAACTGCAAACTCTACATGAAATGGATGATTTTCTAGACTGATACTTGGAACTAAAGTTAAATCAGGACCAGCTAAATTATATAAAGAGTCCCAAGACCCCTAAGGAAATAGAAACAGCATCCCATGTGCAGTCACCAAAGGTAGAAGCTGATATGGATGTCAGGAAGTACATGCTGACAGGAACCTGATACAGCTGTCTCCTTAGAGGTCTGCAAGAGTCTGACATATTCAGAGGCAGATGCTCACAGCTAACCATTGAACTGATCAAGGAGTTCCCAACAGAGGAGTTAAGAGAGAAGCCTGAAGGAGCTGAAAGGGTTTGCGGTCCCATGGGGAGAGCAATAATACCAAACAACCAGAGCTCCCAGGGTCTAAACCACCAACCTGGGAGCACATAGGGAGGGACTTATGACTCCAGCTGTATATGTAGCGGAGGATAGCCTTGTCCGGCATAGGTGCGAGAGGAAATCCTTGGTCCCCTGAAGGCTGGACGCCCAATGTGGGGGAATTCAAGGGTGAGGAAGAGGGAGTGGGGGGATGGGGACACATCCTCATAGAAGCAGGAGGAGGGGCTAGGATAGGGGGTTCATGGATGGGGAAAAATGGAGTAAGGGGATAACATCTGAAATATAAATAAAATATCCAATAAAAAAGAAAAGAAAAGAAAGAAGGAAATTGCCAGCCCAAATAAAATAAAAATAAAAATCAAATCTCCCAACCAAAAAAAGTTCAGGACCAGATGGTTTTATTGCAGAATTCTATCAGTCCTTCAAAGAAGACCTATACCCATCCTTCTCAAACTACTGCACAAAACAGAACAAAATAGCTTTGTTCCATGAAGCAACAATTATGCTGATGCCTAAATTACACAAAGACCCAACAAAGAGAAAACTTCAGACTAATTTTGGTTATGAATATGGATGCAAAAATACTCATAAAATTCTTGCAAACCTAATTTAAGAACACATCAATGTGATCATTCACCATGATCAATTAGGCTTTATCCCAGGAATACAGGGATGATTTAATATATGGAAATCCATCAATGTAATCTACTATATAAACAAACTAAAAAAACTCATATGGTCATCTATTTCATTAGTTGACAACCCCCCTCTTTGACATAACACAGTACCCAATGTGTTAAAAGTCTAGGAAAGATTAGGAATTCAAGGCACATACCTAAACATAATAAAAGCAATATACAGCAAACCAACAGCGAACATCAAATTAGAGAGAAACTTGAAGCAATCCTACTAAGATCAGGGATAAGACAAGGCTGCCAACTCTCTCCCTATTTACTCAATATAGTATTTGAAATTCTAGCTAGTATAATAAGACAGCGAAAGTAGATCAAGGGGATACAAATTAGAAAAGAAACTGTCAGGGAATCACTATGCAGATGATATGATAGTATACATAAGCTGCCCCCAAAATTCTACCAGAGAACTACTATACCTGAAAAATAACTTCAGCAAAGTGGCTGCATATTAAATTAACTCAAAAAAAAAATCAGTAGCCTTTCTCTACACTAAGGATAAAGGGGCAACATGTCTACTTTTAACATACTTTGAGTACTTCTAAATACCTAGAAGTACTAGACGTTTTAGATGAGGACACAAATTTGTCCCTATATACACAGTATTGTTGAAACCACATGCATGTAACAATGGTTAGATCTCTAAGTGACTTCTGGTCAGAACATTCTAGTCTCTGACCTTTTGTCTCCCTCTCCTCTTTCCAGTGACACAGGTACCTGTCACGTTAATGATACATTTTCACAACTCTTCGGAAGACAACCTTAATATGAACTAACACAGAGTATACAGAATATGTGAATTTACTCTCTCTACTTTTGTCATACATTGGCAATGACTTTAATACCTAAAGACTAGATATCATAGAACTTGTTTTATCCAGTATGTGCAATATAGAGAGTATATTAAAGTTAAATGAAATGTGCACAACATACAGGAAGATGGGTATGCTAGAAGTATTTAGTACAGTAATGGAATCTTTTTGCAGTTTCTTTTCTCTCAAGTCCTCAATCCACTGAACAAGTACAGCTGGTACAGTGTTCTCAGAGGTGGGTTAACAATTCTATTTCTACGCATAGTATTTCTCCAGTTTTTAAAAACTATTTACACAAAAGATTACTCTACTACTTGTACCTTTAAATGTATCAAGCACTTTCAATTATCTAGAAAGACTACATGTTTCATGTAAGGACTTGTCTGCTATTCACATAGCATTGGTAAATAAAACTGTATGCAAAACAATATAATCATTTGGGCTTCGACCCCTTTCTCTCTCTCTCTCTCTCTCTCTCTCTCTCTCTCTCTCTCTCTCTTTCTCTCTCTCTCTCTCTCTCTCTCTCTCTCCATATTAGTTGGCAAATGTAGGACTATATAATGCTTAGAAACAGCTGAACAAATTCCTATCCCCAAGTCATTTACAGAACAATCTGTTCTATGAAGTTAAAAGTATACACTATGTGCTAATTTAAAGACAATGTCTTTATCATCTATATATACAGTAAAACAAAATGCAAGTATCTAGAAATGGTGTCTCAAAAGGTCCCATATAAACACTCTACAATATGGCCGTTGTCACTACCTCCCAGCACCTCCTCCAAACCACTAAGCAAATACAGACAGACTGCTCACATAGGGGCTCATCACTTCACTCCCAAAAGACAGTGGTTCATGAATTTTAGCAAAAAGATAGTTACAAAGTGATATTTCACTACCTCTACATTTAACATATGTTAGGCAGTTCTAAACATTTAGATATACAACGTATTTTAATTAAGGACTGTTGTTCACTGTGTACACAACAGTCCAGTAAAGGGCACACATGTAACAAGAGTAATTAAAAATTATTTAACATAAAAAGTAAAAAATATATATATATTGTTCTACTAAGTCTACTTTGTCATACACTGGCAACCTCTTTAACATCCTGAGTGACTAGATGTTGTAAATTAGGTTTCCTTTGTCCTGTACGTACACAGCAAAGCCAAAGAAAAGGAGATAGTGGTTCCTTTTCACCCATGGACAACAGTTGTTTAGAGCCCTGAATTTCCTTTTTCTGGGAACCATGGCACAAACATAATGTGGTCATCTCAGGAGAGGTTTGGCTATTCCTCTACAAACAACATTTAAATGAATCCTAACAAAAACATATTTACTTAATGGTTTACTACTTATAAAATATGTCAGGAACTTCAGTACATTTAGAAAGACCTTTCAAAAAACTTGGCATTTTCAAACAGTAAAATACACACACACACACACACACACACACACACACACACACACACACACACACACATAAACATGAGGGTTAAGAAATGAGATAAAGAATAAAATAATATGAGAGAGAGAGAGAGAAAGAGAGAGAGAGAGAGAGAGAGAGAGAGAGAGAGAGAGAGAGAGAGAGAGAGAGAGGAAGAGAGGAATGGGGGAAGGGGTAGGGGAAGGGAGGGGAGGAGAACCAACTTGGCTCCAGAATTTTTTTTTTTTCTCCTCCTGCTGGATCCTCTAACCTACTAAACAAGGATGAGTCTCTTCTGGGTCTTTCTAAAGGCTTCCTAAACAATTCCATTTCAAAGTCACTTGTAGAAGATATGTGTATGATTGTTTTTTCTTATGAAGACTGGATGCATACAGTCCCCTCCACTTAATAGCCTAGTATTCCTACGCACACAGGTCCCTCTCCCAGGGATGTGGTTTTGCACAGTCCCACCGCTTCAGACCACAGAGATCTGAAAGGTCTTCCCTGGCCTTCAGGTGGCCACCATTATTTCCACCATGCTATGTCCACTGCCACCTGGAGAAGTGCCCGAAGGCCTGGCTGGGGCTTCTCCCTGGGCCAGACCCTGGAAAGTAGGGGGCTGGTAGAGTTGTGGAGGCCACACAGAGGCCACTGCCATCCCGGCACATGGAAAGAGTCCAGGCAGAATCGTGGAGTGGCCCAGTGGTGGCTGTCAGGAGGGCTCAGGCTCCCAGCGGCAGGACTAGATCAGGACTACTCCCGGCCAGCACCACAACTAATATTTTGTGGATGTCATGACTAATCATTTCTGTCAACTTCATTACATTTTGCTGTTGTTACGGCCCACTACTACTATATCCAATGTCTTAATTACAATGCAGTGTGAAATCCAGCAGCTCTCCAGGAATTCTCCAGGACAAAGACTAGACTGAGACTGCTAAGATAGCCAGCCTCGTGGACTGAACAACCTGCAGATTCTCAACTTTTCTGTTGTTAGCGAATTATTGTTGAAATACCTGGACCACATCTTGTAAGCCAGGTTAATATTGGCTTACTAAACACAAACACATGTGCACACATTTTAAGTTCTGTCCCTTTCATAAACCTGACTAATACAACCAGTATCTTTTTCTGTAGTTAGTATAAAATTTATATGGCAAAGTTCTGAGCTTTGAATAGTAAAATTTCTGCTTTTAATTTTTTTGTTTCTATATTCTCAGATTGCTTGTATTGTGCCTTAAATTTAGTCTTATTAAAATAACTTACTTACATAATAACATTTAAAAGCGTCTGGTATGTCTAGTTTACTTATATAGCTTGATTTTGAGTGGAAAAAAGTGTGCTTAAAATAACAATATGATGCAGATACTTTTGATATTATTCACATAGTGTAAAGAGAAACATTTAAGTGTGAATGCAATATAATTATTCTAGGAGAAATCTGTGAAAGACAGTGTGCAGGCTAGTTTTATGTCAACTTGACACAAGTTAAAGTAATCTAACTAGAGGGAATCTAAGCTGAAAAAAATGTCTCCATAAAATCTGGCTGTAGGACCTTTTCTTAAATACTGATGTGGGAAGGTCCCGCCCATTGTGGATGAGGCCAGTCCTGGGCTGGTGGTTCTCAGTTCTATGAGAAAGCAGGCTGAGAAAGTCATGAGGAACAAACCAGGAAGGGACACCCATCCATGGCTTCTACATCAGGTACTGCTTCCAGGATCCTGCCCTATTTGAATTCCTTCAATGATGTTTAGTGATGAGGAAGTGTAAGCCAAATAAACCCTTTCCTCCCCAAGTTGCATTAATTAAGGTGTTTCATCATAGCAAGATTAACCCAAACTAAGACATGTGCCTTAACTAATAATTCATGCTATTACATGAAAAATTCTAAATAGGAAATAATTAACTATTTGGAAATGAGATTTAGCTTCCATATTTTTCTTTTAATCAAAAGTAATTTTCTGAATTATATTTTATATCAAACTCATTTGGAAAATATCAAATATACCATTGGAAATTCCTCTTTTCATTAATAGTAATCAGAAATACAGAAAATCAGTTGAATATTTTAAAAATTAGAATAATTACATATTTTAATATAGATATTCACATACTCAGAATGATGGTCACATTGTGATAAAAATTGAAGTGACTCAGGCTGGTCAGAGGTCCCAGGCAATATATATACCACAGGAGTGCCTGGTGTAGCCTCAATGGTAGATGTGCCTAATCATTTAGAGACTTGAGGCCCCAGGGAAGTGGGAGGGACATCTCTCAGAGGCAAGCGGGAGGAGGAGAAGGATGAGGAAATGTGGGAGGTGGGAACCAGGAGCAGCGGGACAATGGCTGGAATGTAAATAAATAAAACAGTTTAAAAAAAAATTGAAGTGACTATAAAATACATGAACAATAAACAAAATGTTAAAATGCTATGTGAAGTCCTTTTAGGCAGCCTTCAAGAAAGTATAAGTCTTTCAGACTTCAATGCCAAGAATCTGAATTTCTTTTTTTTTTTTTTTTTTTTGAGGAGGAGAGGCTTCATTTCAGCTTACAGCTTAAAGTCCATCTTGAAAGGGAACACTGGGTAGGAATGCCATTTAATGTAAGTAGATGCTATTTAGGAATGTTGCTTTCTGGCTTGCTCTTCATGGCTTGCTCATCCTGTTTTTGTATACAACCCAAGAGGACCTGCCTAGGGGTGGCACCAACCACAGTGGGCTGGACCTTCTCGAATTAATCATTAGTCAAGAAATTCCCCGAGACATGCTCACGAGCCAATCTGATGGAAGGAATTCCTCAACTGAAGTTCTCTCTTCCAAGATAACAGTAGCTTGTTTCAAGTTAACAAAACCAACTAATTCTTGATATGGCACACAGCTAGAAATGTGTAGAGCTATTTTCTGAGGTCTTCTAACCTTAATGTCAACAAACTTCTTTGTGCATCAAGCTAGTATAGCGTGGCTACTCTTGAAGAACTATGGAATATATTTACAGCATACACTTCCCATATTCTATCTTTATAGTTTCAATCAGTGTAGTGCTCTTTGAGGAGGCCAGGAATGGTGAAAGCTGCCCATCTTTAGCCCACGACTCAGAGTTTAATGTTACAGGAGAGAGTATCATGGATTTATTTCATTTTCCTCCATTGGTCTCAATTGCCCAACTGGGTTGTTGAAAGCTGGAAGCTTTTGCCTCTCTTATACCTCTCTGTTCAACCAGCTTTCCACTGCAGTTACTTAAAAAAAAAAAAAAAAAAAAAAAATTCTAGGCTTGTTTACTTTCAGTAAAGAGAATATTACACCCAAACGTTTCCAGAAGCTGACATAGGTGTTTTCCTACACCCACATTTGCTAACTGCATGCACAAGTTCCCAAATGTCAAAGATATGGCAAATACTCATGAAATAAGTTGTAAGTTGTTTCATTCTCTTGAAATGTAATAAATCACATTGCATAAGTTTTTAAAACTTTCTTCCTAAAAACATTACTAGAAAGGTAGAAAATGTTGCAGGATATCCTCTGATGTGTGAAAATTCATTAATGTCAATATTTTCTAAAATTAACTATTCTGTCTCCTTAGGGGAAGTACATAATGTTTGATGGTACAGTGAAGGCCATTTTTCATCCCAGTTGCTCTTATCTTGTTTATCCATATTTAACAAAAGATAAATGGTTGACTCCCTTTGAATTTGGTATTTATCTTTGTTTCTTAACTTAAAAATTATTTTTAATAATTTCATACATACTTACATACAAATACATCTTGATCATAACAAGTCCCCAAGAAGAATCTGAATTTCAATGAGGAAATCCGAGAGTAATTTGATGGGAGCACTGGAATTGGAGAGGAATTTGGAACTCAAGGCTGAGTCAATAAAGCTGGATACTATGGCTTCCATGGCAACTGAAGGTAGGAAAGCCATTATAATTCCTGGTCCAGTTCCTCAACTGTGATATTTCCCAAACATCCACAACAAACTAATATGTGGAATAAGGAAAAAGTTCAAGAGGAAGCCAACTACCTTCATTACTATCTACCTCAGTTATAAGCAGCAAGCAAGCAAGCAAGAGAAAGAAAGAAAGAAAAAAGAAAGAAAGAAAGAAAGAAAGGAAGGAAGAAAGAAAGAAAGAGGGAAGGAAGGAGAGAGAGAGAGAGAGAGAGAGAGAGAGAGAGAGAGAGAGAGAGAGGTAGGCAAAAATATTTGAACTTTCTACCAAATGTTGCCATGTGGTCTATGAGGATTCTGTCTTCCTTCCCGGACCCCCCCCCCAAAAAAAAAATCTAATCATGAGATTGAATGGTTAGTGGATCAACACTGGGGAGTTCAAGATAAGATTTTATTTCTTACCTATATAAGACACTGACAGTTAAGGATGTTAATTTTCCATTTTCAGTATTTCAGTTGTACGTAAGAGTGAGTAATATTACCATTCACAATAAAAATCAATAGCCAAAAATTATGGATTGATTTTAAGGTTCAGCTATTTTGTGCCAGACTTGACAGTTAATAGCGAAACTATTCTATAAGCAAGTAAAAGGAATAGCTGTTATTAAAAGTTCAGTAAAATTAAAATTACATACTTTAAAAAAACTATGTTTCTCTCTATACAAATACAAGGCAAACTGTATTACCTTAAAGTTATCCATTTATTTCAAATGCCTTCCTTAAGACTTGCCCATAGTATTTAAGATCTTTCAGTTGAATGTGAGGACTGATTGGTGATATGCTCTGTATTCTGCAGAATAGGAGCTGGAGGGCTGGAATGCAGAGATGAAATAAAAGCACAAGGTTCCCTTTGGATTCCCCAGAGTTCTTGTAGCTTTTGAAAGATCACTCAAAAAGAACTTGAGAGAAATGCTATTTAACTGAATTCAGTAACTTTGCAAGAACTGATTTAAATGCTAGAGTAAAAGAATTTGATCTTATAGTTCATTGAACAGGATTACCGTGCTCATGAAATAGGTTTTAAAACTAATATATTGGTTATTATTGAGGCTGTAAAATATTTTGAAATTTAGACCAACATCAAATTTGAATTAAGTTGGCTTTTTGTATGGCTTCACATGTGTGTGAAATCATATACTTTTATGTGTGTTTTAATGATTTGAATAATTTTTAATCAATTTGTTCTTTTTATCCTATAGTTTATTCATTTCAACATATAGCCATACTAGATACACCTTTGAATGCACCAGCAGTAAGAATCCCCTGGATCTCTTTCCTTATCCTCTCCATTGGCTTATTTGTTTGTTTGTTTTTGTTGTTGTTTGGTCTTCATTTATTTACCTGATATCATTCACACTGAGGTGAGAGGCACCATAACTTCAATTTGCACTTAAACAAGTAACAAAATTACCCATTTTGTTTTCATATACTTGTTGCCCATTGGTGCAATCATTAATTGAATAATTTCAATTTGGGGGTGTTTAATTTGTTCAGTTGTTCATAGATTATTCTAGATATTAATTTTCCATCAGTTATATATCTCTAAAAGATTCTCTTCCCTTCTATAGGCTGTCTATTTACTCTTTTTTTTTTTTGACTTTTTTTTCCTATGCAGTACAAGAACTTTTTAATTCCACACAATTTTGTTTGTCATGTATTTTTATTATATCCTGCCCCAATGGAGTCCTGTCTAGGAAATCTCTTTAGCAGTTATTGGTGAATCTGAAAGATGAGAAAAACACACTAATATGTGGAAGTCACTTTCCATCATTTCCTTGGAACCTTTCCCAATTACTTCAGTGTATACAAAACAAGTTTTTTTAACTTTATAAGCACTCAAAGCTTATATATTCTCGGCTCTTTGAATAAAAGCAATGCTGTATATTTATTTAGTCTTTCATGGTACTAGGAAATAATTTGTAGAGAATCTATTCACAGTTAAAACTGAAATAAAAAAATTAAACAAAGAGTTCACAAAAATCTAGATGTAAACTATGTCTCAGTAGAAGCATGATAATTTATTGGTAATATTCATTTAAATTGATGTCATCTGAGTTAGTAGATGTAAAATCATATCTTCAAGTTTGAAAAAAATCGTTAATTAAATTTATATTTGTCTTAATTTGAAAGTATTATATAAATATTTAACTGCTATGTATATTGTACATATACCTGTAGTTATGTGTTTTGTAAAAAAAAAAAAAAAAAGTAAGGATTATAAACTTCTTAATAAAATAGTTTTGCATATAAAATAGTAAAATAACCTAAATGTTACTCCTAAAAATCATTGACTTCAGGTCATTGAGTTATAAAATTTTAAAACTGTAATGTTAAGAGAGGATAACTTTGCCAAGGTAGTAAAACTGGAATGAGATAAAGCATTACATTTTGTTCAACAAAAAAACAATGAAAAAGTACAAATACCAAGCTTAGGAAAATATAAGAAGGAATTCTGTAGCTTAGAAAATCTGAAAGCTCATAGAGTTAAAGCGTTTCAATTTAGAATGGTGTTAGAAGAACAGAAAAATAAAACAGAGCCATCTTAAGTAGTAAAGTTATATTGTATAAGGCTAGTAGAGTAGTATATTATATCAGAACAAAGTGAATTTAAACTTTATTATATAATGCTGCAGAAAAGGGTAAAGTACAGTAATTTTTGAATCTGATTTCTTCTATGCAAAATGTGGTCATTGTAAACACATTTTGTCATAATGACAATTTCATACAGGTGTTTAAAGACACATTTTGTCATAATGACAGTTTCATACAGGTGTTAAAGGTGATCTGTGATAGGCAACTGTATATCATATTTAAACACGTCTAGTCCTGTCACAGTAAAAATATTTAAATTTCAATACAAAAACATCCTAATGTTGAAACAGTTGTGGGAATAAAATAAAAGACTACTGATGGCCTAGAAATCGACATAGGCCTACTAATATAACTGAATTTCTTTGTCCTACAGTTAAAATATGTGGTCTTCAGCAATAAGGTCTTACACCACATACATATTTGTTGGACAAGAAAGAGATACAGCAATACATTCTGGGGTCAACTACTCATCTGTATACAACAGGTGGAACTAGGATTTTCATTTAATATCCCATGCCTTTGGGGGCAATTTTATCTACTCATGTAGTATATTACCATACAAAATATGCTTTAATCATAATTTTTAAAAAGTAATAGGTCCTCATGAGGCTTTTTTAGTCTAAATTTATCTTTGCCCCAATCATGATTTTTCTCATTCTACCAGCCCTACATAATCTGTTCCAATAACAGTATTTACCTACATACATTTTCTACTTTATGTCTTTCCTCAAAGATTTATTTCTTTTTTTGTAATGGCTCTCTTTCTGGGTTCCAGGTCTCTGCAGGGATCCAGGTAAAGCACACAAATATAAAATTTTCAAGCTACTATCTGCATATGAGCCAAATATGAAGGGCTTTAACTAACTGAGCCTCAGTTACCTCACTTAGTATACTTCCACTTCCATTCATGACCTGAAAGTTTCATAATTTATTTGTCTTTTCAACTTAGTAAAATATTCAATGTGCATATGTATCACATGGTCATTATTCATTCATCAGTTGATGGATATGTTTTATTTTCTAGCTATTGTGTATTGAGCAGCCATGTACACTGAAGAGAAGGATCTCTATAGTAAGATACAGAGTCATTTGAATATATGATCAAGGATACAACTGGGTTATGTGGCAGTTTTATTTTAGTTTTTATGAGAACATCCACACTAAGTTTCACAGAGGCTACACCACTCAACACTCCTACCAATATATGAAGGTTCCTTCTCCCACAATTTCACAGCATCTGATATCATTGATATTTTTGATAGTAGTAAATTTGACTATAGTGAGATGAACACTTTGTAAAAAAAATTTTTTAATAGCCAGTGATATTTCTTGTCTGGAGAAGTTTCTATTCAGTTCCAAAGTCCACTTTTCTTTTAGGTGAATAATTTCTTTTCTTATTGTTTAAATTCTTGAGGGTTTTATGAATTTTAGATATCAATGCAATGTTAGTTGAATAACTGACAAAGTTTATCTCCTATTCTATTAGTTGCTTATTCACTCAATGAACAGTTTCTTTTGTTCTCTAGAAGCCATTTAGTTCCATGAGTCTATTGTTGGCATCATTTCATGAATGAGTTGCATCCTAATTATAAGGTCTTTTCCTAAAGTTCCTGTTACAATTTCAGAGTTTCACATGTTACATTAAAATCCTAGATCCATTGGAGTTGATTTTTGTTCACTTAAAAGATTCTGGTTTCATTCTTCTACAAGTAAGTATCTAGCTTAACCAGCACCATTGCTTGGTTTTTGTAATCTTTACCAAATGTCAGCTGAATGTAGCGATGTGGGTTTATATTTGAGTCCTCTATTCACTACCATGCTATGTCTGTTGCTATGGTTATGTGTTAAAAATTAAAATTTTATATGATGCTACTTTCAGCATTATTGTTAGTGCTCAGCATAATTTTCATTATTTTGCATCTTTTGAGCTAACACATGAATTTTGAAATTGTTATATTTTTCAATTTTTGTGAAGAATGGTGTGGAAATTTTGATAGGGCCTTCTACCAGAGTAAGAAAAAAAAATAACAAAGACAACCTTGTATTGACTTGTCTTTATTTCCCAAGATTATGGTTCACAAGGGGGTCTCAGGCTGTCAAGACAACGTGACAATGGAAAATTCTTCACATGGCTTTGTGGTTGCCAATCCTAGCACCAGTATCAAATAAACTTTCTTTAGGTTTTAATCCCACTGCTGCTGTTGCCTCAGGTATGGTTATTTCCCCCCAGCTATTTACAGAGCTCTTTGGGGTTTTTTTGGTAGTCATTTCTCATTTTTTCTCCAGATTATTCTCTGTGCTTTCTGACCAACCATACCTGAGTATCTTGTTATGTTTAGTAAATTTGTAAATAATCACATTCATTATGGCAATTGTTGCATGTTATATTTTTGTTTATCACTCTTCCCTATTGTCCTTCCCTGTATCTTTGGGTCTTTTTTGCTAGTTCCTTTGTTCACACCAGTATCCCCTTTAGGCTTTATGTCACACACCTTACATTCTGTTTCTTTTTCCATTCCCTCCAACTGTTTGCTTCCCTTAAGATTTTTTCTTCCTCTTTCTTGGTTCTTTTTTTGTTTGTTTGTTTCATACACTAAACATACTGAAACATAATACACACACACACACAACTCATTAGAATATCAATTTCACATAAGATAGAAATCTTCTATTTACATTCTTAATCTAGTTTATTTTGCTTAATAGTGAGTTCTATATTTTGAAAATTTGGTCAGTTCATTTTTTTTCTGTATGACTGAATAAAATTATATTTTGTATATACAGTGCATTTTGTTCTTCTAGTCATCTAGACTGGTTCCATTAATTATGTACTGTGAATTATACATTAAAAAGTGTGGAAGTACATGGACATATGCATTATGTTCACTCAGATTTCTTAGGTTAAATACCAAAGAGAAATATAGTTGACTTACATGGTAATTTTATTTCTAGGTTTTTCAGGTCTTGAACAATGATTTCCATAGTAGTTGAACACATGAATACTTCCAATATTAATTAATAGAAGTTACTCTGTCCTCAGATCCTTGCAAACATTTAATTAGTATTTTTTAATAAAACTTTACTATTCTAATTGTGATGAGATGTAATCTCAAATAATGTGAAATACTTTTTGGAAATATTGTCGACTACATTTGTTTCTTTTTTTAATGAAACAAACATTCTCTTTATTCATACAGTTTACATTTTGTCAAATTTAGGAGGGAAAATAATTAAAATAGATGATGAAAAACCAATGCAGAATACAAGAATGAAGCATGAACATCACAAGAAATGGTCTACTTTTCAGAACTTGTGTCACATCTCAGTTTTCCCCCCTCTTTTATTTATTTATTTATTTATTTATTTATTTATTTATTTATTCATTTATTTTACAATCCGATGGCAGCTCCCCTCTCATCCCAGTTCACCCTTCAAATTACCCCAATTTTCCTCTACCCTACTCCTCAGATAAGGGGGAGACCTCATTGAGTACCATCCTGCCCTGGGACATCTAACAGCAGCAGAACAAAGGGCAACCACAGAGACTAGATCAGGCAGTCCAGTTAGATGAAAGGGATCCAGTGGCAGGCAGCTGAGTCAAAGATAGCTTCCACTCCAATTGACAGGGGCCCATATGAAGACCAATGTGCACATCTTATACAAATATATAGGGGCCTAGGTCCAGCCATTGCATGCTATTTGAATGATGATTCACTATCTCTGAGCCCCCAAAGGCCCAGGTTACTTGACTGTATACATTTCTTGAGAAATCCTTGACCCCTTCTGCTCACTAAATTCCATCCCCTACTCTTCCACAAGACACCACTGGCTCTACCTGATGTTTCGCTGTGGATCTCTGTATCTGTTTCCAGCAGCTGGATGGAGCATCTATGGTCAAAGGAGAGAGTTATGTTAGGCTCTGTCTGCAAGCGTACTAAAGCATAATAGTGTTAGAGTTTGACTCTCACCCACGGGATGGGTCTGAGGTTGGGCCCGTTGTTCATTGACCATTTGCTCAAGATCAACTCCATTTTTATCCCTGTGAATATTATAGGCAAGACACAGTTTGGTTTAAAGTTTTGTAAAGGGGTGATGTCTCTTCCTTCCACTGAAAAAAACCTCTTAGCCAGAAGAGGTGGCCACTTCATTCTCCATATCCCCCACTGGTAGGAGTCTCAGCATGGATCACTCCCATAGACTCCCTAGAGCCTTTCTAATCCCAGGAATCTAGTTAGTACCAGACATGCTCCCAGTCGATTTCTGTTCTCACTCACAGCCCTTTGCCTCCTCCCATTTCTCCACCTCTGCCCCCTACATCTCTTCATCTCCTCTCCCATACAGTTCCCTCCCTACATTCAACTTTGATGACCATTCATTTTAGCTTCTATGTGAGATTCACACATCCTCTCTTGGGCCTTCCTTATTACTTAGTTTCTTTGGATCTCTGGAATATATAATGGTTATCTTGTACTTCATAGCTAATATACACTTACAAGTAAATACACATCATATATATCTTTCTGGGTCAGGATTATCTTACTCTGGATAATATTTTCCAGTTCCATCCATTTCCTGCAACTTTCATTCTGTCTTTGTATTTTATTTGTTTTTTAAATTTTATTTAATCTCTTTTTTACACTCCAGATTTTATCCCCCTCCCAGTCTACCCTCTGACTGTTTCCCATCCCATACCTATACCCACCCCATCTGCACAAAGATGTCCTCACATCCTAACCCCCCACCCAACCAAACGTCCCCACACCCTTGGGCCTCCAGACTCTTGAGGGATAGGTTCATCTTCTCTGACTGAACCAGACCCAGTAATCATCTGCTGTATATGTGTTTCGGGCTTTATATCAGCTGGTGTATACTGCCTAGTTAGTGGTTCAGTGTCTGAGAGATCTCAGGAGTTCAGGTTAATTGAGACTGCTGGTCCTCCTACAAGGCTGCTCTCTTCCTCAGCTTCTTCCATATTTTCCCTAATTCAACCGCAGGGCTCACCAGCTTTTGTCCATTGGTTGGGTGTAAATATTTGCCTCTCACTCTTTCAGCTGCTTGTTGGGTCTTTCGGAGGGCAGTCATGATAGGCCCCTTTTTGTGAGTGCTCCATAGCCTCAGTAGTAGTGTCAGGCCTTGGGACCTCCCCTTGACCTGGATCCCAATTAGGACCTGTCGCTGGACCTCCTTTTTCTCAGGGTCTTCTCCATTTCCAACCCTGCACTTCTTTCTGAAAGGAACAATTATGAGTCAGAATTTTTGACTATGGGATGGCAACCCCATCCATCACTTAATGCCCTATCTTTCTGCTGGAGGTGGGCAAGTTCCCTCTCCCTGCTATAGGGCATTTCATCTAAAGTCCCTCCCGGAGAAAGGGAGGGTCCTAGATTAGAAAGGGTACAGGGAGGGGAAGAGGGGAACATGATCAGGTATTGGGTGGGGGAAAAGGACTGAAGCCCTGAGGGCCAGCAGAAAGAATGGAAATAAGTTGTCTTTGTTTTTAATAGCTGAACAAATATTGCATTGTATTCATGTACCACATTTTCTCTATCTGTTCTTCAGAATAGATGATAGATGTGAGAGATATCTAGTTTGTTTCTAATTTCTGGCTATTATAACCAAAGCTGTGATGAATATAGATGAGCAAGTGTCCTTGTTTTATAATGGGGCATCTTTTGGGTATATGTTCAGGAGTGATAAAGCTGGGTCTTGGGTTAGAACTATTCTCAGTTTTCTGAGAAACCACCAAATTGATTTCCAAAGTAGTACAAGTTCCCAATCCAACCAGCAATCAAAGCATATTCCCCTTGTTCAACATCCTTGCCAGCATGTGTTGTCACTTGAATTTTTGATCTTAGCCATTCTGATTGGCGTAACATGGAATCTCATAAAGTCAGTTTGATTAGCATTTTTTCTGATGACTAAGGATATTGAACATTTCTTAAGTTCTCAGCCATTCAAGATTCCTCTGTTGAGAATTCACTGTTTTGCTCTATATCCCATTTTAAAATTGGTATTATTTGGGTTGTTGGCATCTAATTTACTGAGTTCTTTATATATTTTGTATATTAATCATCTGTTGGATATCAGGTTGGTGAAGATATTTTCATGTTCTGGAGACTACTATTTTGTAATATTGATGGTGTCCTTTGCCTTACATAAGCTATTCAGTTTCATGAAGTCTCATATATTAATTGTTGATCTTAGTCTCTGAGCTGCTGGTGTTTGGTTCAGGAATTTGTCTCTGTTCCAATGTGTTCAAGGTAGTTGCCTACTTTCTCTTGTATTTGATTTAGTTTGTCCAGTTTTTATGTTGAGGTCTTTGATCCACGTTGACTTGCATTTTGTACTGGATGATAAATATGAGTTTATTTGCACTCTTCTGCATATAACTATGAAGTTAGACCAGTACCATTTGGTGATGATGCTTTCTTTATTCCATTGTATGCCATTGGCTTGTCCATAAATGTATGGGTTTATTTCTGTGTCTTAAATATATCCATTGATAAAACTTTTTTTTATGCCAATATCAAGTGGCTTTTATTACTTTTGTTCTGTAGTATAGCTTCAAATCATGGATGGTGATAACTCCAGACATTCTTTTCTTATAGAACATTGTTTTAAATATCCTGGGTTTCTTATTTTTGTGTATAAAGTTGTGAATTTCTCTTTTAGGGTCTGTAAAGAAATGTGTTGGAATTTTGATGAGGATTGCATTAAATCTGTAGATTGCTTTTGGGAAGATACCCATTTTTGCTATGTTATTTTACTATGTTAATCCTACCAATCTATAAGCATGGGAGACCATTCCATCTTCTGATATTTTCTTCTGTTTCATTTTCCAGAGACTTGAAAGTCATGTCATAAAATTCCTTCACTTTCTTAGAAAGAGTTACCAGCAAGATATTTTATATTATTTGTGGCTATTGTAAAGGGGGTTCTTTCCCTAAATTCATTCTCAGTCTGTTTAAAATTTCTATAAAGGAGGTATAGTTATTTCTCTTTTTTTAGTTAAGTTTGTAAACAGGCATTTTGCTGAAAGTAATTATCAGTAGTAGAAAAACTCTGATAGAATTTTTAAGGTCATTAATGTATACTACATTATCAGATGCAAATAATGATACTTTGGCTTCTTCCTTTAAAATTTGTATCCTCTTGATCTCCTTTAGTTATCTTACTGCTCTAGTTAATATTTCAAATACTATGTCCAGTAGATAGGAGCAGAGTTAACAATATTTCCTTGCTCCTTATGTTAGTGGAGGTTTTCCCCATTTAATGTGATGTTTGGCTGTTGGTTTGCTATATATTGCTTTTATTATTTTACCCATGCTTCTTATAACCCTGATCTCTATAAGACATTTAAGATAAAAAGGTTTTGAATTTTGTCTAAGACTTTTTCAGCATCTTATAAGATGATCATATGATATTTTTCTTTTACTTTCTTTATATGGAGGGTTATATGGATGGATTTTTCATGTATTTATCCACTCCTGCATCACTGGTATGAAGCCAACTTGATCATAGTGGTTGATATTTTTCATGTTTTCTTGGATGTTTTTCTAATAATTTATTGAGTATTTTGTGTCAATGTTCATAAGGTAAATTGGTCTGAATTTGTCTTTCTTTTTATTATTAATTTTTATTTATTTACATTTCAAATGCTGTTCCCCTTCCCTGTCTCCTCTCCACAAACCCCTCACTCTACCCTTCACCCTACCCCCTTACCTTTGCCTCTAAGAAGGTGTTCCCCTACCTATCCACCCATTCCTGCAGGACCCTCTAACACACCCTCGGCTCAGGCAACAAGACTCCCTACCATTGGTACCAGATAAAGTAGTCCTCAGCTGTATATGAAGCAGGAGCCATGGATCCACACATGTATAATGAAACTAACAGAAGTTAGGTATCAAATGGACCTAACATATCTAAAGAATATTTCATCTAAAATCAGAAGAATATACTTTCTTCTCAGAACCTCATGGAATCTTTTCCAAAACTGACCATGTACTCAGTCACAAAACAAGTGTCAACAGTACAAGAACATTGAAATAACCACTTGCATGTTATCATATCACCATGGATTAATACTGGACTTTTAACAACAACAGAAATAGAAAGCCTTCAAACTCATGGAAATGAACAACTCTCTATTCAGTGACCACTGAGTCAAAGAAGAAAGAAGATAGAAGTCAATGACATTTTAGAATTTACTAAAAATGAAAGTATAATGCACCCTGCCTACATTTGCCAAGTATTGTGATTATATTTGTACAATGCATTATTATATTTGGGTCCCTGTGGTTCTTTATAATGTATAACCCTAAAATGTATTATCCACTTTGAGATAAACTGAGTATATTTTAATGCTCCTATTGCAACAAATAAATAAATCTTATGATAGATACACCCCATTATTATTTACAGTAATTATCACAGTTATTCTTATTTCTATACTTTAATACATAGCATTTATTTATTTGTCATTCGTATACAAAAAATCAGCATAATCACACACAAACACAAATAACTGAGAAAGAGGAAAGAGATACTATTTTCAATTTTTATTTGCCAGTTTAATTTAAGAGTCTTTGCACTGTTTGATTATAATTGAATTCATGAACAAGATTATCTGATAAGTCTATGTGAATAAAGACAATTTTTGACCTAGATTGTAATGTTATTGTTTGCTTATATACATGATTGACAAGTACCTCTTTTATTGATTCTAATTGTATTTATTTTAATGATATTGGCCTGTAAAACATGCTAAGGAAGACAGAATAAACCCATCAGGTCCAAAACAAAGAAATACAAGTAGCTAAGGAATGCTGAGTGTTGGATAAACAGTTTTCTCAGGAAAGAGCAATTGCGTACCCCGTACCAAATTGCCATGAAAAAAAAATGCATACAATACAGAAACTCAGCACTTGAATTTAGGAAATATATGTATATACATGCACATACATGAATGTCTCAAAAATTATCAAAAAAAGTAGGCCAAAAACTTTAAAAGAATAGGCATGAAATTATAAGATGATTTCTAGGGTGTAAAAAGAAAAAATATAGAATTTTAATGTAATATCAAAATAAAATTAAAAGTAAAATATTCCAGACATTCCACAGTATTACTTTCATTCAATTGCTAGTATGTCTCTTTAATTTTGATTTCTTTCTCATTCTATAACTTACTGGTGTCTTTATATGAGTTGTAATGTTTTCATCAGTAGCCATTACCAATGTTAAGCAAAGGAAGACATAAAAACTAATTCCACTTAGAAGAGTTCTTTCAATTATAACTTAATTTTTTTTATTTACCAAAGTAATATAAAAATGGAACTATACCTAAAATATGAGAAGCATTAAGCAATTAGATTTTTTTTTAATTTATTGTTAGGATATAAATTATGTCATCCATGTTGTTATTTCAAAAAATTTTAACACATACAATCTTCATTTGTTATCTTTTCTAGGTGTGATGCACTCATCAAAAATACATTGTTCAGGTTATTTTATTTTTTTTCTTGGTGTATATTAGTTGTATAAGTTGGTGAATTCAATTATAGAAGTTTTTCATACATGTTTTCTGCAGTTACTCTCTCTTTTTTTTAACATTTTGCTTTTCTTCTAAAATAAATTCTTTTCTATATCTATGCTTTTTTATTAATTAATTTCTCTCTCTACACACCCACACATACACACGTACAAATACATAGACTATATATGTGTGTATATTCATCGATTGTAGGATGTCTAGGTAAATTCTGTCATTTGTCTTTTCTGAACTGTGCTTCAATAAGGATGAATTTGTAAGCATTTCTTCTTCAAACTCCCTAATCTGTTGTGAGCAATATTTGTCATGACTCCAATTATATAGACATGTTTAGCAGATGGAGATGATGGTTACCTAGTTTGTCAGTGAAAGATTAGTTATATATGTATTGAAATTTCTGTTCTACAAAATTATATGCAATTATTCTATGTTAAATAAAAAGAATAAAATAAACCTGTGTGTATAACAAATGGAATATTTAATAAATAAATGGGAATATTCTTGCCTAACTTCAGAGAGGTAGAACGGCCTGGACTTTCAGACATTCCAAATCATACATATCTTATGTATTGATAGTTTTGAATCACAATGCTTTTTCTAGGGAATTTTTCATGCATCTAATAATACATGTACTTTCAAATAATGTCACACAGGTGATACTGATTTTAATAGTGTTTAATGAGTATTTATTCACTTGACTAAGCCAGTATTTTGTGGATTATGACCATCAGGCAAGAAATGACTTTGGAATCAGGAAATATCCTTCTAAGCAGGAAACATACATATTAGGTAATATCTGCTAAAGAGATAGAAAACATATGATCTTCCATTACTTTGGAAAGCACTAAAATAAAATATATAAGTTCATAAACATACTATTATTTCTCTAAAATGTACTAACTTTTTATAATAAAACTAAATATTATCTGATATTTTAGAAATCTAGAGTCTGGGATAGGTTTTATAGAAGAAAATTAAGATATCTTTTATATCAACAATATCCAACCAGTATTTTTTGTTTTGTGGCTGAAAAACTTAACTACTGCTTTTTTTTGTGAATTTGACCCTTCCCCTTCTATCTTATAAAAACGTCTGATTAAACTGGTTCCACCTAAGTAATCCAGAAATTCTCCATATTGCAAGTTGGTTAAGCACATCAGTAAATCAATTTTTGCCCTGGAAGGTAAAGTTATATACAGGTTAGTTATAATATATATATATATATATATTAACCTGTATATATTAGTGACATATAATATGTATATGTATATTTGTTCATTTATCTTAAGAGTAGTTTATAATTTACAGTCTACTTTCCAATAAAAATAAAATAAGAATTATTTGTATTAATTAAATTCTTCTAAAATAGTACTTAAATTATATATATATATAATATATATATTTATATATATATATATATATTATATATATATTTGTGATGGTGGAAGCAAAACACAATTATGTTGAAAATGTTTCATCAATTGATGTTGAGAATGTTCAAATATGCATAGCACACAATAGAAGAATAATCATGTTCAATTTAATGTATTGTATTCCAGTGTCATAGGTTAATGATAAAATGCATTGTAAAAGAAAGAATTACAATGTGCAATTGAATTACCCCAGAGAAATAATTTGTATAATGATGAAGAAGATGAACTTGACAAAATTAATCTACAAATATTCAATAGCACCTAATTAATTAAGGTTCTTGCCAATAATAAGATAAAATTAATTAAGAATAAAATATTGATATTGAATAAAACTATCTTTTTGCCTATTCTATACTGATTGTTCTATTTAAGTAACTACATTTTTGTCCCCAAAGTAGTAATAATTTGAAATGTTTTCTTTAAATTGGTTGTCATAGATATTCTATTTCTTTATTATATTTTCAGTGTATATTTGTTTGTATAAGCCTGTCACACTCCTATTTTTTACTAGTGACATATAATATGTATTTGTATATTTGTTCATTTATCTTAAGAGAAGTTTATAATTTACAGTCTACTTTCCAATAAAAATAAAATAAGTATTATTTGTATTAATTAAATTC
Organism: Mastomys natalensis; assembly: GCA_021653895.1. Classification (NCBI taxonomy): domain Eukaryota; kingdom Metazoa; phylum Chordata; class Mammalia; order Rodentia; family Muridae; genus Mastomys; species Mastomys natalensis. The sequence goes on from JAJTUV010002427.1 coordinate 33,646, forward strand.
TTCTAAAACAGTACTTAAATTATCAATAAAGGATTCTTTTATATTCATAATGTCCAAATTTTGCTTATTTTCACTTTCTGAAGAGCTACATCCTTTGTAAAGTAGTTTTACTTCAAGGGTCTGGACAATATCTTAAAGAAGCATGGTAATGTTTACTGGTGATGTATTTCATCACTAACAGAGTCCACAGCCTGAGAAATATTCTTCAGAACATTTACAGGAAGTTTTTTTCAAGCTTGATGGGAGAGCCTTTGGGAAGATATTACTTGATCCCTAGAACCACCAGCAAGCTAATTAATTATTTTAAATCAATATATATTCTATTATAAGTAGATTAACAACAAAATTTGCTAATAGTCAAAGTAATAACAAAAAATATTATGATGGACCATAAGTAAAAGTCTTTCTAGAGAATAATTGTGTATTTTTACATATTTTTCTTTTATTAAAGTAGACTCTTTTTTGTAAAATATAATCTGAATACTATTGTCCCTTCCTGAACTCCTCCAAGTTCTTCTTCATTTCCTCTCTTATCAAGATTCACTCCTTTTCTGTCTGTCATTAGAAATGAATAGCCTGCTGTACACCTCCCTATGCTTAGTGCCAGCATCCCCTAGGCTCCTTGGGCACAATTGCTTGTTCCTGCAGCCTATAGGGAGTACCTTGGAAAGATGGAGGAATGGAGCATCATGTGTACTGTGGAGAGAAACAGACATAGATATTTGACAGCAGTGACAGGTGTGAGACAAGGCTGAGGTCGACAGGATAGCATGTTGTTGCCAAGTAAGACAGCAGGATGTCCAGTAGCAGCCTCAACTTGTGTAGGCTCTGTCCATGAACATGGTACCAGATGCAAGACTGTCCTGTCTCTGAGCAAAGACAGTATATCTGAGATGAAGAATGGTTCATTTTCTGGATAGGAATACTTGACAGCCCTCCAGGGTCCTTGTTGCCCCTGGAGACCATGTTGCTATCTGTGATCCATGCTATAGCCACAGAATGTCCTGGTATTTGTGGTCTGTGCTGCTGTTCCAGGCTGTATTCATGCCTGTAGTCCATGTGGATGTTCAAGGTTTATCCTGCTACTGGGGTCCATCTAGATGTCTGTGGCCCATGCTTAGAGGCCCATCCTTAGAGGCCAGTTATATATTCATGTCTGTACTATTAGAGTAATGCTTATTCACCCGAAGTAATTGTTGTCTCAGAGGCTTTCTGTCTCCATCTGCAAATTATGTCCTAGTCCTGGAAGCTTCTACTCTCTCTACAGTCTAATCTAGGCCTAAACTACTTTAAGGCACTGATACTTCTGAATAAGCTCAACCTTTTAGCTCTTTCTGAACTCTGGTTCAAAATAGTTCATCTGAGCCAAATTTCTCTCCAAGATGACTAATTCAAACTGGATTTTCTCAGCTCCGGGCTGAATTGTTCTGCTTGGCCTGAAACTTCTGGCTACTACTTAGTCTCTGTCTCTGTCTCTGTCTCTGTCTCTCTCTCTCTCTCTCTCTCTCTCTCTCTCTCTCTCTCTCTCTCTCTCCATTGTTCTCTTAAGTCCTGGTCTTTCCTGTCTGTTCTCTTAAGTAACATCTCTTTTGCTGTTCTCATGAGACTTGAACATATACTATCTCTGACTTGTTCTGTCAAATCTTTCTCTGATTCATCACTTTGTCCCTCAATAGGACATCACTTTCTTTTTTTAAATTTAATTTTATTTTATATGAATACACTGTAGCTGTCTTCATTACAGATGGTTGTAAGCCACCATGTGGTTGCTGGGAATTGAATTCAAGACCTCTGGAAGAGCAGTCAGTATTCTTAACCGCTGAGCCATCTCTCCAACCCTAGACATCACTTTTGAACATGGCTGCTTTTTTCTGCAAGCTATCTCTACTTTTATTTGGGGGTTGTGTACTAAGGACATGCCTATATTCAAGCTAGATCAAATAAATCTTGATAGTCTTTGGATGTGATGTAATGCCAGAATAGCCATGTTGCTGGATAAAAATTTCTCTACAGTTCCTACGCTTAAACAAAAATGAAGTCACAGCATTCCTGAACCTGTGGTACACAATAAAAGCACAAAACACTTTGAAAAAACCAGCATCCCTCATGACAAAGTCCACAAAGAATAGGAATGAAAGATTTGTATCCCACTACTAGACAAGCTATACTAAGAGACAAGTTTAGAGTTTTAAGTGTATACATTTAATAAAGCAATCAAATAATTTAATACTGCACATTATTTTCTTGCACAAATAAGAATAAACCAAACTCACACACAGCAGTTAAAAACAACCCTAATATCCAAACATAAATAAATGGAATAAAAATGAAACAACAGAAAGATATATCAAATGATTCTTTGAATACATAAATAAATTGCAACAGGTTGTTACTAAACTTATCAAAGGAGAAGAACAGGTGACCTACATTATTAAAATAGGGAACATGTGGGCATTGTTAGAAATATCAACAACATTCAAAATATTATGAGGTTGCATCTTTAAAAATTATATTCTGGAAAAATTTAATGATATAATAATTCTGCTCCCCTTTACCCTTCTACCTTGCCTCTCCCACCCAGGTCTCTTCATCCTCTGCCTCTGATGATTATAATGTTCCCTATTCTAAGCAGTATTAAGCATCTTCACTGGAGCCTTCCTTCTTGTTTAACTTCTTTGAGTCTGTGGAGTGTATCATGGGTATACTATACTTTTTGGCTAATACTCACTTATCTGTGAGTACATAATAGACCTGTCCTTTTGAGTCTGGGTCACCATGCTTAGGATAACATTTTTTTTTTTTTTTTTAGTTCTAGCCACTTGTCTGCAAAATTCATGATGCCTTCATTTTTAATAGCTGAATACTATTCCATTGTATAAATGAACCACATTTTGTGCATCCATTCTTGGGTTGATGGGCATCTGGGTTGCTTCCAGTTTCTGGCTATTATGATACTAACAGTACTGCTATGAACAAGGAATTGGAAGACAAGCTCAGAGGAAAATGAAAAGGTAAGTGGGGAAGTAACCTGTTTAAAATGGTTCTTTGGAGTAAATTTTATCTGTGTTGTCAGGAAATCAGCAGTTCAGTTTGGTAGAGTCAGGATAGCAAACAAAAATCAGCAGTAGAGGCACTATAGAGCAAAGATATCCAGGCCTCAGCCTTGGATTTCAATACCCCTCTCTCACCAATAGACAGATCATCAAAACAGAAACTAAACAAATAAATAATTAAACATTATTAATGATTAAAATGTACTTAACAGATATCTATAGAACATTTCACCCAAAACAATAGAATACACCTTCTTCTCAGCACCTTCCAGAACCTTTTCCAAAGTTGAACATATAATGAGCACAAGAAGACTGAAATAACTTCCAGATACAACAGAAAGCCTACATATTCATGGAAACTGAAAAATTCTCTACTCGATGATGACTGAGTCAGGGAAGAAAAAAAAAGAAAGTAATTAAAGACTTTTTAGAATTCAATGAAAAAGAGGGCACGACATACCCAAACATAGGGGATATTATTAAAACAGTGCTAAGAGGAAATGTCATAACACTAAGTATCCTCATGAAGAAATTGGAGAGTTCTAATGCTAACTAATTAAAAGTACATCTGAAAGCTCTAGAAAAACAAGAAGTAAGCACACCCAGGAGGAGTTGAAGGCAGGAAATAAACTGAGTGCTGAAATCAACCAATTAGAAGCAAAGAGAACAATACAAAGAATCAATGAAACCATGAGCTGGTTCTTTGAGAAAATCACCAGGATACAAAAAACTCTTAGTCAAACTAGCTAAAATACAGAGACACAGTATACAAATTAACAAAATTAGAAATGAAAAAAAGAGACTGACAACAGACATTGAGGAAATTCAAAGAATCATTACTGGACTTCTCTGCACATTCAAAAGCCTGTACTCCACAAAGAAAATCTAAATAAAATGGATGGATTTTCTAGACATATACCAATAATCAAAGCTAAGTCAAGATAAGATAAACCATCTGAATAGTTCTATAACCCTAAGGAAATATAAGCAGTCATTAAAATCTCCCAATCAAAAAGGCCTGGGCCACATGATTTTAATGGAGAATTCTATCATAATTTCTAAGAGCTCATGCAAATACACCTCTATCCATTCCACAGAACAGAAACCGAACAAACTCTATCATACTTTCTATGAGGCCAGAGTCACATTGATACCCAAACCTCATAAAGACTCAACAAAAAAAGATAATTTTAGACCAATTTTTTTCATGAACATTGATACAAAAATACTTAGTAAAATACTTGCAAATAGAATCCAAGAACACAACAAAGACATCATCCACCATGATCACATGAGCTTCATTAAAGGGATGCAGGGATGGTTCAATATCATAAAACCCATCAACACAATCCACTATATATATATAAAAAAAAGAATATATCTCACTAGATGCTGAAAAATGCTTGACAAAATCCAGCACCCCTTCATGATAAATGTCTTGGAGAAATTGTGGATACAAAGGGCATAACTAAACAAGGTAAAGAGAATATACTGCAAGCCAATAGCCATCATGACATGAAATGGAAACAAACTTAAAACATTTCCTCAAAAATTGGGGACAAGACAATGCTGTCAACTCTTCCCATATCTCTTTAACATAGTACTTGAAGTTCTGCTAGACCCATAAGAAAACTAAAAGAGATCAAAGGAATACAAATTGGGAAAGAAGAAGTCAAGGTATCATTATTTGTAGATGCTATAATAATACACATAAATGATACCAAAAATTCTACCAGAGAACTCCTACAGCAGATAAACACCTACAGCAAAATGGCATCCGTATTTATCACCTGGCATAAAACTTAAGTCCAAATGAATCAAAGACCTCAACATAAAACCAGACACACTGAATCTAATAGAAGAGAAAGTAGAAGACATCATTGAACACATTGGCACAGGTGAAAATTTCTTGAACACAAAACCAACAGCTCAGACATTAGGATCAAGAATTAGTAAATCAGACCTCATGAAACTGAAAAGGTTCTGTAAGGCAAAGTAAATTTTCAATAGGACAAAATGGAAGCCTGTAGATTGTGAAAAGACCTTCACTAACCCTTCATCAGAAAGAGGGTTAATATGCAAAATATATAAAGATCTCAGTAGAGGAGGTATTAGAAAAGAGTTGTCTGGCTGGCTCCCGGCTTACTCACTATGTTCTCTCATTTAAAGCATCACTAGCAGGCCACCTGACGTCATCCAGTGTCCTCATGTTGTCAGGCTCTCCCGAGGGGCCAGAGCTCCCGAGTTTCCTTTGCAGCCACTCCAGCCCCACACAAGGACTTTCTATCCCGGATCACCACCACAATACACATCATCCATCATCCAGTAAATTAAAAACTTTTTTATGCTTATAGTTAACCAAACAGATTTATATATCATCAAATACTCAAATCCCAAGATGCCCACTCAATAATTTCAAAGCTAATAGATATTGGTAAGATTCCAACACAGATTAGACAGTATATCCCAAATATCCTAACCTTTTTCATATCTTCTCTGCCTAAGGCTGGTTAAAGCCATGCTAATAAACATCAGCTTCCAATTTCTGCTCTCCTTTCTCTCCCATATTTTTTCCCTGGGTCCCTGTCTCTGCCATCCTTAGCTCTGCCTCCCTTTTCCCTATCCAATCACAGGCAGCAAATAGATCTGACAGGGAAATTTCTGCCACAGGACTCAAAAAAAAAAAAAAAAAAACCCAAGAAAACAAACAAACAAACAAAAAAAACAAAACAAAACTAACTAAATCAAACAAACAAAAACCAAATAACCCAATCAAAAAATGGAGTTACAGAACTAAAGAGATAATTCTCAACAGAGGAGTCTTGAATGGTCTAGAATCACTTAAAGAAATGTTCAATATCTTTAGTCTTCAAGGAAATGCAAATAAAATGACACTGAGATTCCCCCTGTACCAATCAGAATGGCAAAGATCCAAAACTCAAAGAACAGCACATGGTGGCAAGGATATGGAGCAAAGGGAACATTTCTTCATGGCTGTTGGGATTGCAAAATTGTAAAATGACTCTGGAAATCAATCTGGTGGTTTCTCAGAAAATTGGAAATGGTTCTTGCTAAAGACCAAGCTATACCACTCCTGGGTATAGATACTCCACTAACTACCAAGGAAGCATGTCCCACTCTGCTCATTACAGCTTTATTTGTAAAATACAGAAACTGGAAGCAATCCAAATCCTTCATCCAAATATGTATACAGAAAATGTGGTTCATCTGTATAATGGAATACTCTTCATATATTAAAAACAAAGACATCATGAATTTTGCAGGTAAATGCATGGAACTAGAATGAGGTAACCCAGACCCAAAAGACATGCATGATATGCATTCACTGGTAAGTGGATATTAACCAAAATCTTCAGAATACCCATGAAGCACCTCACAGAAAGAAGGCCCAAGTGAGGATGGTTAAATCCCACACAGAAGCAAGAATGAAATATGCATGGTGGGGGGGGGCAGATGGAAGAAGGGACTTGAATGGGAGAAGGGAGGAGGAAGGGAATATGGGGGCCAGATCAGGCATGTGGAGAGACATGTGTGGGATTTGTGTGTCAGCTACAGTCACGTGCATTGACTCCTGGAAGCTTCCTTCAACCCGGGTTTCTGGGGGAAGGTTGATCTTCTTTGACAGCAGTTCAGTCCTGTAGCAAATACCAAATATGATTCAGCAGCTGCAGACCAGTCCTCTAGGCAGGCAAACACCAGGCAGGAACCAGCAGCTACAGTCCAGTTCTTTCAGCAAGCAGACACCAGGAAACTGCAATTCAATCTTGCTGAAGCTGCCAGGCTTGTCAACAGGCCTGAGGTGAGGCCACAGAAGCTGCAGGTTGTTACAGAAAGCTCATGAGCATTTCTTACATGACTTTCTCTCAATGATAGCATTACCAAAAGCTGAGCTCAACAATGCTATGTAAGACGAACCAATACTTGTGTGTCTTTTGTAAAGTATAGTGAGGCTGACCAAGCCAGTGCTCATTTCCCACTGTCTGTGTTGTCATATTTATACTCGTGTTTGCTGTATCAAAACATCCTTTCACCTGTGTCTGCTTCAGGAAAACAGCCTTTTATATGTTTGCTTTATCAAGACATACTTTCACCTCTATGTCCCAGTAAACCATCATTTGACATAACTAACTTTCCAAAGAACTAGACATTTCCACTTCAGAAACTGAAGCAGGAATTGGACGCATGAATGGAAGCAGAGACCACAGAGGATCCTGATCACTGTTTTATGTTCCTAGCTTACTCAACTATTTTTTCTTATATATCTACTTAGGCATGGGCTGTTCACAGAGGGCTAGGCCCTCCCACATTAACTATCAATTTTTTTAAAAAAAATGGTCATATATATATCCACTGCCCAAAGTGTCCTGGGTACTAGTTCATCTGAGATTTCCTCTTCCCAAGTGACTCTAGTTTGTGTCAAATCAACAAAATCAAAGCAGTACACTGGGTAATTAAATAAGAAAACAAATTTATTTTTCAGAATTCTAGAAGCTGAGTAGTCCAATATCACCATGGCATCAATTAGGGAGAGGACTCTTGATATGGTATTATTTGTTGGAGGACAGTGCATGGAGAAAGAATGTATAAGCAAGAATGTGTCTGGCACCAGTTGGGCATGCATGAGAGAGGGAGAGAGAATAATTTTTTATAACAAAGTTCCCAAACTAATCTAATATAGTAATAATGTCATTAAGTCATTCACCAGTTAGAATAAGACATTTGGAGACATTTTCTATAACACCCGCTTTATACCAACTTTTGTCTCCTTTAGACAACACTAATAAACTATATTTAGAGGAGTAATTTTAAGTCTCCACATTTGAACACAAGCAAGCTTTGTAAATACTTAACCACTCATTTTATTTTTAGAGTTTTCAAAGTGTTGAGAGTTTTTGTCAACACAAAGTGAGTATTATCAAACTAAATGCTGGTGCTTGTAAACTTTAAACAGTGAAATTCCAAATAAAAAAGCAATATCATTATATAACATACTCCAGATACAATTATAGAATTTTATGCCAGAGCATAATATAATATTCTTTCTCCATTCTTTCTAAAAATAGATTTTCTAATGGCTATGCTTTATCCAGGAACCTGCTGTTATATTTCCAAAGTCATTTTCTTTAAAAAGCTATAATCCAGCTTGTGCACAATATTTCCATTGTGGAAACATTTCACTACAGAAGTTTACAATGATAAAACAATAGATCAAAGCTAACATTCTTGTAACTTTCAAACCACCACAGATACTAAAATGGGAATGAATTTAATTATTAAAGATATAGGCAAAAAGCAATGTTGACATTATGGGTACAAATTCTTAAAGTTTGAGAAATAATCAGCAACATATTCTTAAAATTAAATAATCTTTTCATGTTGTCTAAAAGGAACTGTTTTGTATCACTGTGATTTCTTTTAATTGGTCTTGCCATTTAAACAAGTTTCAAAATACAAAATGTTCATCTGTATTCATGTTTCAGTAATAATACAATTACATCCCTAAGCATTCTAGTTGTACTATAATTTAAATATTCTTCAAGAAAACTATAATGGAACTGGTTGAGGCCAGCTAGAAAATATGACTCTACTCATGGCAACATATGTTGATGATTTCCAATAACTTCTTCTTATACTTCAGTATTAGAAGCTGCCTTAGGTTATATTAAGAATATCTACAGGTATTTTCAGACTTAGAGTTATTGGTATATGTCATGGCTATTCCAAAGCTTTTTCAAACATTCTCAGTAATAGCATAATTAAAAGTAGTGCTTTTAAAAAGAAAATCAGAAAAGATGCCTGTTTCTTGTCTCTTGTGTAATTAAACTATTTGTTATTTTTCTGTCTTTTAAGGTACGATCTTTTAAGGTCAGACTTTTCCTTTCTGAACAGTACCCTTAAAGATAGGGACTTGTCTCAAAGGCTCAGAGTGCCTCAGTAAGTGAAAGGCAGTGTGTTGCACCCAGCAAGGATCATTTTTTCCTATAAAGGAAAGTTAACTGCAAAACAGAATCTCATTTTTCCTGCCATGCTTGATGTGGTAAGGAAAAGAAGAAATGCATTTGTAATAGGTGATAAAAGTGGGAAACATGATATTATTCAATGTCATGATTGGTGCTGTGGTACTCAATCCTCCCTACTATCCTCCTATACATGGCCTTGGAGAGTAGCAACCCTTTGTTAGTGATAATTCAAAAAGACTTCCCTGACCCAATCTATATTCAAATTCTCCAGTTTTATATGCGAAGAAGCAGTATAGCTGGGTCACCAGGTAGAACTATGTCCTGTTTTCTGAGAAACCTCCAAAATGATTTCCAGAATGGTTGTATAAGTTTGCAATACCACCAGCAATAGAGAAGTGTTTTCTTTCTCCACATCCTTGCCAGCATGGACTGTCCATTGAGTTTTTTATCTTAGCCATTCTGATTGTTGTAGGGTAGAACCTCATCTCATAGAAGATGGAAAGGGAAATAGGGAAGATTCATTTTAAAGGGGGACTAGGGACAGTATTTGATGTAAATAAATTAATAACAAAAAACAAACAAATAAAGAATAAAAAAAAAAAGTACCGATTTTTCCATTTTAACCCAAGAAAGAAATTCCTGACCTGTTCATGGTTCACCTTATCTAGCCAGGCCTTCTCTCTGAATTTTTTTTTCTTTGATCACCAAACTTCTTTATTGCCTTAGTCAACCTGTAGCAAGTGGGGGGCGGGGGGGAGAACAAACAAACAAATAAACAAAAAACCTTTTTAAATTTCTTAACAGAATTCCCAGTGTCTACTGTCCTCAGGTCTATGTATTGATGTGCCTTTGTACTTACCATATTCTGAGCCTCATTGTAGTGAGGAACCACAAGATTCTTGTGAGTATCATTCTCAAATAGATCATCTTAAAGGTAGTCCTTCTATTTTATTCTTATTGATATTAAAAGGACATTTCTTTGCTTGCTTTGATATAAATAATCCTCTCAGTTCTCTTTTAAGTAGATGTCATAAACAAGGACCAGATGAGTGGTTGGATTCACTGAGTTCAGAGGCAGGAGCCTTATTCTGCCTTATCTTTGGCTACCTATGTATGTTTATTTGACCTCTGTCAAGCTCTTTCATGTCTGAGTGATACATTTTACATACTAAAATCTTTTAAAGATAAGATGAAAACACAAGTTATTTATGAAAATCACCTGTTGGCCATTTAAAACATATTCTGTGTGTCAAACTTGTAACATGTTGGTCAAAAGAGATGTGATACCCTTGTGAACATGTCTACCTCCGTTGTCACTGCATTTACTTGAAGGAAGTGGCACAGATATCTGGGAAAAAATATCTTCCTTTCTACCTATATAGACCTTGGCCAGGACCAAGTAGATGCTCATAGATGAGAAACAGATATTTTAAGATGGTATATTGTTATATTGTATAACATATATGTCAAATTTTATGGTTGTTTCAAAAGAAATTCTTAATATTTCTTGTTGTTTTTGACATCTCTTTGAATATTCTGCTTAGATCCCAATACTTGTGATTGGTATTGAATAATTCAGAAACATATGTGCATCATATCCATTACTATTCTTTTGGGAGACAAGACACTAAGACCAAGACAAGTTTATAGAGGAAAGAGTTTGAGTTCATGATTTCAGAGGAATAAGAGTCTGCTAAGGCAGGTAACCTTGTCAGCAAGTGGCAAGCATGGCTATAGAAACAAGGAATTAAAAATTCACATCTTCAAATGAAAACACAAAGCAGCGAGAGAAAACTGGAAATGGTACAAAACTATATGACTGCAAAGCCCATCCTCAGTTATGTACTTCCTCCAGCAACGTAGTACCACTTTCACCTTCACAAACAACAACATCAACTAGGAACCAATAATTCAAATGCTATAGTCTGCTGGGGTACATTTCCAGTTTCAGTCACCATATGCATTAAACACTCTGGTGAAGGGGGGGGGGTGTGGAACCATAAAATCCAAGGAACCAAAACAGAAGAAGAACCAAAATGGTAGAAAGTTTTAAATTTCATTTCTAAAAGTTAAAGAAACTTTGCTATGTAAGGAACCTTTGCAAATCAACAAGTAAAATATGTGTACCTCAACGGAATTTTTAATGAAGAAATACAAGACCATTAATATTTGGAGAAAATGCATAGTGTAATAAGAAAACAAAAACAATTTAAAATTGTATTGTTTGCATCCTGTTAACAAAAGAAGAAACACAGATCATACTGTTGAAAACAGGTAGCATTTACTTCAAAGGTGAATGTTCCTGTGGGAGAAGAACAGAAAATGGCAAAAGTTAAACATTGTATAAAGTACACTTTAAAGAGATGAGAATTTTCAAAGGTCATTGCTTACCTCACATTCTCAAGGGGTGATAATAGACTAAAGGAAAGAGATCACTGTCCTTATTTACATTCTAGGAGGAATTTTTCTGGATCTTAAGCCCCTAAAACAGGCAGCTCTCATTAGGGATATTTTTCTATACAAGTGATTGACAGGCATCTGGATTCAATTTAAACAAACAAACAAAAAAAAACAATAAAAAAAAACAAAAGACAAAAAAAAAAAAAAAACCCACAACCAACAAGAAAAAGAGGACAATGCTTTGCCTTTGTGGTTTATCAGAGAGCTTCTGCTATGCAACAATCAAATAAGGTTAGGACTCATAGTAATATGTTTAGATAGTTATGAACAAATGTCCTCTAAGTAGTTTATGATATCATTCTTCTTCTATAAGTACCATATAGATAGATAAGTCATCCCTCTAACCAGTACTTAAGATGCAGCAGTTAGAATCCTTGGTTCTATAAGTTCTTGATGATAAGGAAGAGGTCAATCTCAGACATCTTCTAATTTAATTAGTATTTGTTTAACTAACAATATGAGGAATTGAGAATGTATGTGGAATTAAAAAGAAATTCTCATTCTTTAAAATAAATATCATAATGCCACAGCAAACTGAGTACTGGAATGGAAGACAGAATTCTTAGCACATTCAAAAAGCTCAATTTTTGTTTTTCATGTTTCTCTACTACATTATAGTGGTATGGGAAGTTTTGAGAGATCTAATATCAGTAATTTTATCATATTTTAACCTTTTCAATAAACACTATTACACTTTAAAAAGTTACTTATTGAATATTAAATAATGTTTTTTATTAAGCGTTTAGTTGTTTTAAACGCTGTGTCAACAGTATTCCTCAAGAAGGGAGGCAAGTTTAGATAGTTTGCTACACCTCAGCTGTTGAGGTCTTTCATGCTTGTCTCTATTGAACAACGCATAGATTTGTTAAGTATTGTTCAGGAAAGTTGAAAGCTGAATGGATTTCTTACTAACCAGGGCCCTATATTCTACTTATAGCAGGTAAAATTGCTATTCCTGATTGTTTTTATATCCCACCTCCCCTTTCTCTATGCTACTGCTTCTTCATAACATATGGTAAAAAAATAAGAAATAAACAAACAAAATTGTGTTTTTTATGTTGCCTGCTAAGGATTTCTTATCCCATTCAAACTCATTCTTCTTGGATGAGGAGTAGGAAAGTCAACTATAAGCAAACAGATATTCATTGCTTTCTATACTTTGCATTTCCATTCTTTTCTTTTAAAAAATGATGTCAACTAATCTGTACCCTTGAGTCTCTCAGAGACTAAACCAGTAAGCAAAGGGCATACACTGGCTGGACCTAGCCTTCCATGTTCATATGTAGCAGATGTGCAGCTTGCTTTTCACGTGGTCCCCAAAAAACTTGAACAGGGGTTATCCAAAAGCTTTTGCCTGTCTGTGGGATATGTTCTTTTGGCAGGTCTGCCTTTTCTAGCCTCAGTGGGAGAGGATGTGCCTAGCCCTTCCTTGATGTGTGGGGGGGTGCTCCACCCTCTCAGAGGAGAAGGAGAGGAAGGATGGACTCTGGGACGGGAAACAGTGAGGGGGTCAGCAGTCTGGATGTAAAGTGTATAAAAAATAGGTGAGAATATAATATACAATATATATAAATGATAAGTCAGAAAACATTTTCAAAGTGGAATATGGCTTTTTTCTTGGACCTCTAAAGTGTTTGGAATCAGGTAGAATTCTGACATAAATCTAGTAGCAAATTATGTTTGAAAGCCTTTGATTTGCTGTGGTTTAGACAGAATGAGGCCTTCCTTTGTATGTAATTCATTCAGTGTTTACACTTTCTGAGATGACATCCATACAGGGTAGCATGAAAATGTCATAATCAATAATAAAATATTAACAAGAAAGTAGACATTTTAAAATGAAAGATAAGAAATAATGGGAAGAAGTAAAACTGTCAGAAATTCACACTCTGGATAATAGTCTTAGATTTTTCTCTGAGTAAAGAAACAATTCACTTCCTACAAACCCTGTATTTCCTAATCATTAGTCTCTTTATATGTTAAATTCTTGCTAGTGTACTTTACTGATGAAACCTATTACAAAGAGTGCTTGTCCAGACTGCATTTTTAGCTTCACCCTGGCTATGAAATAATATTATGCAAAACAAATATGAGAAACTTTTGAGGGGAATATAGTTTAACTTACTGTAGCATGAGATTACGACCTTTTGACATTGCAACATGATGTCATCATCTTCATATGTATTGAGCCTTCTTCATAGTTATCCTGGAGATATGTGGTTCATAAGCCCCAGGATTGACACTACTGGGAGAATTATTGTTTTTAACAACTCAGAACTTTATTTATAATAATAGGCCTGCTGATCAATTAAAAATGACATTTTATTTTCTTGAAATTATGATATAACAAACAACTAGGGAATGCTGAGACCTAGAGAAATAGTCATGCCCCAGGGAAGAGGGAACCAATTGGTGGTTATCCAGTACTAATTACTTTTTACAGATTAGCTGAAGAAAAACTGACACCACTCTCACCTCTTACTTATTTGAAATTTGGAATATCTTAGCCTTTATTCAGACAAAATTGTTCTCTAATTACATTATAGTAGCTTAATATTTTCATTGTGTAGAAAAGCAGAAACTTTCCCTTCTAGAATTTTATCACTTCCAACTTAACAAAGTACTGAAATACTGTTAAATAGTGTTGTTACATTCACCAATAACTTAACAAACACTATGATAACACTGTGCTAGTTAGTTTTCTATCAACTTAACACAAGCTAGAGTCAACTAGAAAGAGACAGATTCAACTGGGGAAGTGCTTCCATCTGATTGTCTGTAGGCAAATCTTTGAGGCATTTCCTTGATTAATGACTGATGTGTGAAGGGACACTCCTGGGCAGGTGGTCCTGGGTTATTTAAGAAAGCACACAGAACAAGCTATGGGGAGCAAGCCTATAAGCAGCATATAATAACAATGTTTGCCACTAGGTTACTGATTCTGTTACCATGACTTCCTTCTAAAACTGGTTGTGATTACAAACATGTAAGCCAAATAAATATCTTCTCTAGTTGTTTTTCAATCATGGTCTCTCTCCCTTCCATATAGCTCTCATTCTACTTCCCTAGATTACTTTCTTTCCCCTTCTGAGTAGGAATGAAGCATCCACACTTTGGTCTTCCCTCTTCTTGAGTTTCATATAGTCTGTGAGTTATATCGTGGGTATTCTGAGATTTCCACTCATCAGTGAGTGCATAGCATGTATGTTCTTTGTGAGGGATTGCCTCATTCAGGATTATATTTTCTAGTTCCACCCCATTGCCTAAGAATTTCATGAATTCATTGATTTTAATAGCTGAGTAGTACTCCTTTGCGTAAACATACCAAATTTTCCATATCCATTCCTGTGTTAAAGGACATTTAGATTGTTTCCAGCTTCGGGCTATTATAAATAAGGCTGCTATGAACATAGTGGAGCATATGTCCTTATTATATATTTGAGCATCTTTTTGGTATATGCTCAGGAGTGGAATAGCTGGGCCCTCAGGTAGAACTATTTCTACTTATCTATACTCAGTTGAGAATACTTTGTTTAGCTCTGTACCCCATTTTAATAGGGTTATTTGATTCTCTGGAATCTAATTTCTTGAGTTCTTTGTATATATTGGATATTAGCCCACTATCTGATGTAGGATTGAGCATGTATAAGGAATAGACATCCTTATGGACAAGCTTCTGTACTGACAACATAGTGCTGAAGTCGTTATCTGAGTAAGTTAAAGCAGGCTGACAGTGGACATCATAGAGAATTATGAGGTAGCACAAAATGGCTGACACTCGATGTCCTGAAGTCTCCTTGAGCATCACAAAGCGATGACGACACCTTCTAAAGAACTCTGGCTTGGAACATGTAGGTCAGCAGTGGGAGCCCATGGGAGTGGCGCGAACCAATAAGGGGTTGCTAGGATACGAAGCCTGGTACAATCGGTTGGGCGTTGGACTTGTACTTGAGGCCCACGGCCCAGCAGGTCAGCAGACAGCAACCAGATCAATAGAGAGCAGCCAAGTAGAGCCAAGTCTTCCTGTGACATCTCATTCTGAAGCCAGCATGCCCAGGACTTCGGAGAACAGTCTTCGAGGGTCCTCATCTCGCCACCATCGCTCCCGCACCTCCAGAGCCCAGCTGATCTTTGCCGTGAGCCTGGTGGAACAACATTTGAGGGATGGCGGCCATGCCCGGAGGCTGAGTGAAACAGTGCCCATCTTC
Source organism: Mastomys natalensis (assembly GCA_021653895.1). NCBI lineage: Eukaryota > Metazoa > Chordata > Mammalia > Rodentia > Muridae > Mastomys > Mastomys natalensis. The sequence goes on from JAJTUV010002427.1 coordinate 49,348, forward strand.
TTGGCAGCAATCCTGGAGTTCCTCACCCGCAGGCTGCTGGAGCTGGCAGGCAGTGAAGCCCAACGCAGAGGTACTCGGAGGCGCATCACCCCAGAGCTGCTGGATGTGACCGTCTACAGCAATATGCTGCTTGGTGAATTGTTCCAATTCACCACCATCTCCCAGGTGGCCCCGGCTCACGACTAGCTACTAGCTCCTGCTGCTGCCTGGATCTGCTTTGCTGACCTGCTCTCCGCTAACCTATTATAAGTCCTTTCATCCTGCCCAACTTTTCCTACAAACACCCCTAAATGGCTGAATAGTTCCCTTTCTCCCTTCTCCCAATTGTTCTTATTAAATAAAGCTTTATTTGAAAAAAAAAAAAAACTGTTTTCATATTTGATTCTGTGTAAGGCGGTATCTTACTTATTTAATTTCTTCTCATCTTTGCTGGGATATGTAATGGGGATTTCTATACACAGGGTCTTCCAGGCTCTTCACAGGACCAAGGATTTCCTCTTCAATCTATGCCCAACAAGGCCTTCCTCCGCTACATATACAGCTGGAGTCATGAGGCCCTTCCTATATGCTCCCAGGCTGGTGGTTTAGGCCCTGGGAGCTCTGGTTGGTTGGTATTGTTGCTCTCCCCTTGGGGCCGCAGACCCCTTCTGCTTCTGATCCTTCAGTCTTCTCTCTAACTCCTACATTGGGGACCCCATGATCAGTTCAATGGTTAGCTGTGAGCATCTCCCTCTGTATATGTCAGGCTCTGGCAGATGTCTAAGGAGACAGCAAACTCAGGTGATAGCAGCTGCTGGTGAGGATGTGGAGAAAGAGAAACACTCCTCCATTGCTGGTGGTTTTGTAAGCTGGTACAACCACCCTGGAAATCAGTCGGCGTTTCCTCAGAAAATTGCACATAGCATTACCTGAGGTCCCAGATATACCACTTCTGGGTATATACCCAGAAGATGCTCCAACATATAACAAGGACACATGCTCCACTATGTTCATAGCAGCCTTATTTATAATAGCAAGATGCAACGTATAAACCTCATGAAACTCAAGAAGAAGGAGGAAGACCAAAGTGAGGGTGCTTTTGTCCTTTTTAGAACGAGTATCAAAAGATTCAACCAGAGCTCCCAGGATCTAAACCTCCAGCCTGAGAACAGACAGGGGCAAGCTGTCCTCTGAGAGGCTCTAACCAGCAGCTGACTCAGACAGATACAGACATCCAGAGCCATACAGTGGATGGAGCTTGAGGACTCTTATAGAAGAATAGGGGGAAGGACTGTGGGCCCTAAGGAGATAGGGACTGCACAGGAAGATCAACAGAGTAAACCAACCTGAACCCTTGGAGCTCTCAGAGACCGAATCACCAACCGTGGAGCATACCTAGTCTACACAGATCTACCTCCATGGGCTGGACCTAGGCCTCCCTGCACATATGTTGTAAATGTGCAGCTTGGTTTCCATGTAGGTCTCAAACATCTGGAGTGGGGGCTATCCCAAAACATGCAGCCTGTATATGGAGTATGGTCTTCTAAAAAAAAAAAAAAAAAACAGTTGTTCAGTTATTCATGGAATATTATTTTTTTATATCTCTTGTATTCAGTTTGCAACTACTTCATTGAGAATTTTTGTATGTATACTCATGAGGGATACTGAACTATAATTTATATATTTTTGTTGGGTTTACACTTGATTTCACTATTTCAATATTATTTGCCTTGTGAAGGAGCTTATTGTGGTTCTGAATTTTTTTAAACATAACTCAAAATGTATTGCTTGTTTAAAGGCTCTATAGAATTCTTGTATAAGTATATCTGACCCTTGGTATTTTGCTTGTTTGTTTCTTTTCATTTTATTCTGTTTGAATGCTTTTTAAATTTTTTTGATTTGCTGAAAAAAAAATTAAAAATAAAAATTTAAAAAAAAAAAAAAAAAAGAAAAGAAAAGACAAAAAGACAGTAAGAGCCAGAGGACCAGGAAGTCTACTGTAAGATTTTATCAACAGAGAAGGCATCACATGAAATATCAACAATATGGCTACTTAAACAAGATTTGATAACAACTCTAATTTATCTGCCAAGATATATGAAGGGAATCTCATGGACCACAAACTTAAATGAAGGTCTACAGAAATTTCATGTAACAACTGCTTAGGGAGGTATTAATTTTTCTCAGCAATAAGCCTTCTAACTGATTATCCAATATCATGTAGTAAACCATAAAAACATATAAGTAACACAAATACTAAATGAAGTTAGCTGGTTGTATTTATTAGAAACTCACATAAGCATAAATACATACATGTTTGTGTCTGTGTCTGTGTGTATGTGTGTGTGTGCATGTATGTGTATGTGTGTATCTATAAGCATAATTAGTGGAGGGTATAGATTTGAAAGATGGGAAACATCAGAATGGCTATAGAGAGGAAACGGGCAAGGAAAAAGAATGTAAACATTTATATATATATAATAAACATATGTATGAAATTTTAAAATTTTATTTAATATAAAATATTTTAAAAATTAAAAAGCTATGCCTGAAGCACAGCTTCCTGACCAAATTATTCCTCTGTTTTAGTGAACAATTTTGAATCAGGGAAGGAGAGAATGGAATAGTACTTACTACACAGCACCTACAATCACCTCTCAGAAAGCTGTAATTTTTCTTTCTGACTTGAGTTTCTTTGTTTCTAAAATTTAAAGATACAGTTTTCTCTCTTTTTTTCCATAGCTCTGAACTCTGTAAAGCATAGCTATCACAGCCAGTTTATAGTATTCTAATAGGCAAGGAATTGGTCATGTGTAAGCTCTCAAACTCTCAAGGTCATGTTTTGTCTTTGATACAGAAAGTGTCATTGTCTATTGTGGACACAATCACAGTTAAGCAAACATACAGTTAAATAATGAAAAAAATAGATGAAAATATTTGTATCTTAGTTAATAGTAGTTCAACTACTATTTGTTTTTTATTTGAATTGTGGAATTTACTAACTTAGTTATTTACTTTTTTTAAATTCTTTAATCTTGTTTACAGTCCAGACTTTATACCTTTCTTGGTCCACCCTCAAATTGTTCCACATCCCACACTTCCTCCCACTCCCATCTCCAAGAGGATGCCCCACCCCACCCCTTCCCTACCAGACCTCCCCATTCCCTGAGGCCTCACATCTCATGAGTGTTAGGTGAGTCTTCTCTCACTGAACTCAGACTCAGCAGTCCTCTGCTGTATATGTATCAGGGGCCTCAAATCAGCTGCTTTAAGCTACCTGGTTGGTGGGTCAGTGTCTGTGAGATCCTGGGATCCAGGTTAGTTGAGACTGCTGGTCTTCCTAGAAGGTCGACATTCTCCTAGGCTTCTTCTAGCTTTTCCCCAATTCAACCACAGGGGTTACCAGCTTCTGTCCATTGGCTGGTTGTAAATATCTGCATCTGACTCTTTCAGCTGCTTGTTGGGCAGTCATGAAAGGCCAATGCTTGTAAGCATACCATACCATCAGTAATAGTGTCAGTCCTTGAGGCCTCCCCCTGAGCTGAATCCCAATTTGGGCTATAGATTTACAGTGAGAAAACCAGAGCTATATGTAATCTTTCTAATCATCAGTATTATATAAAAGAAAAGCAGAAAGTTGGGGTGAAATGCAGGGATATGACATGATAGCAAACATTTATAAGTTTCACTAGCTTCCATATGTTTGTTAAATTTTCTTTCTTTTTTAAAATTAGGTATTTTATTTACATTTCAGATGTTATCCGTTTACACCATTACCCTCCCCCAGGAACTCCCTATCCCATCCCCCTCCTCCTGCCTCTATGAGGAGGTACCACCATCTACCCCATCACGCCCACCTTCCCACCTTCGAATTGCCCCCCACTGGATGTCCAGCCTACATGGACCTAAGGATCTCCTTTCCCACATATGCCAACAAGGCCATCCTCCCCTACATATACATCTGGAGGCATGGGTCCCTCTCTATGTGCTCCCAGGCTGGCGGTTTAGACTCTGAGAGCTCTGGTTGGTTGGTATTGTTGTTCTCCTCATGGGGTCCCAAATCCTTTCAACTCCTTCAGTCTTCACTCTAACTCCTCCTTGGGAACCCCTTGATCAGTTCAATGGGTAGCTGTGAGCATCAGCCTCTGAATAAGTCAGACACCTGCAGACCTCTAAGGAGACAGCTATATCCAGGCTCCTGTCAGCTGGGCATCCATCCCATGTGCAGTCAGCAAAGGTAGACGCTGATGTGGATGTCAGGAAGTGCAAGCTGACAGGAGCCTGATATAGCTGTCTCCTTAGAGGTCTACAAGAGTCTGACATATTCAGAGGCGAATGCTCACAGCTAATCAAATACTTATAATAAGAATACTTACAGATTTTCTATTTTATTGAGATTGTTTAAAAGCTAATCTGAAATATTTCTGTATCCCAGGCTGGTTTCAAAATTGATATCCTTAGCTTCAGCCTCAGGATTACAGAATTTGCAGGTAAATATCATATGCCCAGTTTATTTTTAAGTTCATAACTTACTAGTAGGTGGCTAATAAAAATTTATTAAGAATAGTTGCGTCCAGTGAAAGACAGGACCTTCCCACACCGAGCCATCCTATCACGGTCCTACACTTCTTCATGAGCTTCATGTGGTCTGTGAGTTGAATCTTGGGGTTTCAAGCTTCTGGGCTAATATCCAATTATCAGTGACTGAATACTATGTGTGTTATTTTGTGATTGTGTTACCTCACTCAGGATGATATTTTCTAGTTCCATCCATTTACCTAAGAAATTCTTGAATTCATTGTTTTTAATAGCTGAGTAGTACTCCATTTTGTAAATGAACCACAGTTTTTGTATCTATTCCATTGTTGAAGGACATCTGGGTTCTTTCCAGCTTCAAGCTATTATAAATAAGACTGCTATGAACATAGTGGAGCATATGTCCTTGCTATATGTTTAGAGCATCTTCAGGGTATATGCCCAAGAGTGGTATATCTGGGTACTCAGGTAATGCTATGTCCAATTTTCTGAGGAACTGCCAGACTGTTTTCCAGAGTGGTTGTACCATCTTGCAATACCACCAACAATGGAGGAGTATTCCTCTTTCTCCACATGTTTATCAACATCTAATATCACCTGAGTTTTTGATTTTAGCCATTCTGACTGGTATGAGGTGGAATCTCAGGGTTGTTTTGATTTGCATTTTCCTGATGACTAAGGAGGCTGAACATTTCTTTAGGTGTTTCTCAGTCATTCGAGTTTCCTCAGTTGAAAATTCTTTGTTTAGGACTATAGCCCATTTTTAATAGAGTTATTTGGTTATCTGGAGTCTAATTTCTTGAGTTCTTTGTATATATTAGATATTAGCCTTCTGTCGGATGTGGGATTGGTAAAGATCTTTTCCCAATCAGTTGTTTGCTGTTTTGCCCTATTGATAGTGTCCTTTGCCTTACAAAAACTTTGCAATTTTATAAGGTCACATTTGTCAATTCTTGATCTTAGAGCATAAGCCATTGGTGTTCTGTTCAGGAACTTTTCCCCTGTGCCCAAGTATTCAAGGTTCTTTCCCACCTTCTCTTCTGTTAGTTTCAGTGTATCTGGTTTTATGTGAAGGTCCTTTATCCATTTGGACTTGAGTTTTGTACAAGGAAATAAGAATGGGTCAATTTGCATTCTTCTACATGATGTCCACCAGTTGAACCAGCACCAATTTTTGAAAGTGCTGTCCTTTTTTCCACTGGATAGATTTAGCTCTTTTGTTAAAGATCAAGTGACAATAGGTATGTGGGTTCATTTCTGGGTCTTCAATTCTATTACATTGAACTTCCTGCCTGTCTGTGTACCACCAATACCATGAAGTTTATATCACTATTGCTCTGTAGTAGAGCTTGAGGTCAGGGATGGTGATTCCTCCAGAAGTTCTACTATTGTTGAGAATTGTTTTCGATATCCTAGGTTTTTTTTTTGTTATTCCAAATGAATTTGAGAATTTTTCTTTCTAACTCTGTGAAGAATTGAGTTGGGATTTTATTGCGGATTGCATTGAATCTGTAGATTGCTTTTGGCAAGATGGCCATTTTTACTATATTAATCCTGTCAATCCATGAGTATGGGAGATCTTTCCATCTTCTGAGATCTTCTTCGATTTTTTTCTTCAGAGACTTGAAGTTCTTGTCATATAGATCTTTCACTTGCTTGGTTAGATTCACAGCAAGGTATTTTATATTCCTTGTGACCACTGTGAAGGGTGTCATTTCCCTAATTTCTTTCTCAGCCTGCTTATCCTTTAAGTAGAAGAAGGCTACTGATTTGTTTGAGTTGATTTTATACCCACGCACTTTGCTGAAGTTTTGGGTTTAGTTTTTGTGTTTTGTTTCTTTTTATTTTTGTTTTGTTTTTTTTTGTTGTTGTTGTTGTTGTTGTTGTTTTTTTGTTTTTTTTTTATCAGGTTTAGGAGTTCTCTGGTGGAAGTTTTGGGTCACTTAAGTATACTATTATATCATCTGCAAATAGTGATATTTTGACTTCTTCCTTTCCTATTTGTATCCCTTTGACTTTTTTTTTTGTTTTCTAATTGTTCTTGCTAGGACTTCCAGTACTATGTTGAATAGGTAGGGAGAGAGTGGGCAGCCTTGTCTAGTCCCTGATCTTAGTGGGATTGCTTCAAGTTTCTCTCCATTTAGTTTGATGTTGGCTACTATATTGATGTTTGCTCTATATTGATTTTACTATATTTAGATATGGGCCTTGAATCCCTGACCTTTCCAAGACTTTTACCATGAAGGGATGTTGAATTTTGTCAAACACATTCTCAGCATCTAGTGCAATGATCATGTGTTTTTTTTTTCTTTGAGTTTGTTTATATAGTGGATTATATTGATGGATTTCCAAATATTGAACCATCCCTGCATTCTTCATGATGGATGATTGTTTTGATGTGTTAGGATTCCATTTCTGAGAATTTTATTGAATATTTTTGCATTGATATTCATAAAGGACATTGGTCTGAAGTTTTCTTTCTTTGATGTATCTTTGTATGGTTTGGGTATGAGTGTAATTGTAGCTTCATAGAACGAATTAGATAGTGTTCCTTCTGTTTCTATTTTGTGGAATAGTTTGAAGAGCATTAGTATTATGTCTTCCTTAAAGATCTGATAGAATTCTGCACAAAAACCATGTGGTCCTGGGCTTCTTTTGGTGGGGAGACTTTTAATGATTTCTGCTATTTTTTTAGGTGATATGTGACAGTTTAGATTGCATATCTGTTCCTGATTTAACTTTGGTACCTAGTATCTGTCTAAAAGTGTCCATTTCATCCAGATTTTCCAGTGTTGTTGAGTATATGATTTTGTAGTAGGATCTGATGATTTTTTTAATTTCCTCAGTTTCTGTTGTTATGTCTCCCTTTTCAGTTCTGATTTTATTAATTTGGATACTGTCTCTGTGCCCTCTGCTTAGTCTGGCTAAGGGCTTATATATCTTATTGATTTTCTCAAAAAAACAGCTTCTGGTTTTGTTGATATTTTGTATAGTTCTTTCAGTTTCTACTTGATTGATTTCAGCCTTGACTTTGATTATTTACTGCCATCTACTCCTCTTGGGTGTATTTGCTTCTTTTTGTTCTAGAGCTTTCAGGTGTGCTGTCAAGTTGTTAGTTTATGCTCTCTCCAGTTTCTTTTTGTAGGCACTTAGAGCTATGAGTTTTCCTCTAACACTGCTTTCATTGAGTCCCACAAGTTTTGATATGATGTGTCCTTATTTTCATTAAATTCTAAAAAGTCTTTAATTTCTTTCTTTATTTCTTCCTTGACCAAGTCATCATTGAGTAGAACGTTGTTTAGTTTCCATGTGTATGTGGGCTTTACATTGTTTTTGTCATTATTAAAAACCAGCCTTAGTCTCTGGTGATCTGATAGGATGCAAGGGATTATTTAAATCTTTTTGTATCTGTTGAGGTCTGATTTGTGACCAATTATATGGTCTATTTTGGAGAAAGTACCATGATGTACTGAGAAAAATGTATATTCTTTTGTTTAGGATGAAATGTTCTATAGATATCTGTTAAATACACTTGCTTCATAACTTCTGTTAATTTTATTTTGTCTGTTTAGTTTCTGTTTCCATGATCTGTCCATTGCTGAGAGTGTGGTGTTGAAACCCCCACTATTAATGTTTTTTTTATGTATGTGGATGCCCTCACATTTATATTATAGATGTTCAGAATTGAGAGTTCATCTTGGTAGATTTTTCCTTTGATGTGTATGAAGTGTCCTTCCTTATCTTTCTTTATTGCTTTTGGTTGACAATCAATTTTATTTGATATTAGAATGGCTACTCCAGCTTGTTTCTTGGGACCATTTGCTTGGAAAATTGTTTTCCATCCTTTTACTCTGAGGTAGTGTCTGTCTTTGTCACTGAGGTGCGTTTCTTGTGTGCAGCAAAATTCTGGGTCCTGTTTATGTATCCAGTGTGATAATCTACCTCTTTTTATTGGAGAGGTGAGTCCATTGATGTTAAGAGATATTAAGGAAGAATGATTGTTGCTTCCTGTTATTTTTGTTATTAGAGTTGGAATTATGTTTGTGTAGCTATTTTATTTTGAAGTTGTTGGAAGATTACTTCCTTGCTTTTTCTAGGTTGTAGTTTCCCTCCTTATGTTAGAGTTTTCCATCAATTATCCTTTGAAGTGCTGGATTTGTGGGAAGATATTGTGTAAATTTGGTTTTGTCATGGAATATCTTGGTTTCTCTATCTATAGTGATTGAAAATTTTTCTGGGTATAGTAGTCTGGGCTGGCATTTGTGTTCTCTTAGGGTCAGTATGATATCAGTCCAGGATCTTCTGGCGTTTATAGTCTCTGGTGTAATTTTTATAGGTCTGCTTTTATATGTTACTTTACCTTTTTCCCTTACTGCTTTTAGTGTGCTTTCTTTGTTTTGTGCATTTGATATTTTGATTATTATGTGACAAGAGGAATTTCTTTTCTGGTCTAGTCTATTTGGAGTTCTGTAGGCTTCTTGTATGTTCATGGACATTTCTTTCTTTAGGTTAGGGAAGATTCCCTCTATAATTTAGTTGAAGATATTTACTGTTCCTTTAAGTTGGGAATCTTCACTCTCATGTATACCTATTATCCTTAGGTTTGTGTTCTCCTTGTGTCCTGGATTTTCTGGATGTTTTGGGTTAGGAGCTTTTGCATTTTGCATTTTCTTTCTTTTTTTTTTAATTGGAAACTTTATTTACATTTCAGATGTTTTCCCCTTGCCCCCTTTCCCCATCCCTCCCATGAACTCCCTATCCCTTCCGCCCTCCTCTTGCCATTATGATGGTATACCCCCACCCACTCTCCCCTGTACCTCACCTCCCCACCCTCGAATACCACCCCCCACGATGTCCACCCTTCATGGAACCAAGGATCTCTTCTCCCACTTATAAATAGCTCCCTTGCATATATAGCTGGAGCCATGGGTCCCTCCCTAAGTGCTCCCAGGCTGGTGGTTTAGAACCTGGGGGCTCTGGTTGGTTGATATTATTGCTTTCCTCATGGTGTCACAAATTCTCCCAACTCCTTCAGTCTTCACTCTATCTTCTCTGTTGGGAACCCCATGATCAGTTTAATGGTTAGCTGTGAGCATCTGTCTCTGAATATGTCAGACTCTTGCAGACCTCTAAGGAGACAGCTATATCAGGCTCCTGTCAGCATGTACTTCCTGACATCCACATCAACGTCTACTTTTGGTGACTGCACATGGGATGGATATCCAGGTGGAATGGTCTGCAAACGGCCCCTCCTTCAGTTTCTGTCCTGTACTTTGTCTCCATATTTGCTCCCTTGAGTATTTTGTTACTTCTTCTAAGAAGGACTGAAGCCCCACCCCCACCCCACCCCCACCCGCCACTTGGTCGTCATTCTTCATGAGCTTTATGTGGTCTGTGAGTTGAATCTTGGGTATTTCAAGCTTTTCTTTGACAGTTGTGTCAGTGTTTCCCATGGTATCTTCTGCACATGAGATTCTCTCTTCTATCTCTTGTATTCTGTTGGTGATGCTTGTATATATGACTCCTGATCTCTTTCCTAGGTTTTCTATCTCCAGGGTTGTCTTCCTTTGGGAGTTCTTTATTGTTTCTACTTCCATTTTTAGATCCTGGATGGTTTTGTTTAATTCTTTCACCTGTTTGTTTGTGTTTTTCTGCAATTTTTTAAGGGATTTTTGTGTTTCCTCTTTAAGGGCTTCTACCTGTTTACATGTGTTCTCCTGTACTTCTTTAAGGGAGTTATTTATGTCCTTCTTAATATCCTCTATCATCATCATGGGAAGTGACTTTAATTGTGAATCCTGCTTTTCCCTTGTGATGGGCTCTCCAGGGCGTGTTAAGGTGGGAGAACTGGGTTCTGGTGATGCTAAGTAATGTTGATTTCTGTTGCTTATGTTCCTGTGCTTGCCTTTTGCCATCTGGCTAACTCTAGTGCTACCTTCACTCACTGTCTCTGACTGGAGTCTGTCTTCCAATTATCTTGCTTGTGTCAGAACTCCTCAGAGTCCAGATGTTTCTGTGATTCTGTGATCCTTAGCTCCTGGGTGGAAGAACTCCTGGGACTCAGGCCACCTCTGTGATCCTGAAATCCTGCTGCTCTGAGGGCGGTGGTTCCTCTAGGATGTCTCAGGATATGATGTCTTCATGAGAACAAACCAGCTAGGTGTCTGCTTCAGCCAAAAGGACCAAGCAAGGGGCAGAAGGAGGGTGGTATTCTGTAGGGGCAAGGTTTGGGTGGCTGATGGGTCCTGAGCTCCTCAGGCTCCCAGTTTTGGCTCTGGGGAATAGGGTAGTTGGAGAGGGTTCTTACCCGCTTTTCTGAGTACAGTGGCTCCTCTAGGATGTCTCAGGATATAATGTCTTTGTTAAACAAGAGTAGTTTATTGAATGCATACCATAATACTGAACATCTAGGATTTAAAAATGACTGCAGGCCTAATCTGCTTACACGGTAGGCTTTTTATAGGAAAAAACAGGTTTAAAAGTTTGAAGGGCAAGGAAGGAGTACTTGGATTGCTAGGCAAAGTATTATCAGCTAACCTTTAAGATGATTGGTCCTGAGTAAGGTAAGTGGGGGGTGGTGGATTTCAGAACATTGAGATAACATATCATGAGTATTATAATCAGATGTTTTTGACTTATTAGTAGCAATCTTCAGTGTCAGTAAGAAAAACTTATACAGTCATAAGTAGGTGCAGGAAGGGTTGCCTGCCTTTCAGTTCTGACTCAACATATTTTAGACAAAAAAGTTCATATTGACCTTTGGTTTCATAGGTCCTAAGTAAAGCTTTGAGGAATTTCTTAAGATTAGAAAACATCACATAGAACATTCAATACATACAGAGCTAACAGGGTATATGATCAACATATCCTTGAGCCAAGTCACTTCTCTGAGTCAATGACTGGTAAGCATATATTACAGGAACTATATGAAATACCTAGCAGGCATTGAACAAAATGGCTACAACTATTCTGGGATGGCAGGTGTCAGACCATAAAATGTCCAGTTTCAGATGCTAGAGGTTTGAACAACACTGGTTAACTAAGTCATGTTGAAACAGATTTTCTTCTTCCATCATATGGATCATTCCTCTGCTGCCTCTGGTTATTGCAGAGACACCACACAAAACAGGATGGCCCTGTTTCAAAAAATCCTTAGTAAGAAAATAAACTGCACCCATCCAGACATTAACTGAGTGACAGTTCTTCCAAATGTACCTTGAATATTTTATGTCATTTTCAATGAAAGAGGTATCTACTATCTGGTGTTCTCAAGGTATTCAAAAGAAACTAGTCTCTTTCCCTAAGAGCAAGGAAAATTATATAAGAAAAGGAATGAACATAAAAATTCATTCTAATAGTTCATTTTTTCTACATCAGTGACATAGTAGTTTAAAAACAAGTATTGAAATTGTTTTGAACACATCATTGAATAAATAAAATACATTTTCCCTATTTTCAGATATTTTTGTTTTGTTTATCTACTTTGCATTATAGTAGCTCTTTTAGTAGCTATTCCCTGCTGTTTTATCTATGGCATGTTCTTGTTTGGTAACAATTTTGAATGACTCATGTTTGGATTTCTATATGCACAGACTATGCATGACCTCACAAATTTGTACACATACATAAACATTCGTAAAAGAGCTCAACAATTTATAAAATACAAATAGAGAGCAATTAACATATATAATTTTGGTAATTAATAGTCAAAAAATGATTTTTACTTTGAAAATCTTTGAAAGCCTAAGAAAAATTAAGCTAAGAAAAATAAAATTATTTTTATAGTTATCAAAGTGCCCAGAAAAGCAACACATGCAAAGATAAGCCTAATAGCTAAATACTCTTATTTACATTTTAAATTCTTTTTTTAGGAAGCCAATTATAAGAACTAAATCATAAATAGAAATTAAATAAACAATTTTTAATTTTTTACTCTGATATTAATTATATACATAACAATTGAGAAATATTTCAGTTTTTCTTGATTTGAAATTCATCTTTAAAAGAGGATTATGTTTAAGAAATTTCTGATTTCTTAGAGCCCTAAAATGAAAACTACTTTATATTAAATTTGCAAAATTTTCGAAAATTTATTATGGTTACAAGTAGAGTTATATATCAGTTGTATCAATTGCAGGTCAGAAGAGGCGGAACACACCTTTGATCCCAGTACTAAAAAACAGAAGGAGGTATATCTCTGTGAATTTGAGGACATCTAGGGCAAAGTAATGAGTCAATGTCTCACAAACAAATAACAACAACTAATTTACATCAATAGCAGATATCAAGTGTGAAAAAGTATTACCTTACAAAAATAATAATTAAATTATTCTACTGTAGATCACATAAATTAAGAAAATATTATTTCTTGGAACTCAATGAATAATGTAACACAATTTAAATATTAAAATATGAGGTCAGTCCGCATTTTACAGGTAAGAAAAGATTTTTCACTTGTGGCTTTCCAAGCCAAGGTCCCTGTCTATGACAACAAGCAGTGAAGTCTGTATTCTAGAATCTTTCTGTTCAGAAGACAGGCCCACAGCAGAGTTCCATGTGACAGAAATGTGAATAGAAACTGGTTTTGTGGCAGTGAGATCCAGTTTCTGATTTTGCTTGATGTACTGAAAAATGCATCCCCGTTAAGAGCATGAAAATTAAGAATCAAGGTTCAGGGGCTGGTGGAGGAAAGCTGCTATCCTGAAGGTCCACGTGGCCACATGATGAAGAGACTATGACATTGGTCATGAAAACATTTTCCAGAAGCAAAGATAGTTTTCTCTGTTGTCCTTTTTTTCTCCCGTGTTATCTGAGTTTGTACGGGTGAATACCTGGGTATACATCCTAGGTGTTTGAAGTTATAACATTGCTCTTTTGATTGGAGCTGTGCTAGGCATAGAGCTAAAGGAAGCCATGTGCCCCCCAACCACATTTGTTTCTTGCCTAAGCCAGAACCTACATCATTTGTTTAGATGTTGCCTGTGGCTGCTTTCTCATAGCACTGACATCCATCTCATGACTACCAAAGCCTGAGGTTTTTATTGCCTATTCCTTTACAGAGCGTACACTGACAGTGGGCGTCATTTCTTTTTATTTATTTATTTATTTATTTATTTATTTATTTGTTTGTTTATTTATTTATTTATTTATTTTGAGACAAGGTGTCCTTATATAGCCTTGGCTGTCTTGGAACTTATGATGTATACGATGTAGACCAGACTGTCCTGGAACTCACAGAGATCTGCCTGCCCCTTCCTGCCGAGTATTGGGATTAAAGGTGTGTGCCACCATTGCCTGGCTTATTCATGGTGTTTCTGCTGTTCCCACTGTTAAATCTAATATAATATGCTCAATGGCTTTTACTCCACTGTCTTTTAGTCCATCGACAAATTACTGTCTCTAGGCTGATCTCTTGTTTTTAAAAATATATTTATTAATGATCTAATGTCATGTAATACTTTGGAAGTACATATTCCTTCTAAATGATATAAAGGATAAATGGCAATACTGAAACAAAAATGTGAGGTCAAGCTATACTAATCAAATTTTATTGAAAATATTGCATTTTTACTATCAAATATTACAGAGTTATTTGTGATTACTATCTTGTATGTATAATACACATGACATAATTATAGCATATTAATAATTACATATAAAAATTTGCATAATATAAATGCTTAAAGAAATATTGCTAGAACTTTAAATAATTACAACGTTATCAAGTGAAGTGCCATTTTTTTAGTCCTTCAAAGTCATTGACTATAAAATTAAAACTCCTTTCTCCACACAAACTCAGGTCATTTTATACAAAAGTCATAAAATAAGTCCTAAAATATGTTCAAAACTAAAATATCGGACCAACAATTTTAAAATTAACCTAAGTAAACTCAATTAAACCGATTTCTTTCTAGTACTTAATTTATTTTAATTTTATGCTATTGTATTCTTTCACACTACATGTGTATGTTTAGAGAAAAGTCTGGCTATTCAATAGATTTTTAAATCATCTTTGTACAATTACTTTTAATCACTCGCCAACTTCCATTTTGCACCATTTGTTTTTCCTTTAGCTGTACAACGTGAAAAAACTGTATGAAGTCATGAAATGATATTCCTTGTTATTAAAATTTTCAAGCAGAGAGACTTTATATTAGGCCATTTCATAGCCCTCTATATAAGAGCTCTAAACACCTTGCCACCTCAAGGAAACTGTGTCTGGAGACTAAATTGCTAGCCACACTGCTATGTGCAAAATAGTTTATAGTCAGGTAACCAAGAAGAGTTCATGTCTTCTGCGTTTTAGTGAGTATGGAAGAATTCCATCTGGCATTTATAGAAAATAAGCAATGAGAAAATCATTTTCTCTTAGCAGGAGGAAAAAATATAAGGAAATGGAAAACAGTATTTGAAACATCTATTTTCTGGTATACAATTTTTGTATGGTAAGGTATGCTGTGTACCTGGAGAAATAATGCCATTGGTTATTTGAATAAAATTGTTCAGGTAGAAAAAAATGTAAAATTCTCTAGAATTAAGTTTTACTTGATTTCAGATAAAATATCATTACTTCCATGTGTAAAAACTATTGAGTACACTAATGTTAAAACAAATAGTATGATCAAGCAGATTTATAAATGAACACATCTTCATTGTACATTATTGTCATGTTTTCCTGTGCTCTTAGTTAGAACACTTTATCTCAAAATGGGTACATTTTTGAACATCATGAATGTATCCAAGAATACCAGCTTCTAAGAAAAATTTGTATATGTATATTTATGTATATGCTTTAATATTTATTAATGTAAAAATACCAAGATCTTATTTTTTCTTTGAGCAAATGAATGTTATTTTTATAGCTTTATGTTTTTTAAAACCATGATTTTCTTAAAGATAAACTTGAGTACTAGTCATTTTGGTTATTCTAGAGTCTGATAAAATTTTCAACATATAATACATATTTTATAAATAAGAACTAATAATATATTCACATTCATGTGAAGAAAGCAAATTTTTTGTAAATAAGGCAGAGATATATCAATCAATACCATGGTTAGCTACTATTAAAGATGTTTCTTTTTCTATATTAATTTACTATTGAAATATTATCCTGAGCGAGGTAACTCAGACCCAAAAGGACATGCGTGGTATGTACTCACTAATAAGTGGATATTAGCCAAAAATTTCAGAATACCCAAGATAAAATCCATAGAACTCAAAAGGTTAACATGCGAAGGCCCCAAGTAAGGATTTCTCAATCCAACTTGGGAGGGAGAAGAAAAGAATCATAGGGGGAAGGTGGAGGGTGGAAGGAGGGAGCTGGATGGGAAAGGGGACAGGAGGGGAAGAGGGGAACATGATCAAATATTGGGTGGGAAGAACAGGTCTCAAGCCAAGCCGTGAGGGCCAGCAGAAAAAAATGGCAACAGGCAAGCTCAGGAAGTAGGAGCTGGGGGGATCCTCCAGAATGTACCAGAGACCTGAGAGGTGAGAGACTCTCGGGACACAAAGGGAGGAACCTTAGATGAAATGCCCTACAGTGAGGAGTGGGAACTTTTAGAGCCCACCTCCACTAGGAAGACAGGGAATTAAGTGAGGAATGGGGTTGCAATTCCACAGTCAAAAACTCTGACCCAAAATTGTTCCTGTCTGAAAGAACTGCAGGGGCAAAAATGGAGAAGAACTTAAGGAAAAGAAGGTCCAGCAACAGTCTCAAAGTAGGATCCTGCTTAAGGGGAGGTCCCAAGGCCTGATACTATTATGGATGATGTGGAGGGCTCACAAAAAGGGGTTTGTCATGACTGCCCTCTGAAAGACCAAACAAGCAGCTGAAAGACTGAGAAGTAAATATTTGCACCCAACCAATGGACAGAATCTGGTGAGCCCTGTGGTTGAATTAGGGAAAAGCTGGAAGAAGCTGAGGAGGAGGGTCAACCTGTAGGAGGATCAGCAGTCTCAACTAATCTGGACCCCTGAGATCTCTCAGACACTGGACCACTAATCAGGCAGCATACAGCAGCTAATATGAGGCCTTTAACACATATACAGCAAGGACTTCTGGGTTTGGGTTCAGTCAGAGAAAATGCACATAACCCTCAAGAGACTAGAGGTCCCAGGGAGTTGGACATCTGATGTGGTGGATTGTAGGGGGTGGGGACATCTTCATGGAGACTCCTGGGGAGGAGTTATGGGAGGTGGAATAGTCAGAATGTGGACTGGGATAAAACCTGTACTGTAGAAAAAGATTAAATAAGATTAAAAAATTATTTTAACTGAATTATTGGTGCTTCTCACTAGATTCTTTTGTTTGAAGTATGGTTTAGAAACTTATAAATCATTTTTTAAATTAATCTTCATGATCACCTCTGCTGTTCATTTTAGGGCAGAGGAATAATTGAACTTAATATATGATCTAAAACTCCTCTTAGCAAATACATTGAATGCATGAGCAAGAAATCATTTTTGCAGATTTCTGATCAAAATAAGGTGCATATTTTCATATTAATTTTGCTCTATTTTGTTTAGTTTCTATAGACTAATTTAGGCAACTCATTATCCGAATGTGTCAGTCTATCATTTTCATTTTCAGTACAGTTTAAGTTATTTCTCTTTTGTTGAGAACATAAAGATATAATACAAGCTAACAATTACCTCATCACTGAACAGGTCATAAAAGAAAATGCAAATGCTGAATAAAAATATTTCCTTTTATTCCTAAACACAAATTTTAAACTTTTTGGATGGAAAAAGAAGTACCCATTATTATTTATGCTTTGTAATACTTATTAAATATAAACATATAATATTTATATACAAATATAGTATTAAATTAAAATTTAAATATCAATATATTTTCAAATTATTAGGCATTTTACTTTAATATTACTGTCATGAAAAATACAGAAGTGTTTTCTTAAATTAAAATGTGAAAAATATGAGATGTTTATCATATGAAATGCTCCAAAAGACTTTTCAAGGAACTTAAATAAGTTTTGTTCCAAAACAAATGTGATCTTCAGTGTCTAAGTAAAAGAAATACATTCAAAAATTTTATAGCAACAAGCAGAAATTATTAATACCAGTTCATTCCTAATTTAATGCTTCTGACTACTTCTGCTTGAGTTGAATTTGATGCACAAAATTTTAAATTTTTAAAATATTCATTACTCATTAATCTATGAATATTATTAAGAGTGACCTATATAGTACAGTGTTTGTTCATATACAATTAGAAAGAGATCTTACAGCACATTTGATAGATCAAAATTCATAAAGTTTTTACTTTCATGGAAATTTCAATATATTTCAAAATGCATTTTAACTTTTTGAAATATATTTTTAATGAATATTTGATGTATTATTTGTGATAGCAAATGCAATTCATATGACATTTCTTTGGCAGTGACAAAAATGTCTGTATAAACTTCAATTTGAATTGCATTAATTTGACTTTTCTGTATCCAGTCATCTGATTATCTACATGTAAATTCTCTCATTTAGCCTGTTCATATTTGGTTTCCAGACATCTACATTATGGTACTAGCCAGTGTACTGGGCATTAGACATTCAAAGGTGAGGGTTAATCATGTTCTTTTAGAATCTTACTGCTTATCCTGGGAGATATGGGAACAAATAAAACAGAAAGTGTATATATCATAAAAATGAAACCTCAGAAGAGAAGGAGACAAAAAGTGGTCCTCTGAAAGTGATTCTTGAAAGATAAGCAGGAAACTTGTAAATGGGAGGAGAGAGGGCAATAACATGCTAGGAATAAAATATGAACTTTGCTTAGGTCATAAATATTTAGGGGAAGAAATTAAATGGACAATGAAAATTGTTTTCTAATCATACCAAAGACTGACTTTATTGGGAACTAAACATGAAGCTTTAGAGACACGATATTTAAATCAGTGTTTTAGTTTTTAATTTAAAAACTAAAATATCCTGAAGATTGTAGAAATTTCTTTTTTTGTTCATTTGTTTGTGTAAGACAAGATGTCACTCACACCTAAGCTCTGGCCAGCCTGATACTCTGTAGCTTAGGCAGGCCTCAAATCTCTGGCTTCCTTCAGAGATTTGCAGGAAATAAATGGAATATTGTTTCAATCAGTATGTAACTTAGAAGAAACAAGACATTCGTAAAAGGTTAATGAAAGATAGTTAATTATAGTTTAACTCAGTACAAACTTACCACCAATCTAATCAAGAAGTTTATTGCAGAAGTCCTGGTTCAGATATATCTGAAGTTAAGTGAACAGGACCTACTTGCTGATCTCTTTTATGTTCTCCAAAACAGTGCTACTCATTTTGATACTTTTTCCTAGAAAAATCAGTATAATTGTAAGATATCACAAAAGCATTACTACACCTTAGTGAAAGCTGGTAAATGCTTATAATAAACATTTTTATAATGAAGTTTAATTACCTGAAACTTTAATAAAAAAACACTGAAAAGGAATGAGATAAAATAATTTTTATTGATTAGGATTATATGTTATTACTTGACTAAAGTAGGTTTGATAGTTTATTCATTAAAAATTTATATAACATTTTCAATTAAATACTTCATTTTGTCAGCTGGACATAGGTGGTTTACATTTTTGCCTCAGCACTGAGAAGGTCAAGTAGAGCTTTCATGAGTTAAAGACCAGCATAGGTCACCTGTTGTGTGATCCAGGCCAACTGTGGTTCAACATGAGGCCCTTTCTCAAGGAGAACCAGAAGAACAAAATTCGTTTTTATAAAACAAATAAATTCAATATACAATCATTTGCTTGCTTCCGTTTTTAAGTAAAAAGTTGTACTGTGTAGCTGAGGCTGAACAAGGACTTATGAACCTCTAACTTTGGCCCTGTCTTTGTTGTGATCATAGGCTTGAACCATTCAGACCACACCTGACATTCCTATGCAATTTTAATAGATAATACACTGCTGTCTGTGTCTAGTATCAAGAATTCTTATTAATTTTTCTATTAGTCAAGGGCTCACTATATTAACCAGGTAGGCCTTGAACTTAAAGATAGCAACCTATCTCTGCTTCCAAAATGGGTGTGTCAGAATACCCAGCTTAACAACTCTTCTAGTAAACTCCTTATAACAAAAGATAATCCACCCCAGTGTTCAGCTTGACTTCTAACTCAAAAACCTTGCACAGAAAAACTCGGACTATACAATCAATTTTCAAGATATTTCCATTCACACAATGATCTTTGTTGTTATCCTTTATAGCCATATCTAGTTCCTTTTCATCTGTCCCTAACTCTTACAAAGTTCTAATTTCTTCTCCATTTCTAAAAGTTTCTATAAATGTAACTTATAGAAGTTACCATTATTGGAATCATATCACTCATTATATACTATTGGTGAATTCTTTTTACTCTATTTCCTACTCTGGAGAACAATGACACATGTCCCAATGGATTAAGTGGATCTATTTTGAGAGTAATATTCTAATGAGAAAGACATAACAGATTATTTAGATTTTTAAAAACTAGTTCCTAACAAGATATTTTGGCTAGCTTAAATAAGCTGCTATAGTATGCATGTGCTACTATATGGATTTTTTTCCATGAATGTAAGTTTTAATTTTCTGGGAGTAATGGACATGAATGTAATTGCTATGCTGTATGCCTGTTATATGTTTAGTTTTATAATAAACTGCCAAACTATTTTCTAGAGTGGCTATAACTTTTACATTTTCATCAACAAATGTATAAATGATCCTGATTCTCCTCAACCTAACTTTTCTATAGTGGTGTTCCAATATTTCATTAAAACTTGTCTGATAGTTGTATAGGGATATTTTGTTGTAGTCTTCATTGTCATTTCCCTAGTTGCTCACAAAGTTGAACACTTTTCACATGCTTATAGAGTAAGCATCTTCTTATGGAGTAAGAGGATTTCCAATCAGATTTCACAAAGATTTGAATGAGAAATGACCCCTGTAGGCACACATATTTGAATACTTGGTCTCTGTTTGGTGATGCTATTTGGGAAAGGTGTTTTGCCAAGTGGAGCCTTCCTGGAATTAAAAAAAAAAGGTCCCTATGGGCAGTGTGGTAAAGTTAGGTAAAAGTTAGGGTAAAATTACCCTTTGTGTGGGTACTTTTTGTTCCATTGATAATTTAATTTTGTGAGCCTTTTTTAGTGTTATTTGATCTATTTAGATTGTCTAATATCTGCTGGGTCTTACATTCATCCCAGCCAATGCTGTCTGTCATTTGCAAACAGACTCACTGAGTAGAAAAAAAATGTACATGTAAGCTGGGAGAGGAGTTTCCAACCCACATTGTAGAAAAGTGTTTCCTAGCCTGGGAATTTGTTTGGAGACAAGATGCTGAAGACAGAGCTGAGAGAGTTACATCTTGATCTACAGGCAAAGGAGTGGGACACATGAACGTGCGAGCATGATCACATGCACGCACACACACATACACACAGAAAGAGAGAGACAGAAAGACAGAGAGAGACACAGAGAGACACAGAGAGACAGAGACACAGAGGGAAAGACAGAGAGACAGTAGTTCTGTCTTACTAACAATTGATTGTTTCATTTTGCTGTTTAAGATGTGATCTCTCAGCTTTCAGCTCCTGCTGCCATGTCTCACTCCACTCCTGCCATGATATATGGATTCTTCTGCATCCATTTTCCATAATAACCAATTCCTCTTTAAATTGCTTTTGGTCATGCTATTCTATTATACCAATAAAAAACAACTAATACACACACAGTGTGTAGTCTCTTGTGTAGGTTCTTTTTTTTCCCATTGACAATTTAATTTTGTGAGCTTTTTTAGTATTATTTGATCTACTTAGATTGTCTGGTATCTGCTGAGTCTTACATTCATCCCAGCCAATGCTGTCAGTCATTTGCAATCAGACTCACTGAGTAGAAAAAAAATGTACATGTAAGCTGGGGAAAGGAATTTCCAATCCACATTGTAGAAAAGTGTTTCCCAGTCTGGGAACTTGTTTGGAGATTTCCTCTGTTGAACACAAATTGCTTTTAACAGTGACTTGATTTTAGAGTGGGGATTTCCTTTGCCCATGTTTACATATTGTCTCAGTTACTGTTCTATTGCTCTGAAGAGACACATGGCTAAAGCAACTTATAGAAAAAAGCAATTTATTGGGCAATTGCTTACAGTTTTAGAGGGTTTGTGCATTATTATCATGGCAGGTGTATGATAGCAGTCAACAATTATGCTGAAGACATGGCTGTGAGCTTTACATCTCAATCTATAGGCAACATAGAGAGAGAGAGAAGGGAGGGAGGAAGGGAGAGAGAGAGAGAAAGAGAGAGAGAGAGGGAAATTGACAGAGAGACTGGGCTTCATATAGGCTTCTGAAACCTCAAAACCCACTTCCAGAAACATGTTTATTCCAACAAGGCCAGATAGCCTTCACCAAAGCCTTACCTATTCCAATAAGACTAAACCTCCTAACTCTTCATAAGCAATTCAAAACTCAAGTTACTAAACATTCAAATAAATGAGCCCATGAAGGCCATTCTCATTCAAACCACTTCACATATCAATTTTCCCTTCTTTATTTCTTTGCTAGGTAAAGTGGTGTGTAAGACACAGTGATGATAATGATGATAATGATGATAATGATGGTTGCCTTAGTTATTGCTTTATTGCTGTGAAGAGACTCTATGATAAAGGCAATTTGTCTTATAGGAAAACAGAAACAACAACAACAACAAAATATAAAACATTTAACTGGGGGTCTGCTTACAATTTCAGGTTTGTGTGTGATCTTCATGTCGGGGAGAATGGCAGAAGGCAAACATGGCACTGGATCAGTAACTCAGAGCTTACATCTGATCCACAGGCAGAAAGCAGAGAAAGAGCTAACTTGGAATGGCTTGGTCTTTTGAAATAATAAAGCCCACCCTCAGTAGTTCTTCAACAATGCCATACTGCCTAATCCTTCCTGAAATTAATCCTACCAACTACTACCAAACACTCAAATGTATGAGCCTATGGGGAGTATTCTCACTTAAAACAACAGCATATTGAGGAAAGGATTGCTCTTGGTGAGACTCCTGCTTAGTTTGGGTGACATAATCAGTTTATCAGAGTGATCTTCTCTTGTGTTGTTTGGTTTCTAGAAATTATGATATATGTAACATTCTTTGCTAGCTATATACAGTAGGTGCTGAATGTTAGGACTGAAGAAGGTCCCAAACATGGCAGTGCTCCTAGCAATGTTCTAAATGACAGGCTGGGCCCAGTTTCTACTGAACTCTGACTAGATAAGCAGAAGAATTGCAGGTAAATAAAAACCCAAACTCAGCATTCCTCAGAAACCTGATAAAGTGGGCTTTTGTGAGGAAAAGCCATTACACTACTTTGGTCAACTGCCTCAGGCAAGGACCTTTAGTTCTTAATTAATCTAAATAGCCTGTGATGGAACTAGGAAGTGGCTTTAATTAAAACCACACTGTGCAACAGGTCTCATCTGGGAGGTTTATTCAGAGGGAGAGTCAAGTGTGACACAGAGGCTGCCTCTGGGAGAGGGGAAAAGAAGATGGGGGAGGAATAATGTGGCTCTTTTGTAGGGGCCACAGGCATGTACAAATGGACATGTGACATGGGCAACAGTGTGTCATCTATAGCAGCTAATGATGACATGTTTTGTTGGCATTTGGCTGTCTGACAGCCCCATATTCACCATGTGGGGCTAACTATGGAGGTTGTTCAATTGCCATATTATATCAGTTCAAAGACTCATTACCCTGCTGATTATCATTTAACATCTGCTTGCTTTCCTGACAAGCTACTGTCCTTTATTCTCTAGCAGACTGGCAGTTTATTCCTATAAACTTTTCTTTCTGTCCATGGAGTGGTTCAGTTCAGTAGTTTCACTGCACATTCATTCATTCACATATAAGTCTTGTTCTTTGAGTAGCCTTTCAGTATATATTAGATCCTATCCAGTCAATTTTTCTTATCAATGTTCTGAGATCTCTTTTGAATGAATCAAAGGTAGCCTTTCAGCTGAAACTTCTGTAAGACTTATTAGAACTTAAAATAAGTATAAACATTAGAATGATGCAGGTCTGGAGCCTAGTTAAATCTGATCTTGGTCTATGTTTAACTCCCTTATTTTTCCCGTTACATTCCCACCATAGTGTCTAATCAAAAATTCTAGTAACTATTAGGTGACACTTTTGAAATGTATTAATGAAGCATACTATGTCCACAAAACAAAGAGATAAAAAGCCATCAGATAGTATCTGAGACTAAAGATGTGATTTCTCCTACTATTCTGTAATAGGTCTGCTTGATGTTTCCACAAATATAGTCAAAAAATGTCTTGACTTAAGACATTCTTTATTTTGTTACTATAAAAAACTTCCTCAAACTGTTATGTTTAAATATGGAAATTGGAGTAATTAAACTCTATCTTCTCAGGTCATGGCCACTCATATTTAGCTCCAGAATAAAATTTCTCTTACCTCATTTGATGAGCAATTTATATTCTGTATTTACAGTTATCCTTCTGTTATCAGGAGCCTGAATGCTCTAGTACCGGTGTTCCTTATGGAAACAAACTGGAACACAGAGATTGGTGAAGATCTTTTTATGTATATCCAGGCTTGGGAAAGTGGGATAGAGACTATACGTCTTACTAGAACGTTTTCTCCATCTCTGAAATATTTTTATGGCATGATGGATTGAAGGTTCCTGTGTTGGAAGAAGTCATTTGTCCTTCTGTTAAGTTCCTTAAAGAGTAGAGACTCTCTTTCTTTAAAGTGTATTTTGTCCAGTCCCAACAATGTCCAATGTTCCTATTAACATGCAAATAGGCAATGGGGAGATGTTTTACACCAGGTGAGAAGGATTAATTTAGCAAGTGAATTAGGAAGATAGACAGAAGGAGGAGTCAGTTTGGCAGTGTTTGTTTTTATTTTTGCATATCAGAGCTAAGCTAGGGAAAGGCTGTTGCTTCCTGAAAAGACATAGTTCCTTCTTTATAATTTTTTTCAAATATTTTACTCTAATATCTATGCCTATTCTGTTACAGTTCTGAAATTGTTTGAGACCTTCACTTGTGCTCAGCAGAAAGAAGGATAAGAAGATGCTCAACTGATCTTAGCTGAAAGTCCTTTTAATTCATAGGGTTTTGAAAAACAACAAATATTTAATTTGGCCAGCAGTAAATATATGTCAATTGATATAGTCAAATAATCTATTTGAAATATTATGTTACAAACATGCAGTTTTTCATTTCAACTAAACAAGGAGTTAGAAGAACCAATATACTGGGCCTGCCATGGATCAAGATCTTTTGAAGAGACTTACTTGTTTATTATTTTGGCTATTAGAGAATTTAAACAATGAAGCTTACCTAAGAAACTGAAATTCCCTCAAGAATTTCATGGTGGAAGAAGAAAAATCCTAAATCCTGGGCCTCCCAGAGTGGAAAGTTTTCTCCCAGATAGAGATTTACATCTTTCTAGAACACCTTACAGAAGAAACAAGGATGCATCAATGCCAGGCATCACCACATACCTTGACAATGACTTCTTACATATGTGTAACTTTACTACTTAAACCACTCTTCAGAACACTAAAGATGGACTTAGAGCATCAGTATATATGTTTTGGTTATGCATTCTTTCCAATTTTGGCTACATTTAATAAATCTGCATTACTTCTTTCTCACTATTAATTTGGCTCTGAGGATAGGGAGCCAAATGTGGTTTGTTTTATCAAGTGCTATAACCAGGACACCAGTAATAAAATCCCATTTGTTAAGGAGTTTACTAGAATCTGAAGTTATTCCTCACTGCTTCACAAAACATAATCATCATGGACAAAATAAAATTTAAGAATTGGAGGGTTGGGGAAGAAAAAAAAGACAGTTTTCCTCTGCTACATAAGTAGCATTGTTGCAATTCATAGAAAAGAAGGAATCAAATATAGCAGGTACATAGATTTAGGAGTGATTTAAGGTACCAGAATATTATATTAGCCTTCCCTGGGAAATACTTCCCCCTTTGAGTCTATAGCTTCAGATCCTTCTCCCTAACCTTGGGATCTTCTACAAAACCTTTGATTCTTTAGGGTCCCCTTGACACTCTGAAGATAGTAGGTTAATAAAATACACATTTTAAAAATGCCTGAAAGCTTTGTTTCCTTGGATATAGAGTCTTGAATACTTTCTGCCAAAAATACCATTTCCCTTTTAATGTGCAGCTTACTTGATGAAACTTTTGTTTATATCAAGCTAAATGTAAATTCCAATATGAAATGGAAATCAAACTAAATTGCTTTTCAGTATAATGTTGCCATTTTGAAAATTCAGTTAACATTCTTTGGAATTTAGAATTAAAAGATAACAGAATTTTGGGCAGAAGAGCTATACAGTAGTGTATTCCCAGTATGGGAACATAGATTATGTTGGTTAAATCTGTACAGTTCAAAAAAGTTATAGCCAGGCCTTAAGTGTGTGTGTGCTGGTTTATAATTCCTGCTGTTCAGGAGAGTGAAGCAAGAAGATTTCAATTTCAAGGCCTGCTCAGTTATAAGATCACATCACGGCCATCATAAGAAATTCACAGAGATCATGTCTGCTGTGTCCTTCATGGCTTTGGGGTTGCCTGGTGTGATAGGGAATGAAGAAATGACAGACAGAGAGAAAAGCGGACTCTGTTGGCATGGGGCTCTGATGAAGATGTCCAACAGCCTAGAAGCCATCAAGTCTGTTGTAAAACAGCTGAATGAGGAGTTTACTATATACAGATGAACTCGGGTAAGGTTCCCTAAATTTAGTAATTGGTCTCTCTAGGGTGAAGTCTCTTAGGTTACAGTCCTCTGAGAAGAAGAAGATGTGCTCGATATTTTCTGCACATATCATCAACATCCAAAATCCAATCAAAGAAAGGCTTATCATTCCATTTTATTCGGCGACATTGAGGCCAAAGACCCTGCTAATATCATGAATATTAAAATACTCGTGCCAGAATATTCTACCACCTGATTCACATATAAAGATAAAGTATAAAACAAACAAAAAACACCAAACAAAAACAAAAAATAAGTAAACAAAATAGATGACTATAATCTAACTCCCCTTACTAACATAGAGATACACAAAGCCCAGGATTCTATCCCCAGTACGACATAAATAAATAGATAAGGAAGGGAAGGAAAAGAAAGCTCTAGCCAATTTTGAAAGGACAACATAAACCCCATTTGTCTCCATTTAAGGACTAGGCCTGATTTCTAAAAGAAAGCCGTAAATGCAACAGCTCCAGGAACAGAACAGAAGTCACAGAAACTAGGCCATAAGGCAACAGCTCCAGAAACAGACCATAAAATCTGCAAACAAGGTCATAAAACCCCCTCCCAAAGAACAGCCCAGGGATAATCAAAAAATGGGGAAATATCTTATCTCAGGATGGGCCAGCTGTGTAGGGCAGTCCTATTTTATCCTATGTTTAAACATTCATGACATAGGAATGCATACCACTGACTATCTGTGACCTCTAGCACCCACTAATGAAATTTTAGATTACCTAAACCTTCTAGAGAGTTCCACCAGTTCCCTACAAGAAGGACTGAGTGCGTTTTTTTTGAGATTGCCACTTTGAAAAATGTTTGACCCCTGCATGCTGTGTTGTTTCTACAAAACAAGTATTCTTTGCATACATCTGAGTCTGGGTTCTTTCTTCAGCAATTTTCAGACCCTTGCAGTTTCTGATTGTGATGGATTGAATTTTTTTTTTTTTTTTTTTTTTTACAATCACGATCACTGTGAATCTTACTAAAGAAAAATATTCAATCTCAGTCTATGCTGTAAAATTTAGAGGAATGCGTCAGGAAACATTTGGAGTGAATTTATATGTGGTAACCAGTTTTTAGTATGAAAATGTGGCACACACAAGTACAGAAACTGTCTTAAGTTTATAACTAACAACCTAAATAGATTTGTACAACAGCTATGACTTCTTTGGAAGAATCCATAAATATTTATGGAAAGAAGTCTAATTGAAAATAAACACACAGAGAAAAACTAACCGATAAATAAATAAAACTTGAGTGTGGCACTGTTTTGTCACACAATAGAAGATTATTCTGAGAAGTATTAGGTATTTGTATTACATGGGTCTAAGAAAGTCCAAAGAATTAATAATTCATGATTATTAATTTATGACATAGTTGATGTTGTTACTAATGCAGATAATGTATTTATATCTAGAAGGATCTTGCATATGATAAATTACTGTATAAATGTAAAGTATTAGTTTATATACTATAGCTAAAAACTATCAGGTACATTTGAATTGTGAGTTTTAAAGTGTTTTTTAGTAAGACATTTAATTACTCTTCGAGGACAAAATGTCAGAAAGTTCAAATCACTCTTGGCACGAATGTCTTCTATTCTCCTACTAAGATAGCCCGTTAAGTCCCACTTAAAGCATTCTACTGTTTTTCAAATCCAAAGTCTCCAAATCCACATTTCTCCAAGCAAAAATATGATTAAGCCTATTCCAGCAATACTCTAGTCCCTGTTATCAACTTCTTTCTTACTGAGGGTTTCCATTGCTGTGAAGAGACACCATAACTAAGAAACTCTTTTTTGTTTTTAGTTATATTACTATTTATTTATTTATTTATTTATTTATTTATTTAAGTTGGTAAATGCTGGTTGTATTATTTCTCCTTTGCTTTTTTATTATTGGTTATTTTATTCATTTATATTTCAAATGTTATCCCGTTTCCAAGTTTCTCCTCTGCAAGCGCCCTATCTCATCCTCCCTTCCCCCTGCTTCTATGAGGGTGCTCTCCCATCCACCTATCCACTCCCATCTCACGGCCCTAGAATTCTGCTACACTGAGACATGGAGCCTTCACAGGACCAAGGGCCTCCCCTCCCATTGATGCCAGATAAAGCCATCCTCTGCTACCTATGCATCTGGAGCCATGGGTCCCTCCATGTGTACTCTTTGCTTGGTGGTTTAGTCCCTGGGAGCTCTGAGGCTACAGAGACAGGTAGATAGATCAATGGAATAGAATTCAAGACCCAGAAATGAACCCACACACCTATGGTCCCTTGATCTCTGACAAAGAAGCTGAAACCATTCAGTCGAAAAAAGACAGAATATTCAACAAATTGTGCTGGCTCAACTGGTGGTCAGCATATAGAAGAATGCAAATTGATCCATTCTTATCTCCTTGTACAAAGCTCAAGTCCAAGTGAATCAAAGACCTTCACATAAAACCAGATATGCTGAAGATAATGGAAGAGAAAGTGGGGAAGAGCCTTGAAGACATGGATTCAGAGCAATAATTTCCTGAAGAGAACACCAATGGCTTATGCTCTAAGATCAATAATTGACAAATGGGATTTCATAAAATTCAAAAGCTTCTGTAAGGCAAAGGATACTATCAATAGGACAAAATGGCAACAAACAAATTAGGATAAGATCTTTTAAAAATCCTATATCTGATAGAGGGCAAATATCCAAAATATACAATGAACTCAAGAAGTTAGACTCCAGAGAACCAAATAACCCTATTAAAAATGAGGTACAGAGCTAAACAAAGAATTCTCAACAGAGGAATCTCAAGTAGCTGGACACACATAAAGAAATGTTCAACATTTTTTGTCATCAGAGAAATGCAAATCAAAATGACCCTGAGATTCCACCTCACACCAGTCAGAATCAAAAACTCAGGTGACAGCAGATGCTGGCAAGGATGTAAAGAAAGAGGAACCAAGAAACTCTTATAAATGATAACATTTAATTGGGACTGGTTTACAGTTTCAGAAGTTCAGTCCCTTATCATCACTGTAAGAAACATGACATTGTGTAGGCAGACTTGATGCTGGAAATGCTGAGAGTTCTGTATCTTAATCTGAAGGCAACCAGGAGAGCCTGGCATCCTTTCACAGGCAGACAGGAGGAGGCACTCTTTTCACTAGGAAGAACTTGAGGAAAGAAGCTCAAAAGACCATCCCCCACAATGACACACAACTTCCAACAGGGCCAGAAATACTCCAACATTGCCATACATCTTAACAGTGCTACTCCCTGGGCCAAGCATATTCAACCTACCACAGAGGTGGGCCATTACTTTCCTAGGAGAGTAAAGTTGTATAAAATACAGGTTGGAGAGCCTAAAAGAATGTCGTTGCTTACCAGGATTTTATTTTCACCTAACCTTTTTGTCATTTCCCCTTAAATAAACTTTCTTGTTTTGTCGTTGTTGTTGTTTGTTTTGTTTGTTTGTTTTGTTTTTGTTTTTGTTTTTTTGGGGTTTTTTTGATCTTCAGGATACTCTTATTCTGTAGCTACTACTTAGATTCTGCAATGGTGTTAGTATGTCAGTGAATAGTGAGTAGTGATGCAGGTCAAATTGCCTCTCTCTGTACATTGATGACATACTCTAGAACTTAGAAGCTAAACTTTAAGAGGCTTCAACTTTGACCAAATTGAGCTTCCTGGCCTCAATGCTAAAAGGAAGTAAAGGAGTAGTGAAGCAGAGTTGAAAGTTTACTTAAAGATATTTTAATATGTGCTCAAGTATGAGAGTTAAGGATACAGAGGCACTAGGTAGAAAGCAAGGCATACTCACGTAGGGGCATGTGCTTCCTAAGGGAGAGTAGGAGAAAGTAAAACAGAGCTAAGTATTGGTAGTGACTTCTCCTTAGACAGAATAAGCAATTAATCTTCTTAACATTAAGCATAAATACTGTATTGGTGACTCTCAAATTACATCCAAAAATCATAAACCATTTTTTTTTCCATTTCTTTCCACCTGTTCGTAAGTGAGGTATGTGAAGATGAAGAGGTCAGCTCGGGAACTTTAGAACACTTGTACCTCTAGGAGAGAGAGGCTAATTAACATTTCTCAGGCCACAGAGGGAGGGGGCCAACCTGCAGGTAGGGGAAGCCCAGAGCACATGGACACATCCCACAGGATGAACCATTGGCCATCCGCAGACAAGGGAAGTCCCTGCCACCTCATTCCCTAAAGACTAATCAGTTTAAACAGTCACACTGTACTGTCAATACCATTGTGCATAATGACTGCTGCTCTAAAAACTATAAAAACTAGCCAAGCATGCTGCCTGGGGACGCCTCTCATTTTTGATGCGGGATGACCTCAGCATGCTGGAACTATAAAAATTCCTCTTGCTTTTGCAAGGATCCCCTGGCTCCACATTGTTCACTGGGAGGGAGGGGGCTCTGGTAAGCTGAGGCTCAGTAGATTCTTACAAAGGTACAGCTGAGATGCCCTGGCTAGAATTATAATTTGTTAAGGTAAAGCCAGAAATCACTAGGGTTATTCAAAGTGTTTAGTATACAACCTTCTCCAGTAAATGGGTTTTTTAATAAGAATCAGCAAGATTTCAGACTTTAGCTGGGAATGGAGAAAAGTGTTAAGCTGCTGTTGTTCTAGACTTCTGGTTCCATTCCTGGTGAAGGCTTCAATATGTATGGGGAGCTTCTGTGCCATTTCTCATCTTCCCAAAATTTACCTTGCCTGCTATCTTGCCTCATCCCTAACCATGCAAACACTATCATATGGAAGCTTGCTCTTCCTCATACAAACCTCCAAAAATCACTAACATATTTAAATCCATTGATTTATATGTTGCTTGAGAGTTACTTTCAATATATAACACTATAAATGCTATTTACAATATGAAACTTCAGTATAAATATTCCTAATATACATCTATACTTAGTTCTAGGTCAAGGAATTATTAAATGCTTTAATTTAGTGTTATGTACTAAGGGGCATGAAAGCTAATATATATCAAAACTCTATTTTGTATTCAATATCAAATCAGGTTGTTTACATTATTTTGCTTAATCTTCAAGACTGTTCATAGATTTAGGTAACTTATTGTTCAATAAAATTTGGATACTTGCATTTTCTTATATAAATATGATTGGCAATTTTTAAATAATAATTCAAAGGTTTTTTTTTTTTTTTTTTTTTTTTTTTTTTTTTTTTTTTTTTTGCAGACAATCATATTATGGGTCTGGGATCATTCAGAGATTCCCTGGTGTGACCATGAATACATTTTAACAAATAAGAGTCTTTATTAAATACTGGCTAGGGCCATGAACTATGACCAGGGGCACACTCAAGACTTGTGTTCATAGTACACCACCAAATTGCAATTGTCAGGGGCTTCTAAAGGCAAAACTTTCAAGGACATATACTTTCTACCTTCATTCAATCAAAGGCAAGCACATATTCTGACATACTTCCTGCCTACCTGTGACCAACACACATCATGTATGATAGGAGGCAACCAAACTTGTTTACAAAGAAAAGGTATGTAGCTTGGAATACTGCAGTAACAGTAGCTTCCAGAATTGCAGGAATTTATTTGTCCTCAGACATGCGTGCTTTCATGTTAAGAGGCATTTTTGTTTTATATCTTTTAAGCACCAGAATTTAAATTTAAATCATAATGCTAGCCATCACAATCACATGAATATCCTTTTCAAATTATGTCACATACTTCATCAAGCTCAGCTCTATGAAAGTCTTAGATTTTAATTTTAAAATTAACACGTGTCTATTTTTTACTACTTTCATTTTTGTTCTTGCCTTTTTGTCACGAATTTTACACATTTCTTTCAGTCTCATCCTGCCATTGACCTCTACTCTATAAACAATAAATATATTCATAAAAATAAATGATGAAAGCCATTATCTACTAGTTCTTGGAAGGATGAATTAATGGCTTTTTCTTCATTTTGCCAGTATATTTCATGATAAAAATACAAGCCTTTGGGGTCGCCATTTTAAATTTATGCATACTTCCTTTTGTCATTTATTAAAGGCACTGACATCTATTACAAAATACATGAATCCCAAATCCTTTTGAACTGCACCAGCTACATAAATACAACCAGCTAGTTGTTAAAGAGATTTGCATACAGGTATCTTGTTGAAATCAACACACTATGGGCTAAGCTTGTGTTATTTCAATTTGTAAAACTTGCATTCCTCCTAGAGGCTTTCTCAGCTGGTTTCCAGTCAGCCTGCTTTCTAAGTTGTACTAATGAAAATCCTCTGAAACTGTATGCATGCTAACGTAAGTTAGACCTGGACAAACTTTTGTTTCCCTGATTAGTTGAAAAGCTTGTTTCAAAAGTCTTATATGATATATGAAGTTGAATTTCAACAGGTTAAAGAACTGAGCAAGTTCACCAAAATGAGATAATAGGTGAAGTACATTTTAATTTAGCTTTGGCTTTTAAAGCACATACCTTTTATTGTAAAACAATAGTTTTGAAGTTAAGCTTTTGGAAGCTCTTACAAAAGCTACTAGGTTCATTTTATAATTTTACACATTTATATTAGGAATAAGTGAATGGCATTTTTACTCCACTGGATAAGTAAGATTCTTGAAAATCTAGGCATGGTATAAGGCATAGTTTGTATGTTTGTAATTTATAAACTCTGAAAAGAGAATAAGTATTCTTTATAAAATGTGCAAAGAAACATTTGCTTGATCATGACCTTTATTGGGTCCAAGTTACTAGATGTTGTGTTTAGAATTGTGGCTCGTCCAGAGTCCAGAAAGATCACACCAAACCAGTACAGTTCCACAGGAGAGGTTTATTGTGGGGGAAAGGGCAAAAGGGAGTGAGAAGAAGAGGGGGAAAAGAAAGAGAAGTTCAGGCAGGAACTGCCTTTTATTTGGGCTGTGAAATAATCACACTCAGGTAAAGATGGGCCAGGTAGATGCTGGGAATGTATGGCAATTGCCATGGCAACAGATGCATGGGAGCCATGGGTCCATTCCTGTGTACTCCCAGGCTGGTGGTTTAGACCCTGAGAGCTCTGGTTGGTTGGTATTGTTGCTCTCCAGATGAGGCTGCAAACCCTTCAGCTCCTTCAGTCTTCTCTCTAACTCCTCTATTGGGAACCCTGTGATCAGGTCAATGGTTAGCTGTGAACATCCGACTCTGTTTATGTCAAGCTTAGAAATAGTGATCACATAAGTGATCCTGGAACTCTGTTTATTGCCTTGCTTGTTCCTTGACTATTTGCATCTATTGTATTGCTAGCTCCTCAACCAAGAACTGACCTTAATACTTGGATGTAATTAAAATGGTATAAAAGCAGATTGGGAAAAAATTAAAAAATAAGAAAATAAAACAATTTAACAAAAAGAAAGAAAGAAAGAAAGAAAGAAAAGAAAGAAAGAGAAAGAAAGAAAGAAGAAACAAAGAAACAAGAGAAAGAGAGAAAAGAAAATGTGGCTCAAAGAAGAGTCATAAGATGGAAGTTTTAATATCATCTTGAAGTAAAAGAAAGAGTAGGAGTGTGAAGCCTCTGGGTGCTGGTGGAAACAAATTCTTGCATAAATTACTAGAGAATAATGGAGAGAAGAATACATGGTAAATAACAGCTACTTTACTCTAGATGAAAATCTCTAAGCTGATAATGTCTATCCCCATTCTCTTCATGACATAGATATCTTTATTAAAGAAAGTTTTCTCTGATCTTCTGGGCTCTGAATATCTATAGGGACTCATCAACTGGAGTGGGAATGAATTAAAGAAAGGATAGAAATGTGGACACAGAAAAGCTGTGATTGGAAGGTCTATGCTCTTTAATGGAAAAGCCTGATATGGTTATTATTTTATGGTTGAACGCGTAAGAATAATTACTACATACAACTGCATAAGAAAACAGAGGTTACTAAATACAGATAAACAAGATAGCAGGTTATAATATATAGGTGAAAAATGAAGTGGGTTGAGTTTATCTTCATAGGATCAGTCTAGGTAGAGAAGCAGTATTCAGACCAGAAATATCCAAAGGAACAGAGCTAAGTTGGATATTTTTTTGCAAACACTGTCAATATTTGAACTTGCACCAGAGGAAGTCTTTAACATTACTCAGAGAAGGCATTGTTATTTCCATGTCTTCAGCATGGGGCCTTCAAATAGTCACCTAAATGTTAAAAGCACACATTCACTCCAGACTTCACCTGCTTTCTACAATGAATGTTGGCTTATCTTACAAAAGGATAGTTTTTTCAAAGCTAATTCTCTGCTTATAGTTTCTGAACTTGGAAGTAATCGATATAGCAGAGATATATACTTTGAATAACATAAGGTAACTATCTGTAGTCATATTTTGGGGTGCTATATTCTGATCCCTACTAAGGCTATGTCTCTTTGAGAGAGGGGGATGATCACAAACTGAAGAGAAAATTTGCAGTGGCATTTCAATCTTTTTTCTCAACTACTCTTTATCCATTGCAACAGAATTCAGAAAATGCCACCTCCAAACATAATATTATGGATTACAAATGAACTCATACTGAGAACACATGGAACATTCACATATAGAAAAAGGTTTCTCCTGAATCTTCATCACATCTTGAAAAACTATTACACTATTACAAACTATATACTCTAAAACTACTCATCCCTCTCAAACATCATTTTTTCCTCACATAAATTACCTACAACTCTTTTCTTCTCTACAATCACAATGAATAAACTCTCATAATTAATTTTTTTCTGTGAGGCACAAATACACATAATAAATTTGTACCTTTTCTCTTACTATTCTGAATGTTATCTGTTTATTTTATAATTTACAAGATCCAGAAGAGAGAAGTTGTTTCATTCTTTACAACTTACATCTTTGATATTCTTTGTTTAAATGTTTCTGAATGTATATGTTAACATTTTATGAGCATTATCCTGGTGGTCCATTTAGCTAGAATGTGAAAACTGTAGCTCTTTCTGTCTAATAAGTCTTATAAGGTTTATCACATACATAGCTGAAACCAAGGTGAAAGTTATGGATAGACTTTAGACATTTAAGCTGTCATATACAGAGACATGCTTGCAAGACTTTTTGAAGCATAGTTGGGAGAAAGATTATTGACAATAATCTTTAGGCATAGAACACTAAGGAATCTGAAAATTGTGTGACAGAATCTGTCCTTCTATTTTTTTTGCTTTGGTTTGGTTTGGTTTTTCCCTCATAGATTACTTTTGTCCTTCTAGATCTTTAAAAAAATATATTTTATCACAAAGAATATATCTTAATTCATAGTTACCTTGATTTTTCAATGTTTAAATATTTAGACATATGACATATGGATCTTCAGAAAATGACTGAAATCTCTCACATTTTAGCTTTCCATGTCTACAATATTATATACAGATCCATAGTGATAAAAAAATGAAAAAGACAGAAGATTCTATATATGAAAACACTGATAACATTTTGGTGTAATTTTCTGTGTAGTAGAAGTATCTTGTTCAAATTAAAGTAGAAATCCCTTAACTATAGATAGTGAACAAAGACCATATTTATTTTGTCATAATGCTATACTCTAGTCAATTCAGACTACAGCCAGCACTACACAAGCCTGAATTGAAATATTTACTCTGCCACTAACAAGGCATCTGATTTTAATGAATTATAGGAACATTGAACTTCTATTTTCTCACCGTACTATCTTTAAATGAATGCTCTCACTCTCCCTATAGGAGAGTAATTGGTTTTAAGAATTCTGTTTATAAGTATTAGAAACTTTATTGTTCAGTGTAATTTATGTCACATCTACAAGGTTTTAATTAATTAGAAAGTGAACTCAAGCATCAAGCGCTTAATAGGCTGTAATATGCATTCATAATTGGATTGCATGCACAACTGTAGTATCAGTCATTATACCAATAAACAGTGTCTAAATGTCAGCACTTGTTTGGAAGCTGGATAAATTATTGTGAAATAGTTTTCTAATAATTTGGAGAACCATTTGTGAATAAAATAAAGTTGACTTTTTATCAAAGAAAAACAATTTAAATTTTAATACAAAATTAAGTGAAATTCCACTAAACCAAATGCATGTTTGAGATTATGTGGACCAGTACCTGTTGTTCAGCATTTGCTATAATACAATGTTTCTTTATAGGCAATTGGTAAATACTTCTCTTTTCTCTGGTGAGACTCAGTGTTTTCTCCTATTGAAAGATGTCATGATATTTACTTATAATTCAAGCTATAAGAGGCAAAGCAAGAGGATTTCCCATTTAAGATGATGTTGGTCTATATAGCCCACATAATGTCAGAACTACCCATGTCAGTTTGTAGCATCTTGAAGGGTCCCTTTAGTCATTAAAGATTTTAATACATTTGTTAATCATTATGGATGAAAATACAATAATGAGTCAAATAATATGATCAGACTTAATTGGTATGATGTAGAGGAGGACACAGATGAAATGGGAGCAATAGCAAGCAGTGGATCTGTAAAATAATTCATTGGCAACTACATGCCAGAGTTGAAGAAATCTTTCTATGAGATCTCTACAGAGATGATAAACTCAAATTCAAATTAGTACTTACAGGATTTAGGTATTTCTTTTCCTGGGGAGGGATTACTTTCTAAGGCAGAGATTATAAGGAATCAAGTAGATGGTAGGTGAAGAGATGACAAGTTGTTTGCTTTGACAACTTTTAATGTTGTGATGAAATTACTGAGAAAATAAATTTTGAAATGTACAATGATGCCTGCATTGTAAAGGCAACCACTTTAAAAGAGTTTCAGAAATGAAGAAGTAGTAGAAAGATATTTTGTTGTATCACTGATCACATTGGTTAAATTAATATTAAGAGAGCATTACAGAGTTTGCCAAGTTTTCTTTATAAACAATTCAGAGAGCTCTTTCTACTAAAAGAATCAAATGTATGTTTGTTAAAAACACCAAGATAATTTAAAAAATTTTGCAAAACATTTGATAATGGAAGAACTAGAAGAAGAGAACTTGAAATTGAGGTATAATCAGGTTCTCCCCCTTAGGTAAGTTAATTCTACTGCACAGTAACAACATAAGCGTTTCATAACCCAAAGGTTGGTAATAATTTAGAATATCTTGCTCATGTCATCCAAACTCAACTCCTTATTCTAAATATGCTATGATACTTTGACACTATCAATACACCTTTACTAATTTCCTTCAGAATTTGTCCTTTTCAAGTCATTAACAATATAACTTTTACACTGTCTTTCTTTTCGTGTTCTGGTTTATTGCATGCCCTACACGAAGTTCATATTCACTAAAAATGAATTATTCTAAGATGTTATTATAACAATGTAATGATTCTGTCAAACATCAGAAACAAAGAAAATGAGTTTACAAAGGAACAGCCACACAAAGTATCATTACTATTTTCAGCACTGTCCTGCTAGTCATCCATTTTTTTCCTATTATTCGTGGTGGAAATATCTTTTGTTTTTTTTTTCCTGTGCAAATTCCACCTATATGCTAAGGTTTGCCTTAAAGTTAACCTTCTTTGTAAAACTTGCTGTGACAATTTCAGTCTACATGGCTCCTTCTCTGTTCTATAAAGATCACATATTTTACAAAGTAAACTGGCTTATAATCATGTTTTGTATACTTTGCTCAGCTTAATTTGTGTGTATGACATTTTTCACCACGTGTGTTGGCAACTCTACTGCAATCAAATACATATTCTTTATGTCTGTGCTCCAGTTCTTATTTCAAATCATCTCCCTGATGCTAAAAGCAAATAGTGGAGAGAAATGAGCAATTTTTCTTTTAGTTTTGATAATTTGAATTTTCAATTTGATAAAAACTATAATAATCTGGGAGATGAGCCACTTGACATGCCTTTGGAACCGTAGCTTTATTGGCTTAACTGAAATAAGAAGCCCTGACCATCATGCACTATGTCATTCCATGGGCTTATTTTGTGAGAGATAAAAAGGAGAAAACTAACCAAGCAAAATCATGTATCGATTCTTCTTCTTGATAGTGGATTCAGTGTAAATGGATGCTTTAAGTTCTATGTGATATGACTTCTCCAAAGTGATAGACTGTATCCTTGAACTGTGACCAATATATATCCTTCTTCCTTAAGTAGCTTTGATATGACAAGTACCCCAGTAACAAACACAAGCCAGGCATTTTCTGTCAGAGCAACTAAAAACAAACCAACCAACAAACAAAAACTAAAAAACAACTAATCTAGGTATTGGAGATACTGTATATTGGGCTTGATTTGTTCTGTCTTTAAATGGATGAAAAGACAGGCTTGCTGGTGTCGAGTTGTGCAGGGAATGAGAGTGCCCAAGTGTCTAATTTATTTGTGGATTCATAAAGATTTAATTGTATCTTGATAAACAGAAAGGGGGAATAAGATTATATGAAACACACTGGGTTATAGAAAACATGACACAGAATGATCATCACCTACTCTAGAGGCTCAAAAAAACCAGCTGATGAAGGAAAAAATCATTCATCAGATTAGGAGACTGGAAAACTTTGATGCTTTTTTTTTGTTGTTGAATGATGATCAGTGCTGCAGTTATGAAGGATCATGGCATCTGTGGATCTTCATAATAACATTTGAACTGTTAAGTTTATAGGATTGATAATTGTCTCTTGTAACAGTTAAACTGTGCATTATTTTAAATTTAAACAGAAGGGGAAAAATAAAGAGGAATTTTAATCCAGCAAGATGGCTGCTCTAGCAAAGGATCATATTTAAAAACCTTATAGGTGTATGTGATCTGGCTGGAATACAGACATGCCCTTAGTACATACCTTTAATACCGCTGGTTATAAAACACACACACACATACACACACACACACACACACACACACACACACACACCACACACACACCCTTTGTACACATCATTATTCTCAAACAATTAAGTAAAGTTAGTTTGTAGGAGAAAGTAGGATATTTGAATGTGATATTTAATATAGGAACAGACAAATCGAAAATAAGCAAAAGATATGACAGAATGAGTCAGAGATAGGATACCTCAGGAGAACAGACAGGAAAGAGTGGCTACTTAAGAGAGAAGGGAGGGAGAGTCACTCAGTTCAGTTTAGTAGAGGTGAGTTTGGTTAATTGAATGCACTATAATGAAAGGTAAGTTTGTTTGTGAGTTCCTGTAGCTTAGTGAAGGTCTACAGAGTCAGTTGAAGCCAAAGAAAAAGAAGAAGCCAAAAGATTAGAACCAATTGCCAGAGTTAGTTTAAGGCCAACCAGAGAAATTCAGGGAGAAGCTGAGAGAAGAGAGAAGTAAACTTGGAGAGGAGTTTGATCCATAACAGCTGAGTTGAACCAGCCAGTAGGAGTTCAGAAAGAACTAGAAATGAAGAGTTTATTCAGCAGTAAGCCTCCCATCAACAATTACATCTGGCAAATAAAAGTTACTTTTACTAACCCAGAAATCAGTGATTAATTTTTATTCCCAAAACAAAATATCAAATATTCACATATAATGTACCACACAGGTAATTTTCCCTTCCAATACTATAGCATTTTTAAAAACTCTAACTTTTATATGATTGAATATGTGTAAGTTGCCATTTCCATGGAATTCTATGAGCTATTTTGGAAATTTCACCAGGAAGAATTCTACTATACTTCATCCTTTAAAAGTACAGTTTGAAGTTCTCAAATTTTCTTTAAATAGGTTTGATATATTTTTTTTTTCTGTAAGGAAATATAAAACTCTTCTGAACTTCTTAAAAAGAAGAGATTGCAATGGTATACAAAACTTAATATATAATCCTAACTGCCATTTAACTGAACTACTTTCAAAGCACAATCTAAATATATTGTAAAACAGTAACCTTTAGCATTTGTAAAAGTTAATTTGAATGATTTTATATGTCCATGAATTTGATAATTTTGTACATTATCATATTTTCCCTTTCTAATTTTTACATTTGAAGATGATGCTGTCATATTTAAATCACAAATGAAAAAAGCTGTCATGTTTTAAGTAGTTAACACACTTCTGTAGATTCAAAATGAAAACAAAATGTACAGCTACTTG
This sequence comes from Mastomys natalensis, assembly GCA_021653895.1. NCBI lineage: Eukaryota > Metazoa > Chordata > Mammalia > Rodentia > Muridae > Mastomys > Mastomys natalensis. The sequence goes on from JAJTUV010002427.1 coordinate 89,712, forward strand.
AAGCTAAGTTGACATTTTCAATAAGTATGGTGAGTTCACTAGTAACACCTAGTAACTTTAAACAAATAAATTTTACTTCATTTTTGTCTCATTGTGATTCTCACTTATGTTTCTTAGATATTTGGTTACTATGATCTTACCATGTATATAATGGATAATAGATATTGTTTGATTACATACATTTTCTGGCTTTGTATGCAAATTCATTTACTCTTTAGAGTTTGTCTTTGTTTGTCTTACATCTAAATTTACTCATGTCTCATATATTCTAGCCTCTTTTATATGAGCTATGAAAAAATGTTAGATAAATAAAATATTTCAGACAATATCATTCTTTAACCCTTAGCTTCTTGTATACGGATGAGTATTTCTTTCTTGAGCTTTGGAAAAATTTCTTCTATGTAGTTCCTGAACATATTATTTATACTTTCATCGTGGTATTCTACTTCTATATTAATAATTCAGAAATTTGGTCTTTCATGGTGTTCCAAACTTTCCCATCTTTCATGAATATTTTTTCTAACTGTTTTCATTAACCTTGATTGAATGATCCAGCTCCTGACCTTTGTCTTTAACCAATGGCTCACTGTTTGTTATATGACATGCTCAGTTGGTAAGCCATTTCAGTAATATTTTAGTAGATTTATTAAAGTTAAAGTTATTAAAGCCTGAAATACCCAAGATTCAACTCACAGACCATATAAAGCTCATGAAGAATGATGACTAAGTGGGGGGGGGGGGCTTCAGACCTTCTTAGAAGGAGTAACAAAATGCTCAAGGGTGCAAATATGGAGACACAGTGCAGGACAGAAACTGAAGGAGAGACAGACCATTCCACCTGGATATCCATCTTATGTGCAGTCACCAAAGGTAGAGGTTGATGTGGATGTCAGGATGTACATGCTGACAGGAGCCTGATATAGCTGTCTCCTTAGAAGTCTGCAAGAGTCTGACATACTCAGAGGCAGATGCTCACAGCTAACCATTAAACTGATCATGGGGTTCCCAATGGAGAAGATAGAGTGAAGGCTAAAGGAGTTAAGAGGATTCGTGACACCATGAGGAAAGCAACAGTCCCAACCAACCAGAGCCCCCAGGGTCTAAACCACCAGCCTGGGAGCGCTTAGGGAGGGACTCATGGCTCCAGCTATATATGCAAGGGAGCTATATATAAGGGGAGAAGAGATCCTTGGTCCCATGAAGGCTGGATGTCGTGGGGGTGGGATACTGGAGGGTGGGGAGGTGACGTACAGGGGAGGGTGGGTGGGGGTACAACAATGTGGAGGCAGGAGGAGGGGGGAAGGGATAGTGAATTCCTGGGAGGGAGGGGGGGAAATGGGGTAAGGAGAGAACATCTGAAATTTAAAAAAAAAATTTCCAATAAAAAAAAAAAAAAGAAAGAAAGAAAGAAAAAAAAAAAGAACCATATCTGGGCTACATACTAATATTCTTCTCCTGTGAAATTAAGCTAGGCCCTCACAGTTCAAATAACTCTCAGCCAGCACAACTGTCTTTCAAAATTCTACTAGGACGACCAATTAAGCCCTGCTTAAAGCATTCAACTGCTTTTCTATAGAAAGTCCCCAAATGTTCCCAATTTCTTCAAACAGAATCATGCTCAGGCCTATTACAGCAATACTCCTGTTCCTGGTACCAAGTTCTGTCTCAGTGTTTTATTTCTGTGAAGAGACACTATGAGCACTGCATATCTTACAATAAAACATTCAATTTTGGTGGCTAATGTAGTGTTTTATTGCTGTGAAGAGGCATTATGAGCACAGCATATCTTATAATAAAAACATTTAATTTTTGGTGACAAATGGTTCAGAGGCTTATTCCATTATCATGGTGGTTAGCTTGGCAGCAGGCAGGGAGACATGGTGCTGGAAATATAGTTGATAGTTACATATCTAGATCAGTAGGCAGGAGGAGGAGAGAGAGCCACTTGACCTAGCTTGAACATTCGAAAACCCAATGCTCAGTCCCAGTGACACACTTCCTCCAGCAAGGCCATGACTACTCCAGAAGGACCAAACATCATAATAGTGGTACTCCCTATGAGTCTAAGGGAGTCATATTGATTCAAACCACCATAGAACCCATACCTGATACTGACTGGATAATCAAACTCCAGAGACTAGCTAGTTCAGAGACCTCAGGTAGAACTAAATACTATTATTGATCCTTAAAAAGGAGTCTTTAAAAAAGTCTCCTAACTATATTCTGCTATACTCACGGATCACTGCTTCATTCAGCCATTACCAAAGAAGATTCTTCCTGCAGCAGATGTGAACAAATTCATAGACCCACAACCAGATATTACTCAGAGGTGAAGATCTTGGAACATACAGGTCTAAATGGATGTCTCCATTAAGTTCTTACCCTTAGAGCTCATGGAACCTCACAGAAGAGGAAAAAAAGAGAGTATCAGAGCCAGAAGAGATGGAGGATCCCAGGAGAACAAAGGCCCAATAAATCAACCAACTAAAGCTCCTATGAAATCATAAAACCTGAAGCAGAAAGCCCAAGGTCAACACAGGTCTTCAGAAGCTTCTCTGTGTATATATTATAGCTGTTAGTTATGTATCTCTATGGAACTCCTGTTTTATAAACTAGTAGGTAGGTCTCTGATTCTTGTGCCTTCCTTTGTGTTTCTTTTCTTCTGTTGGTTTGCCTTGTCCAAATCAATAAGAAGGGTTCTGTTTTATCTTATTTTATATTATTTTGTTATGTTTTATTGTTATCTTCAGAAGCCATTGTTTTCTGAGAGACAGAAATGAAATGGATCAGGATTGGAGAAGAGGTGGCAGAAATGAAAAGAAAAGAAAAAGAGCATCCCCTTTGCCCACCTTGAACCATCAAAGAAATCAAATTAGAATATTCTTCCTATTTCTCAAGCCGAAATGTTCTTGAGCATGTATAAGGAATAGACATCCTTATGGACAAGCTTCTGTACTGACAACACAGTGCTGAAGTCGTTATCTGAGTAAGTTAAAGCAGGCTGACAGTGGACATCATAGAGAATTATGAGGTAGCACAAAATGGCTGACACTCGATGTCCTGAAGTCTCCTTGAGCATCACAAAGCGATGACGACACCTTCTAAAGAACTCTGGCTTGGAGCATGTAGGTCAGCAGTGGGAGCCCATGGGAGTGGGCGCGAACCAATAAGGGGTTGCTAGGATACGAAGCCTGGTACAAACGGTTGGGCGTTGGACTTGTACTTGAGGCCCACGGCCCAGCAGGTCAGCAGACAGCAACCAGATCAATAGAGAGCAGCCAAGTAGAGCCAAGTCTTCCTGTGACATCTCATTCTGAAGCCAGCATGCCCAGGACTTCGGAGAACAGTCTTCGAGGGTCCTCATCTCGCCACCGTCGCTCCCGCACCTCCAGAGCCCAGCTGATCTTTGCCGTGAGCCTGGTGGAACAACATTTGAGGGATGGCAGCCATGCCCGGAGGCTGAGTGAAACTGTGCCCATCTTCTTGGCAGCAATCCTGGAGTTCCTCACCCGCAGGCTGCTGGAGCTGGCAGGCAGTGAAGCCCAATGCAGAGGTACTCGAGGTGCATCACCCCAGAGCTGCTGGATGTGACCTTCTACAGCAATATGCTGCTTGGTGAACTGTTCCAATTCACCACCATCTCCCAGGTGGCCCCGGCTCATGACTAGCTACTAGCTCCTGCTGCTGCCTGGATCTGCTTTGCTGACCTGCTCTCCGCTAACCTATTATAAGTCCTTTCATCCTGCCCAACTTTTCCTACAAACAGCCCTAAATGGCTGAATAGTTCCCTTTCTCCCTTCTCCCAATTGTTCTTATTAAATAAAGCTTTATTTGGAAAACAAAACAAAACTGTTTTCATATTTGATTCTGTGTAAGGCGCCGTCTTACTTATCTAATTTCTTCTCATCTTTGCTGGGATATGTAATGGGGATTTCTATACACAGGGTCATCCAGGCTCTTCACAGGACCAAGGATTTCCTCTTCAATCTATGCCCAACAAGGCCTTCCTCTGCTACATATACAGCTGGAGTCATGAGGCCCTTCCTATATGCTCCCAGGCTGGTGGTTTAGGCCCTGGGAGCTCCGGTTGGTTGGTATTGTTGCTCTCCTCTTGGGGCTGCAGACCCCTTCTGCTTCTGATCCTTCAGTCTTCTCTCTAACTCCTACATTGGGGACCCCATGATCAGTTCAATGGTTAGCTTTGAGCATCTCCCTGTGTATATGTCAGGCTCTGGCAGATGTCTAAGGAGACAGCAAACTCAGGTGATAGCAGCTGCTGGTGAGGATGTGGAGAAAGAGAAACACTCCTCCATTGCTGGTGGTTTTGTAAGCTGGTACAACCACCCTGGAAATCAGTCGGCGTTTCCTCAGAAAATTGCACATAGCATTACCTGAGGTCCCAGATATACCACTTCTGGGTATATACCCAGAAGATGCTCCAACATATAACAAGGACACATGCTCCACTATGTTCATAGCAGCCTTATTTATAATAGCAAGATGCAACGCATAAACCTCATGAAACTCAAGAAGAAGGAGGAAGACCAAAGTGAGGGTGCTTTTGTCCTTTTTAGAACGAGTATCAAAAGATTCAAGCAGAGCTCCCAGAATCTAAACCTCCAGCCTGAGGACAGACAGGGGCAAGCTGTCCTCTGAGAGGCTCTAACCAGCAGCTGACTCAGACAGATACAGACATCCAGAGCCAAACAGTGGATGGAGCTTGGGGACTCTTATAGAAGAATAGGTGTAAGGATTGTGGGCCCTAAGGAGATAGGAACTGCACAGGAAGATCAACAGAGTAAACCAACCTGAACCCTTGGAGCTCTCAGAGACTGAATCACCAACCGTGGAGGATACCTAGTCTACACAGATCTACCTCCATGGGCTGGACCTAGGCCTCCCTGCACATATGTTGTAAATGTGCAGCTTGGTTTCCATGTGTGGGGGCTATCCCAAAACATGCAGCCTGTATATGGAGTATGGTCTTCTAAAAAAAAAAAAAAAGACAGTTATTTAGTTATTCATGGAATATTATTTTTTTATATCTCTTGTATTCAGTTTGCAACTACTTCATTGTAAAATTTTGTATGTATACTCATGAGGGATGCTGGACTATAATTTATATATTTTGTTGGGTTTACACTTGATTTCACTATTGCAATATTATTTGCTATGTGAAGGAAAAAAAAAAAAAAAAAAAGAATGTTGGTCCTGGTTAGTTGCTCATGCTCCAGACAAGGCCACACATCCAAGAATACATGTGCATCATTTCTTGAGATTTCTAATTAAAGTTCAAACAACAGTCCATTTTAAAGAAGTATTAAAAAATTTTAAAGCATTAGTCAAAGTCCCACTTGCCAGGATTTTTTTCTAAAGGTATATCATTAAAAGAAAAATTTGCTTTAAAAAAAAAAAGACAAAGAAAGTACAAAGTACAAAAAGCTACTAAACCAAAACATCCAGGAAATTAGAACACAATGAAAAGAACAAACCTAAGAATGATAAGACTAGAAGAAAGCAAAGAATCCCAATTCAAACAACCAGGAAACATCTTTTGAAAAATTATAGAAGACAATTTCCATAACCTAAAGAAAGAGGTGGTCATAAACATACAGGAAGCTTAGAGAACACCAAATAGATTGGACCAGAAAAGAAATTCCTACCATCACTTAATAATCAAAGCATTAAACTCACAAAACAAAGAAAGAATATTAAAAGTGGTAAGGGAAAAAGGCCAAGTAACATATAAAGTCAGACCTATCAATATTGCACCATACTTCTTAACAGAGATGCTAAAAGCCAGAAGCTCCTAGACAGATGTCATGCTGACCGTAAGAGAACACAAAGGCCAACCCAGGCTACTATACCCAGCAATAGATGCATTTACCATAGATAGAAAAAGCAAGATATTCCATTAAAAATAAACAAACAAACAAATTTAAACAATATCTTTGCACTAATCCAGTTCTACAGAGGATAAGTTTTCTAGAAGGAAAACTTCAACACAAGGAGGGAAACTATGCCAAAGAAAAACCAAGACATTAATAATCTCACAACAGACCTAAAAGAAGAGAAACATACAAGCATAATATCACCTCTAAAACAAAAATAACAGATACTAAAAAAAAACATTGGTCCTTAATATCTCTCAACATCAATGGATTCAATTCCCCCAGTAAAAGGACATAGGCTGAAAGACTAGAGAAGTAAATAGAATCCAGAACATTGTTTCATAAGGGAACACACCTCAGTGTCAAGGACAGACACTATCTCAGACTAGAAGACTGAAATTTTTTCTAAGCTAATGGTCCCAAGAAACAAGCTGGAGTAGCCATTTTAATATCCAATAAAATAGACATTGAACCAAAGGTTATTTAAAGAGTTGGGGAAAGAAACTTTATACTCATCATCCATGAAGATGATATCTCAATTCTGATCATATATGCTCCAAATGCAAAAGAACCTACATTTGAAAAAAAAAAAAAAAAACACAAGTAAAAAGAAAAAAAAAAAAGGAAACAACAACAATAGCAAAAACTCACCTTACTAAAAATTACATTGCACATTGAAACTCATATGATAATAGTGAGGTACTTCAACACACTACTCTCACCAAGGGACAGATCATTTAAAGAGACACTAAACAGTGACACAGTGAAACTAAAAGAAGTTATGAGCCAAATGAATTTAATAGATATCTAGAGAACTTTTCACTCTAAAACAAAAGAACACACCTCCTTCTCAACACCTTATGATATCTTCTCCAAAAGTTACCATAAAATCTGTCACAAAAGAAGCCTCAACAGATAAAAGAAGATGGAACTAATCCCATGAAAGCCATTAGACCATGACAGACTAAGTCTGGTCTTTAATAACAACAAAAACAAGAGAAAGCCCATATATTCATGGAAGAAGAACAAATCTCAATTCAATGCTAACTTGGTCAGTGTAGATATAATAAAATTAAAGACTTTCTAAAATTTAATGAAGATAAAAGCACAGCGTAGACAATATTAATGCAGAATTCTATCAGACCTGCAAAGAAGACCTAATACCAATACTTCTCAAACTATTCCACAAAATAGGAACTGAAGAAACATGAGTCCATTCTATAGAGCCACAGTGAAGCTGATACATAAACCACACAAAGACCTTACAAAGTAAGAGAACTTCAGACCAATTTCACTTATGAACATTGGTACCATAATACTCAATAAAATTCTTGCAAACCAAATCCAAGAACACATCAAAGCTATCATTCACCATAATCAAGAAGGCTTCATTCCAGGGATGCTGGGATGTTTCAATATAAGGTAATCCATCAACATAATCCACTATATAAACAAAATCAAAGAAAAAAAATCATATGATCATCTCATTAGTTGTTGAATAATTCCTTGAATAAATACCACATCTTTCATTTTAAAAGTCTTGGAAAGACCAGGAATTCAAGGTACATATCTAAAGGTAATAAAAGCAATATATAGCAATCAAACAGCCAACATCAAATTATATGGAGAAGAATTTGAAGCAATCCCTTTAAAATCATGGACTAGTCAAAGCTGCCCACTCTCTACTTATTCAATATAGTACACAAAGTCCTATCTAGAGCAATTATAAAACAAAAGGACATCAAAAAGTTACAAATTGGAAATTTAAGGTATCACAATTTTGGGGTGATATAATAATACATATAAGCGACCCCCAAAAATCTACCAGAGAACCCCTGTACCTGATTGATCAGTAGAATTAACACCATAACAATGATCAATTTCCCAAAAGCAATCTACAGATTCAATGAAATCCCCATCAAAATTCTAACACAATTCTACACATAGAAACAGCAATTCTCAATTTCATCTGGAATAACAAAAAACCTAATATAGCAAAAACAATTCTCAACAATAAAAGAACTTCTGGGGGAATCACCATCCCTGACCTCAAGCTATACTACAGAGCAATAGAGATAAAAAGCACACAGTATTGGTACAGAAACAACAGATAGTCCAACAGAATAACATAAAGACACAGAAATAAACCCACATGCCTATGGTTGCTTGATCTTTGACAAAGAAGCTAAAAAAAAAAAAAAAAAACCAACCAACAGAACAAACAAAAAATTTTTCTACACATGGTGCTGGTCTAACTGGCAGTCTTGATGTAGAAGAATCCAAATTGATCCATTTTTATCTTTTGTACAAATCTCATGTCCAAGTGGATCAAGTACCTCCACATAAAACCAGATAAGCTGAATCTAATAGAAGAGAAAGTGGGAAGGAATTTAGCATACACTGGGGCAGGGGTCTGAGTTCAGTCAGAGAAGATGCACCTAACCCTCAAGAAATTGGAGGCCCCAGAGAGTTTAGAGGTCTGTTTGTGTGAGGGTAGGAGTGGGGACATCCTCATGGAAACAGGGGAGTGGGGAGGAGGTATGGGACATGGAAGAGTTGGAGGGTGGACTAGGGAGGGCAATAAAATCTGGAATGTATAAACAAACAAATACATACATACATACATACATACATACATAAATACATAAATACATAAATACATAAATACATAAATAAATGACAAAGAATAAAGAGAGAAAATTTTCTGAATAGAACAGCATTGGCTCAGGCTCTAAGATCAGCAATTGACAAAAGGGACCTCATGAAACTGAAAGTTTCTATAAGACAAAGGACACTGTCAATAGGACAAAAACCACAACCTACAGAATAGGGAAAGACTTTTACCAATCTTACATCTGATAGATTGCTAATATCCAAAATATACAAAGAACTCAAGAAGTTAGACTCCAGAGAACCAAATAACCTTACTAAAAATAGGGTACAGAGCTAAAGAAATAATCCTCAACTGAAGAATCACTAATGGCCTAGAAGCACCTAAAGAAATGTTCAAAATTTCTTTTGAAATGGTCAGGAGGGACAGGATCAGGTATAAAAAGTACAAATCAAAACTACCCTGTGTTTGCCCCCTACAACAATCAGAATGGCTAAGATCAAAAACTCAGGCAAGGAGATAGAGTCAGAGGAACACTCTTGCATTGCTGATGGGATTGCAAACTGGTACAACCTATTTGGAAATCAATCTGGCAATTCCTCAGAAAATTGGAAATAGTTCTATCTAGAGAACCAGTTATACCACTATTGGTCATATATCCAAACTATGCTCCAACATATAACAAGGACACATGCTCTACTATGTTCATAGCAGCCTTATTTATAATAGCCAGAAACTGGAAACAACCCAGATGTTCCTCAAAGAAAGAGTGGATACAGAAAATGTGGTAAGTTTAAATACAGGGATACTATTCAGGTATTAAGCATAAGGACATCATGAGTTTTGCAGGCAAATGTATGGAACTAGAAAATATCCTGAGTGAGGTAATCCAGACTCAAAAATATATACATGGTATGTACTCACTGATAACTGGATATTGGTTTAAAAGTTCAGAACTCCATGATACAAATCACAGACCATATAAATGTAACAAGAAGGAAGGAAGGCCAAAGTTTGGGTGCTTCAATCCCACTTAGAGCGGGGAACAAATAATCAAGGATTCAGAAGTCGAGAGAGACCTGGGTGGGAGATGGCAGGGGTAGGTAAAAAGGGGAGACAGGATCAGGTATGGGAACAGATGGCAGAGAAATCAAGAGGGCCAGGAGAATGAATAGAAATATGTAGAAGGAGAAGTGCAGGGGAACTACTAGAAAGTCCCAGAAACCAGGATGTGAAAGCACACAGTACCTAATAAGGATGGCATTAGCTCAAATACTCATCAGTGAGAGATAGAACCATATGACCCCCAGTAGACAGAAGAGGCCATCCACTCATCTCAAAATCATTAATCCAGTATTGTTTCTATCTAAAGGAAACATGGAAAAGAAATGGCTCAGAGCCTGAAGGGAAGGCCATACAGAGACTACCCCACTTTGGGATCCATCCCATCCACTGACCCCAAATACTAATTGATTCCAGAACAACTTGCAGATAAGAACCCAGTATGATTATCCTCTGAGAGGCTCTGCCAGCACCTAAAATAGATGCAGATACCTACAGCCAAACACTGGACTGAGCCCAGGTCTCCCAAAGGAAGAATTAGAGGAAGGACTGAAGGAGATAAAGGGGATTGCAACCTCATAGGAAGAACAACAGTATCAACTAATGGGACCCCATAGAGCTCCCAGGGAATAAACCAAAGAGTATATATAAGTGGGTCCATGCTTCCTGCTACATATGCTACATATGCTTACCTGGCATCAATGTGAGGGGAGGCGGATGGTCCTTAATAATAATAATAATAATAATAATAATAATAATAAAGATTTCAAACTCTATTTTTTGTGTTTGGCTTGACTTCTTTATTTCTTTCATGCATTTCTCTATCATCTTTGAGTTGTTTTACCATAGTTATAACCATTCTGCTAAGGACTTTGAGAGTTCTCTTTCTTTATCAGTAGGGACAATTGCTACATGATTTGATTTTTTTTGATACTGTTTTTATGTCTACATTGGTATTTAAAAATCTGGAGTTACTTTGTTAGTTTAGTTTCTCTTTCCTTTTATAAGCTACACTTTTTCTTTCAACAGAGTTGTTTACAATGTTCCTGAGGGGGTAAATTAATAGACATATTGGGATATCAATATATTTTGTTTTTCTGGTATTTGGGACTACAATGTCTTTCCCAAGATTTCTGCTCATTGGCTTTATTCTAGTACCGTCAGAGCCTTGGTCAAGGAGCTTGAAACTCAGTTCCCCTAGCAATGTAGACTAGTCCTTCATCTTAAGGCCATATAGGTCAATGGCAGTATCCCTATCAAACAGTGTCTAGGACTGTGGTGAGTCCTGAAGGGAGATAGTTTTCTAGGTTACCTATGAAAAATACTAGTAGCTAGGAAGTCACTTCTCGAGTGGATGTTGAAAACATACTAAGGATGGAGAAGGGCTATGAGTATGTCAAAGGTCCCTGGAAAGTTACAAAGATGACCACTGTTTAAGGAACTTATGAAGGAATATACAATTAGTCTACCTATCACTTCATGCTAAGTTGTTGAGCGACAGTGTCTTTGGTAAGCAAGTATCTATGACTAGTCTCAAAAGGAGAAAGAGGGTCCAGGGGAGTTGTAATCCTCAATAGGCAGCAGGAAGGTGACTAGAATGCATGTACACTGTATAGGGGAGTGCAGATGTATTATTACACATTTTAAAACTTAGAGTGTACAGTTATGGTACAGGAATGCATTTTACATTTCATGTCAATTTTTAATTATACATGTATGTGTGTGTGTGTGTGTGTGTGTGTGTGTGTTTGTATGTTTTTGTCAGTGTGTGGATTTGTGAATATGAGTGTAGGATAAAAGGATCCTGGAATATTCTATCTGATTCACTGAAACTGGAGTTACAGGCAGTGGTCAGAAGCCTATTATGAGTACATGGCAATAGTTAGGGTCATCCTTAAGAATAATACATAATCATAACTACTAAGCCATCTCTTCAGTTCCCACAATTTTTTTCTAATTTAAACATTCTGAAAGTCTGATGAGTGTTGCTGGGTTAGACCAGGAATCAGTCTATCATCTGCATTCAGGTTTCTTTCTGTTGCTACAATAAAACATCATGAACCTACTCAACTTAGTAGAAATGCGTTTATTTGACTTACAAATCCTAATTACATTCCATTCTGAATTGGAATTCATGGCAACAAAGAAAACAAAGATCAGAAAGAACATTGTATACTGATTCGTTCTCAATGGCTTGATCAGTTTACTTTCTTATACAACTCAGAGCCTACTTCCCCAGGGTGGCACTGCCCATAGTATGTTAGAAACTCCCACAGCAATCACCAATCAAGGACATACCCCACAGCCCAATCTGGTGGAGAAGTTATATTATTTCAGATTTTCTCTTCCCAGTTGAGGCTATGTTGTCTGAAATTTACAAAAACTATCTAGCATAATCCATCTGTGAATCATCTATCTATGTATCTATGCATCTATGTATTTTGTCTCATCCTTTCTATCTATCAAAGTATTCATCTTTTTAACATAATTTTGATGTAGCAAGTATGAGGAATGTACTGATATAAACTGCATAGTATACATGCCTTATGTATTTTCTATTATGTCTTCTATGTTTCTCAAATATGATAATAGTTGAATCAACTTGATCTTGTTTCATTTGAAGAAACGTCCTCAAAGTCTGATTAACCACATTTAATAAATTGTGAATTGGTTTTTGTACACACACACATACACACACACATATGTATATATACTACTTTGTTGATATATCTATATCTATGTCTATATCTATATCTATATCTATATCTATCTATCTATCTATCTATCTATCTATCTATCTATCTATCTATCTATCTATCAAGAAAGTGTCCCAGCTCCTCCTCCTTCTGTTTGTTTTGAGAAAGTAAATTGGAAACACTCATCCAAAAGCCACAAGTAAATTTTGGATTAGCTCGTCAAATGATTTTGAAAATGCACTGTGAAGAATGAAAGCAAATCAATATATGCTATCTATAAATAATTAATTTTCACTCAAGTCAATGTTCATAGTGTTTGATATTTCTGCACACTGATATTTAAACAACATTCTTGTGCAGCACAATTGTCCTACTGAAAATTTCACATTTCAGATGTGTTCAGGATACACTTAAAAGAAAGCTTTGCAGTAAGCTATTTAATATAATTGATTTTGATATCTATTATTTCTACTCAATAGAGAGGGCTGGTAAATCAACATACTAGAGATTATAAATGAGCTTAAGTTGGTAATATTCAGCATATTGAAGATATTGAGTAAGTTGTTCATATATTGTGATTATCATTATACCATATTGGTTTCCCATGGATACAAAGCAAAGAAGGAAAACTAAGAATTAAGAAATTGTGTATGGTTTCTTTTTATTAGAAATGATTACAGAGAACTAATGTAGAAGTGAATTCTAGAGAACTAAAGCAGAACAGTAAATTAGGTAAGGAAGGTGAAACAGTAATAGGATGTACTCTCAAGCTAGTGATTGTTATGGGCTAACAGACCATATCAAGTTAGAGCTGTCTAAGAAACTGAGTAGATTGAATCTAAAAATTATCTACCTGAAATATAACATAGAGCACTTATCTTGTAACATCTTAACCTCTAGTAAGTACTCAATAGGGTTCTCTGGGCATACCATATAGTAGCTTTTGGTGAAATTCCAGAGCAGAACATAAGAAATACAGGACTTAAACAATAAGAGATTCTATCAACTTACACTTGGATGAAACTGGTTTATCTAAGAACTAAGTATTGAAAAGGTAATCAGAGAGAATCTGACCAAAGAAATAATACTTTAAAGTATTTCTCACACTTATCACCATGGGATATAAAATTTAGTCATCTGATAGTCTGTATTCATTAAAAATGCATTTGTACATTTGATAGCTACATGGATTGATACTAACTTCTGAGGCTGCTTGCTGACAGCAATGGTTACACTTAGGTGTTAATAGGAGTAAGGGTTTTCCAGATAACTGCTAAATCACGTTTACTATATTTGTTTCTTTGTTTTGTATTAGAGAAGGTTGAGTGCACAGCACACATGTGAATGTGAGAGGATAACCTTAGGAGTCTCTCTCTCTCTCTCTCTCTCTCTCTCTCTCTCTCTCTCCAACACTTAAGGAGCTGCAGACTCCTCAATGCTTTCCTCACCCTCTGAGACTATGAGCCAAAGAAAATTTTTTCTTCCTTAAGAAGCTTTTGTCAGGTATTTTATCAAGATAGTAATAAAAGTAAAAAAGCACTCTTCTTCCAGGAGATGGTATTTGAATTTGTATATTAAGTAGGTAAGAGCCACCTTCTTCCAATATAGAGAGTAACCATGGATTTTGAAGAAGGTATAACTGGAAGGACTGAGAAAAGTAATTGGCTCTATATCTTTTGAAGCTTTGATAAACTTCCTCTAATACTGACAAAGATTCCAGTTCAGGACCATTAGAATTGAGGATTTATATCAATGTCTTCTCTGTTCTTTGTATTTAAGCCTCAGATCAAGAGTAACACAATCAGTTTTCTTACTTCCATGGATCAGGCATATATTGAGTCATTTTACTGTTTTCCCTGGATCTTCAACTAATGGGTGGTCAGTTAAAGAAAATTTAAGCCTGTTTAAGCACATAAGCCTACTCTACTAATAAAATATATACATCATTTATCATGTACCTATAAATTTCTCATTTATCCATGTACAAATCTTTCTATAAATACACCCATCTATTGATAGATCTAATGATTAATGTGTCTGTCTGTCCATCTAGTTGTCTTTCTCTATCATCCACTATCTCTGAACTGTTTTTAATAACAGAGTGTCAATGATCTAAATAGACAAATGTTTATAATTTTATGTAAGGAAGTGTCAACTGAACTGAAATGGTAGAGCTGTGATTTATTTCACATTTTTAGGATCTGTGTTGCTATTAGTACATGTACATATGGCAAAATTTAGATGGAAACCTGCCTTTATTTTCTACTACTAAGATGACAAGGTTATAAGAAAAATCTTTTGTCATCATCAACTTGTAATTCTAATAAACTTGTAATAAAAATTGATATTTCTATAGACAAAAAGAAAAACCTAATATTAAATGAGTTGACATCACTTTAAAACAATGCACACAGTATTTAGACATTTTGTACTTTTGAAATATATTTAAAAAGGTAATTCGTTATTTTAGGAACTTTGGAACAAGATTATAAAACAGTGTTCAGAGTCTTCAAAATCTGGGTAGATGGAACCAAGCAAAAGCTATTATTTGAAGTCTTCTGTATATCATAATTGTAGAAAATTAAGCTCAATCTGGAAACTGTGTTTCATTGTATCCATAAAGTAAAAGGAAAATGTAAAATTATTTTTAGAAATATAAATATGCTTGCTCTAACACTGTAGAAATAATAACTATATCTATTCTACAGCTAAATATCAAGTATCAGAATTCAAATAGAGTTATTAAATTTTTTATAGCCTATTTTTTTTTCTTGGAAATTTTATTTACATTTCAGATGCACTCCCCTTACCCCATTTCCCCCCTCCCTCCCAAGAACTCCCTATCCCATCCCCCCTCCTCCTGCTTCTATGGGGGCGTCCCCTCACCTAACCCCCCCCAGCACCTCACCTCCCCACTCTGGAATCCCCCCCACGACGTCCAGCCTTCATGGGACCAAGGATCTCTTTTCCCACTTATATATAGCTCCCTTGCATATATAGCTGGAGCCATGGGTCCCTCCCTAAGCACTCCCAGGCTGGTGGTTTAGACCCTGGGGCTCTGGTTGGTTGGTATTGTTCTCCTCATGGGGTCATGAATCCTTTCAACTCCTTCAGTCTTCACTCTAACTCCTCTATTGGGAACCTCATGATCAGTTTAATGGTTAGCTGTGAGCATCTGCCTCTGAATACGTCAGACTCTTGCAGACCTCCTGATATAGCCTAATTTTTGCCTCAGTAATTATCCATCCTTATCACAAAGCTCCCAACCAAGCTCTGAAATGGAGAGTTAAATAAAAATTAAAATAAAAGCACAGCTTTATTATTAGCTGACCTTGTGCCTAATATCTTCTGTAAATACATAAGACAGAACTTATTGGAGCATAATATTTAATATTGAATACCGAAGGAGAAATAATTTTCTCTGAAGCTAACTCTTTTGATGCATGATGTTGTGGGAATCTGATGCACCTAAACCTCCAGCACAGTATAAGACAAAGAAGAGAAAAGATATTGGTGGGAGAACAAATAATTTGAAACAGAGCACAAAGTACAGACAGACAGTATGGGAGAAATTTATTTTTCCTGTAAGTAATCTATGCTGATATAACATTTAATAACATTGATATACTGACAGGTTAAGTTGGTAGAGAATCAAATTTCATTCATCCTAATTGCTTTCATACAGTTATGATTATTTCCTCTAATAGATGAGAAAATTGAGAAGGAATAGTTTAAATGGCTTTCACTCTATTTTTTATCTCTTTGTGACCTAATAGTGATATTAGGAAACGCTTTACAATATAGAAAGACAAAGATGAGGATGAAGAAGAAAGTGAGAGATACTTAAAATTCAAATTTATGTGGTCACAAAATTTTATTGAACACAGCCACAATCATATGTATGTAATATTGTCAGTGACTTCCCAAGTTGAAGCAAAGATGAATCTGGATGTGAGAACTGTCTTTGACACTGAGGGATGAAAATATTTATTGTCTGTCCCTTTGCTGAAATATTTGCTGATACTTTTTTCTTTTATGTAAACACTGATTAAATTAACACTGGTAATTTTATATTATATAGAGTTTCTGCTATACTTACTTTCACTTTCTGCATTGTTATTCTCCTGTAGATAAAAATAATTCTCATTTCTATTCACTGTATCTGGTATATGACTTCTAAAGATATCTGTGTTTAGTTTCCAAATTCCTACTTACCAACAAAAAATATTTTGATTAAGTTCTTTCTTAAAGAAATTTGATTTGGATAGCTTATTCTGTTTGATATTCTTTATCTCTACATTATTTAAATACATCTATTAATTCAATGGCTACCCTTTACATCTTACGATCTTTACATCTTTACATCTTAAATATTTTATTTGAAAATATTTAAATTTGCCTATACATAGTAAATAATTACCTTCCTTTGTTGAGGTTTATTTTAATATTAAGTTTATCCTTTTGTCATTTCTCTTTACCCTCATCAAGGAAACTTCTTTTGGAAACAAGTGAAAACTATTACAAAGTACCACAGCCAATCAAAATGCCGAGTTGTAGAACCAAATCTCATTGTATACATCTATAATACACAATGGCAGGAAACACTTAAATTTAATAGTTATTCAACTTTTCTCAGTATTCTTGGCAAGAAAATGCAAGGCGAACAAATGATAAAAATAGCAAAGGACATTTACAGCTTAGCTTTCTACTAAATTTCAAAATTAACCTAACTTTTCAAAATTATCGCACCTGTTTTCTACTTCATTAATTCACTAACACTGATATATGAAAAACATTGCTGAATATTAACTCCAACATTTACTATACTTCAAATATGTTTCTTACATGACCCCAATAGATATACAGTATACAGGGTGTAAAACTGCTCTCGCAGGAAGGAATACTGTAAACTTAGGTATGTGTGTTTTTATCTTCTGTCCTAGACATACTTATGAAAAATTGAATTCTTTTTCCTCTAGGCTACTTACTTTGGACACTTAATCTCATTTTTTTTTTTTTGCTTTCTACTTTTCTCCTTTCATTTTTTTCCCTGAGTGCAAAGTTTAGAGGATTTCAAAAAATATTTTTATACTACTGACTATAGGTAGATTTACTGAGAAAGTTCGACTGACTAAACTCTCATCTTTCCCTGTTCTCCTCCACATCAAAGGATGAAGCAATGGAATGTTTTTTGCTGAAAAATCCTCTTTAGTTTATCCAGCTCCTAAATTATTTACCACTTTGGTTTCTGTATAAAATCTTTTGATAGAAATGAAAGCCTCAGCAACAACCTGTGATTACATTCTATAGCTCAAATGATCACTGGTCAGAGATGGAGCATGAGAGTGATTTGGTGGAAATCACCTTTTGAAGACAGATGGATAGTATATTAAGAATTCTATTAAGTGTGGTTTCTTGTAGCAAAGATACAATCATACTATGGGTCATATCATGACCCATCACAATTTACTAGTCACAGGCAAAATGTGATAGCATACAACAGAGTTCTTCTTTCGGCACCAATGTAAAAAACAATCCTTCCCATGTCAGATATGCTAATCGTGCTTGGATTAGACAGTAAAATGCCCATAAATTTATGTATCAGTCATTAATTATCTATAGTTTGACTCTGATTAAATTTTTTTGCTATATTTTCTCCTTAATAAAATTTATTAGCCTTTTAGGCATTCTATCTATAAAAGAGTGACCATGGAACTAAACGCACAGGTTTTTTCTGATTTTATTTTGCATTTTTTTAAAAAAATGTTTGCATTCCAAAATATTTTTGGCCTTTCTGCTTTAATCATTATTATTACACCCACTGACCCACCTATACATACAACCATGTATATACACCCACACATGTACTGAAACACATACACACACAGACACACACATGTATAAGTGCAACCTGCTGAGTTCATTTAATGATCATATGTGTTTAAGGCTGAGGTCTTGGGATTAAATAACCTATTAGAAATCTATGCCTGGAGAAGATTGACTCTCATTTCTTAGCAACCACTTATCTTTTGAAGTTCTTCATCTACGGATTGGAACTTGTGAGATTTTCTTCTTCTGTGTTGACATGGTAACAGGTGTTACCTTTGTGCAGGAATTGGTTAGGTGACTAGATTTGGGATTTCATGGGTACAGATCCCTGTCATATATAGAAAATATTATATTGTAGCCAATGTCCCAACATGGTCTTCTAGCTCTTACAATCTTTCTGTCTTCTTTGATGTTCCTTGAATCTTAAGTGTGTTGTTTCTTAATAAAATCTGCTCTGAATATTATACTTTTTGATACTTTGTATGTCAATCAATAATGTCTATTGTATGTTAATGCCCTTATTAAATCATTAATAACTTGTTCTTAAAACAGTTCCTAAATGTGAATAATTATGATTAGTTGATATATAAGAGCATAAGTATAAAGCAGTCACAGCATATAGCAAAATTAACATGAAAAACTATATATGACAATTAGTACTTAATTATTTGTGGAAAACAGCAAAATGTGGAATACAGGAGTATAGAGTAAAGAAACCACAACTTTGAGGTAATAGGCTATACATGAAGATTTAACATACAGGTGTTATAGACTAACATGCATCTTAATTCATAGCAAATAAATGGTAGTGAGAACAAAGAAGCATAAACTATGTATGATATTATATGTTATAAAAACCTCTTGGCTTATATTCTGACTAAGAAACCATTTAAACCTTTTGAACATAGTAATGACATGATTTTGAATATATGGATTATATAAGTTAGCACAACTAACTGCTTTAACTTTCAGTACTTGGACTTCAGGTGTGAACTACCACACTCAGCTTAACTTCTATTTCTTTAAGAATATTCAAGGTCCAGAAATAGGAAATTTTAGCTATTTTATGGTACTACTAAATTTTATGATGAGCTAGATAGGAACAAGAAGAAATTTGTATCCACTGTATTAACTGCAATAACAAAATTACTTAGCAATGATTTTAAAAAGAGTGTGGGGGATAGCAGCGGTCTGTATACACAAAAGATCCAATATTATTTGTTGCCTTGCCTACTTCCCATATCATTTATCATTTATGTACATAATAGCAAGGATATTATCAGGTAGCAGAGATCTGTTTCACATGGTTTCTTCCTACTCTTCATTCAAAGATAAATTTACCGTCTGCTAAGTTCCTTAGGTTTTGATCTCATCACACTATTTACTTGTTAGTTACATGTCTCTTATCTAGGACAAAATAATCCAACAAAAGCATCTTAAAGAAGGATAGTTCATTTTAATACATAACTTGTGAGTGCAGCCTGTCCTGGTGAGAAATCATGGTGACAGGAACTTGAGGAAACAGGTTGACTGATATTCACAAGAAAAGTGATGAATGCTGGCACACAGCTTGCTTTCTCCTTTTTACTTAGTCTAGGACTCCATCCTAGGAAATGGTGCTACATACAATTAAAAGGGGACTTCTCCACTCCTATTTATTACCTAATCAAGTCAGTTCCCTAGAAGCATAGCCTGAGGCATGTTTCCTATGTTACCTTTAGATCTCTCAATTTGACAGACAACATAAACCATCATTTCACTTATGTCCAAAATCTCCCCTTTGAAATATAAATGACATTTTCTACATTAACATAAGCTAAAATCTTCCCTAAGTTGCCTTGTTACAATTGTCAAAATTTCAGCCCTTAATTTATGATAGAAACAAAGTTCCCAGGACTAAAATTTCTACATCTAAGAACATACAAAAGAAAGAAGGAAGTTAGTTTTCCCTGCTACCTTCAACACACAATGTTAAAATATGTATTAGCAAATGAGTATAGCAAAGACATGAATTGAAGAGTGTAAGCAGGGAGGAAACAGAAGGTGAGAAATCACAGGCCCAATCACTTCAGAAAGAAAAAAAATGTTGGATGTTTTTCAGACTATAATCCACGGTCTTGACTCCATTCTCTTTGTCTCTTTATTTAACTCCCTGGGGTCTTGGAATCACTGGTGTGTTCATTAGTTTCTCTCAGTTCTTGATTTTCTCCTCTGAGTCAGCCTTCTTTTTTGATGAAATGGAACATGTTTTTATATCTGAATGGTTTTATGAACCTTCTTTCTGCCAGCAAAATATTCATCCTTACTGCTTTTTTGTCATTGTCGTTCATACTCTCTCCTTTTGATTTGACTTTAAAACATTTTCTCATTTTTTATTGATAGCATCAAATACAAAGATAAGTGCTCAAAATACAGCATTGAGGAAATGGCAAAAAATGTACATATTCCATTCTGATTTAAAATACCTGCTCCCTTTCCCAAATCCCGGTTCCTCTTTCTCTAGTGTGTCAGTCTGCCCTTAGTAATTCCTCCTCCAACATTCATATTTCATATGCTTTGCTGCCTTGCAAGTCTCTCATTTTGCAAAACTTCTTTTTATTTTTAACCATCTCATGGTCTATTTCTTGTTTCCTGCTAATCTCAACATGTAGTATTTATAAATTCACCACAGAAACTTGTGGGTCCAAGCTGAATAACACTGGGCTGCATTCCAGTAAACTATCTTTTTCAGATAATTTCTATTTATAGTTTCGGTTCAAATGAATGCAGGATTTTAGGATTTCCAGAAGTGTCTTCATTTGATTAAGAACATATGAGTTATCTCTGAATACCTTAAAAATATGTGTAATTGAATACTTGCATCTTTTAATCTTTAGGTTTTGAAGGTTATAGAGGTATACACTCTTTCCTGTATGCATCCTTTCCTCAACTCCTCTTGTTGTTGTTTTTTTTGTTGTTGTTCTTTGTTTTTTGTTTTAGTTTTTTTACTCGATGATATCCTTGAAACTCTAGTGAAGCCCTGCAATGAAAGCACATGTTCGCTTTTTGGATAGGACTATTCAAATGATCATTTTTCCTGGCATCAGTGGCCGTTCATCTTTGTGACTGCTACTGCTATATGGGAGCCCTGCTTGCATGCTTTCTTTTAAGCCCTCACCTATAATGAAAATAAAATTTATTTCTGAAGCTCTCCTTTCTACTGTTGATGAGATTTGATCTTTCAGTTCACAAATCTGAAATTCACTGGCCCAATGTAAAATTGGTGGCCTTGTAGCCCCCTAATTTTTAGGCCACCTAATGTGAGAAATCTTTCATCTGCAAGGATCCCTAAATTAACTCTTATTTCAGAAGTTTTTTCCTAATACTATGCTCATTTCCATCTAAATCCTTAAGTACTTCAACTTGCTGACTATACTCTTATTATTCTTACCTTTTTACTACTCATCAGAATCATCTACTAATCTGTGATTGCAACAATCTTCACTTTCTCAACCATAGTCCCCAAACCTTTTCTTAAATCCTGCTATAGAATAATTTCAATGGCTCCTCCACATCTTCAAGTATATATATTAAAGGAAAATAGCCATTTTGGATGGAAATATTTGTTGCAGTAAATTATTTAAATAGGCCGCTGGCGTTGGGCGCTAATTTGCTGTATTAAACCTCTGACCCAAATAAGACCAGTCAATGGAAACACAAATCAATAATTACGGTATAAATTGCATGCCTAGATTGGGCAGATTTACCCATTACACTACTCTAATCCCTGGCTATGAGATCCCTTATAACTTGCGGTTTATCCAGGCCTTGTGCTTGTCCTTCCACCTCCAGGTCCTCCATCTTCGACTACCTTCTCCTGTTGACTACCTTCTCCCATTGACTTCCTTCTGCCTTTGACTTCCTTCTGCTTCTCTCTCCTCCATCGACTGCCTCTTATATCAAATTCCTTTTCTTGTCTCCTCCCCTAAGCCTTTTTCTCTGCCTCCTCTTCTACTGCCCAATCACTAGCTCTAGTCTTTATTTTACAAGTTTAATTGGACAGAAGGTTCACAAGACGTCACTTGTGTACAGATTCAATCATCCTCTGCAGCCCTCCCAGGAAAGTGGAATTAGGATCAAAATACAAGGCTGGAGCTATCCACTGGGAAATAGGATCAAAATACAAGGCTGGGGCTATTCACAACAAATATTATGTAATATTTAGTTGTTATTGTAGAAAATAAGTTACAATCAACTTCTAAAGGCAAATGATTTAATTTGGCTTATAATCTTAGGTATGAGTCAAGTCTTATCAGTTTGGGACAATGGTGGCACATGGTAGAATTTGGAAGAACAAAACTACATACTTCAAAATTACGAATAAATGTGTGAAAGAAGAAAAGACTGATGTATTGATATCTTTTTAAAAGATACAATTCTAACAACTCAAATCTCCCCAATAGCCCTCAGTCTTGACACTTCTTTTACATTCTTCCCATTCTAGCATTTGACATGACCAGTCTTTAATTCATGGACTTAGAGAAATATTCAAATTCAATCAATAAGAAATCTTTGAATAGTTTAAAATTATGCTTTTCATTAAGTTCTTATTGATTTGAGAATGAAAACAAATCCCACAATTTGATACACAAAAGACTTCATGATTATTTCCTCCTCAATCTCACTAGGTTTGTATCAAATCACATTCATCTTTGAGTTCATGAACTAGAGTAATGAGGAGATTATTTGTTGTTTTCAATCTTACTATGCACAAATGTTCCTCAGAATGTTTATGAGTAATTTTCTAAATTTCGTTAATGATTGTATCTGTACTCTTTATGACTGTGTCATAGTTGAGACAGGAACTAGAACAGAAGTAACATTCCAAAGACTTTCCTGACTCATTCTAGCCTCAAATTTGATATCATTTTTAAATTCAAGTTTTTAGAAGGCAATAGAATGTACGTTCCTGGTAGTCAGAGATTGTAATTTCCATATCTATATGAAACTCACTGAAATACCTTTCAGCAATCTGGTTTAATGAATTAGTTTTTATAAATGGTATATTGATGGTGAGAATCAATCAGAAAGTAGTATGTGACAAATTTTAAAAATTTAACTATGGCATTTTTAAAAGGAAAAATAAAGCAAGCTTTCATTTGAAGAAAAAAATTACCTATAATTTGTAGGGCAGGCAGAATGAAGTTAAAGAATATTCATCATAGATATAAGTGCCTAAATATGAAGTTAGTTTAAATTGCAATAGTAGCTTTAGGAAATTCTGTAACATGATAAAATCATTACTGTTTTTCAAAACATTGTACAAAATTAAATTTCATGCTTAGCATCAGAAATATATTTGTTATTTTTAAAGACTTATTTTTATTTTATGTCTATGAGTGTTTTGCTACTTTTATGTGTACCATGTGCATACCTACAGCTTATGGGAGCTAGAAACAGATACCACATCCTCTAGAACTGGGGTTAAAACTGTTTGTGAGCTGTCATGTGTGTTCTAGTAATACAACACAAATCCTTTAATAGAGTAGCATGTGTTCATAATTGCAAAATTCTCTAGTTCCTTATTTGTTAAATTAAATCTATGAAGAAACCCAATTATTGAACACTGTGCCATATATATATATATATATATATATATATATATATATATATATAAAAGCTTTAAGAAACTAAAAGTTTCATCACCTTAGAAAGTTCTCATTTTGCTGATAATCTATGCCTTTGTGTATAGCAAAGTCACAACAAAGTTACACCTTATCATTAGGCTAGCTTAACTAGAATATAATTTTCTGTTGTCTGGTTTGTGATCTATTTAGTTTTTTCTGAGTAATATATTATAAGTATCACTAATTGACATGAATATATATTATCAATAAGCAATTATAAATACTTCATAAATATATATGTAACTTTTTTTGATATGCTTTTGATTTCTTTCCCTCTCTTAAAGATCAAAATGGCTGAACACAGATCCTTCTTCCTTTTGTTAATTGTAAAGTCAGTCCAATGGGCAATGAAAAAACATATAACTTCACCTTATCAGTTCATGTTAGTAGATATTCAAACGACATTTATACTGATAGATTTGAAAAATGGAGGTTTTTTTAAGATCAAAGATTAGAGTTAGGATGTGATTCAGGAGAACTTTCATTTAACTGAGAGTACTCATGAGAGTATTTCATGTATAAAATTTCTTACCATATATTATTCTTCAAATATTGATTTCACTAACCTTCTCTGAATTTCAGTAAAACCACAGGCATATATTCTGTTTGCTCACCAATTTTGTGAGTACTATAAATATTTTCTTCATGTAATATCTAGAAATCACTGTTGTTTGTTTTCACATTGGAATTACACATGTGCTATTTTCATGTAAACAAAAACATGCTATAATCATGTGAGCAAAATTTCCTTGAAAGAATCACTTCTTAAGTTGAACCTTCTGCAAAGCTGAATAACTGATTAAAAGTTTAATGATTGTAGAGAGGAAGATTTTTGCTGCCCCCAAATCATGTTATATTTTTTTGTGCTATCTTTAGCTCTCTTAATGGCCATTTCTTTCCCACACCTCTGTCTGATATAACGTATCTCTGACTGTCAAGTAAAATTCTTTGGAATGTGTCAAAATATACCTTCCACCAAACAAAAGACTAAGAATTTTGTCAGACAGCATAGTTGAGATTTTTCAACTTCTATGTAAACCTCCTACCTGATATCTCCACCAATTCATTTAAAAACTGTCTTGCTTTATGCTTTTCTTCATTTTCTTGATATAAACCTTTTTCAAGCTGTTACTACATTGGAACATGAAATTTATGGTAACATTTTTTTTCTAAGCCATGATCAACCATATTTGACTACAGAATTAACTATTGTCCTCTTTTCTATGAGAGCTCACTTTTTGCATCATACATGAGGTTAACAAATGATCCATAGTAATTAGCTCAATAATGGTATTGTTTCTGAGTAAATATTTGTATTTAAATTACTTTTTACCTGTTTTTCCCAACTGATTTTATATCATAATATCTAAGCATCAAAGTAGGATAAAGATTGTTTTGCTCATATAGCTATTTATAGATAAGTTACCAACTCATAACCCCATTTGTAGATAAGTTATCTAAAGCTAACCTAAAGCTAAGAAAGATTAACCAATTTGAGAAGTCTTGTATTCATAATTGCATGTCTCATTAGAATTAAACCTGAATCCATGCTCTGCCTTCCACCTTGTTAACTAAGTGTATCCCTTTTCAATGAGTGGTGAAGTTTTCTGCAGCATAATTTTTTTAAATTATCATCATCAACAAAAACAACATCAATAAAACATTAGAAAATATATTATGTTGCAGTTTCAAATTAATAACAAATTCAAATGTTTTTAAAAGATGCTATTTTAAGTATACAGCCATATAAAAACACTATAAATTATTCTTTCATTTTATCTATGCATGCATGATTTTGTAAGGCTATATATACTCTAGGAACCACAAGTTAAAACATTTAAGATAGGCCGGACAGTGGTGGTGCATGCCTTTAATCCCAGCACTTGGGAGGCAGAGGCAGGCGGATTTCTGAGTTCAAGGCCAGCCTGGTCTACAGAGTGAGTTCCAGGACAGCCCAGGCTATATAGAGAAATTCTGTCTCGAAAAAACAAAAAACAAAAAAAGAAAAATAATTAAGATAATTTTGTTTCTGAGATTGGCTTAATCTTCTTAATATGATTTTCTCCAGTTATATATCTAAATTTTATTCCCCAGTACTTATTAATCATCTCCCAGACAATTTTTAGACAGTTACTATGCTATAGTAAATAAATTTATTTTAATCTTTAACATCATGGAGGCCACATGGGTTCAGAAAGGAAGCATAAAAATCAGTACAAGTGCTCAGAAAAGTTCTCCTACATAAAAGACTTTAATATTTCGGAAAAAAAAAATCACATAGGAAGCTAGCATTTCTGAGAACAGAAAAAGTCATTCCAGTAAAAACATTCACAAAGCCCCAAGATTGTACTTAAGAATGGCCACAGTGCCTGTCATTGTGTTTAGTTGCACTATACTGATGATGCTACATTGAATGTGCAGAGAAGTCTGGCAGTCAATTAATTTCCATCAAGACTTCAATGATCTGTTTACTAGAGTCGATTCTTTTCTTTTTATTAATTCAATTTTTAAAAAAGGTCTTTTTTGACTTAGATTCCTAGAAGCATTAGCTTGAAATATATTTTCAGTTTCTAAGAGTTTCCATCTTCATTATGGACCTAAACCACAGTACAGGAGTATTGACTACTAACATCATATAATTCAACAAAAAACCCTCTAGAATAACCAAGAAGAGAAAACCATACAAAACAGAGAAAATCAAGTAAATAATTTTTACTAATATACAATCAGGTTTAAAATATAAGTTTATCAGAAATTCACATTTTTTGTTTTACTTTGTTTTAAGAGAAGTTATGTAATTCTTGGGACCCTTGGTGGCCGAGAACCTACTATGTGGACCAGGATATCCTCAAAGTCACAGAGATAGTCCTGATTTTGCTTCCTGAGTACAAGGATTAAAATTATATGTTACCTTCCCTGGATTGGCTGCTTTTCTTCCTTCCTTCCTTCCTTCCTTCCTTCCTTCCTTCCTTCCTTTCTTCTTTCTTTTTCAATTGGCTGGCTGGTTTTAGTTTATTTTTTCTAATCTGTTATAGAGACTTGACTAAGTCAAGAATTATATTTTCCTACAATAAAAAATGAAGTAAAAATTAAGCAATTTCAGAGGCCTGCTGTCCTCTACTCCCAAACTTCATATTCAAGATACCACTCTATTCACCAGTCCTTCTACACCAGGAATATACAGATTATACAGTTTGTATTGTCCTCCATCTACTGACCACTGATTTTTCTTGGGCACAATCCACTATGAGACCACAGCTGGGTGCCCTGGTGCATTCTAGCTACCCTGAGCTGCATATTATATCATGCTCTGTCCCTCTTACCACTAGTCCACCTACCTTCACCAGGCCTGCTGCACCAGGAACATCCAGGTTAGATCACTTCTATTGCTACCCCCCCATTTCTTGCCCAATGAGATCCTTGAGGCACACCCAGCTGCCCTGAGAATTGCATTGTCCCGTGATAAGCATTATCCTGACCATGACAATCCATCCAAAGCCTACAATACCAGAAACATAAAGATTAGGCCCATTTCCTACACCAGGAACATCCACCAACAACCAGATGACTAAAGTCCGCTGTAAGCACAAAATTTACAAGAACCATGGCCATATGGTACCTCCAGATTGCAGCTATCCTATTACAGCAAGCTCTGGGTATTCTAGTACAACAGAAGCATAAGAAAATGACCTTAAATCTAATCTTATCAGGATGACAATGGTCTTTAAAGAGAAAATGAATAAATCTCTTAAGAAATAAAGAGAAAATACAATTAAACAAGTAAAGTAAATGAATGAAACTGCTCAAGACCTGAAAATGGAAATAAAAGCAATAAAGAAAATACAAACTGCCTCAATCTAAAGATGGAAAATCTAAGAAAGAGAACAGAAAGTTCAGAAACAAGTATCACTAACAGAATACAACAGATGCTAGAGAGAATCTCAGTTATAGAAGATACTATAGAATAAATTGATATATGAGTCGAAGAAAATGATTGACACAAAACCTTCATGAAAATGGGGATACTAAAAAAAAAGCTAACATGAGAATAATAGGAATAGAAGAAGATGAATAATTCAGGGTCCAAAGACAAGATAATATTTTCAACAAAATCATGGAAGAACAATTTTCTAACTTAAAGAAACAGATGTCAATAAACATATAAAAGCTTACATGACACCAAACAGATTGGAGAAAAATAAAATACTACTGCCTTATAATAACCAAAATAATAAATCTGCAGAATAAATAAATAATATAAAAAATTCAAGAGGAAAAGGCCAAACAACATACAAATGTAGACCTGTCAGAATTACACACAACTTCTCAACAGAGTCTCTAAAAGCTAGAAGGAACTTAGAGTCTTACAACCTCTAAGAGACCTACAAATGCCAACCCAGACTATGATTCCCAGGAAGACACTCAATCACCAAAGATGGTAAAAGAAAAATGTTAGTCCAAGACAAAGTCAAATTTAAGCACTATGTATCCTCAAATACAACCTTACAGAAAATTCTAGTAGGAGAACTTCAAATCAAGGAGGGTACATATACCTAAGTAAAGATACACAATAAGTAATTCCACAAAAGCAAACAAAACAAAGAAGGGACACACACACACACACAAACACACACACACACACACACACACACACACACTAATACAACCAACATCAAAATAAAAGGAATTAACAATCATCGGTCATTAATATCTCTCAACATCAATGGATCCTGTCTCCCAATAAAAAGACATTGGCCAAGAGAATGGATTCGAAAACAGGATCCATCATTCTGCTATATACAAGAAACACATCTCAGCAATGAAGGTACCTAGAAAATGTTGGAAAAAAGCAAACAGATGTAAGAAGAAAGTTGTAATGACTATTTAAATATGTAATAAAATAGACTTTCAACCAGAAATTAGGCAAAAGAGATGGGGAAGGACACTTCATATTCATCAAATGAAGAATCTAACAAGATGGCATCCCAATTCTGAGTATCAATGACCCAAATGAAAGGGCACTCACATCCATAAAACAAACATTATTAATGTTAAAATAACACATTGAACATCATACATTAACAGTAGGATATTTCAATACCTCTCTCTCACCACTGGACAACTCATCTAAACAGAAGCAAATAATAATAATAAAACATGAGGGTTCTTGAAATTACTCCATGTATCTTAACAGATTACTATGAATTAAAGGTGGATTTCAAAGCAACATAAATAAATGC
The DNA here is from genome assembly GCA_021653895.1 of Mastomys natalensis. Classification (NCBI taxonomy): domain Eukaryota; kingdom Metazoa; phylum Chordata; class Mammalia; order Rodentia; family Muridae; genus Mastomys; species Mastomys natalensis. The sequence goes on from JAJTUV010002427.1 coordinate 118,707, forward strand.
TACAAACTCATGGAAACTGAACAACTCTTTACTAAATGATCCTTGGGTCAGGGTAGAAACAAAGTAATAAAAGCTTTCTAGATTTTTATGTGACATGATGAAAACAGTGCTAGGAGGAAAGTTCAGAGCACCAAGTGCCTTCATAAAGAATTTAGGGAGTTCACATACAAGCAATTAAACAGAGACTAAAGGAAATGCCATCCAGAGACTGTCCCACCTGGGAATCCATGCCATAAGCAGGCACCAAACCCAGACACTATTGCAGATGCCAAGAAGTACTTGCTGACAGGAGCCTGTTATAGCTGTCTCCTGAGAGGCTCTGCCAAAGCCTGACAAATACAGAGGTCAATGTTCACAGCCAACCATTGGACTGAGCACTGGGACCCCAATGGAGAATTTAGGGAAAGGACTGTAGGAGCTGAAAGGGTTTGCAACCGCATAGGAAGAACAACAATATCAACTAACCAGACCCTCAGAGCTCCCAGGGACTAAACCACCAACCAAGGAATACACATGGAGGGACCCATGGCTCCAGCTGCATATGTAGCCGAGGATGGCTTTGTCTGGCATCAGAAGGTGGAGAGGTTATTGTTCCTGTGAAGGCTTGATGCCTCAGTGTAAGGGAATGTCAGAGCAGTGAGTCAGGAGTGGGTGGGTGGGAGGCAAAGCACCCTTATAGAAGCAGGACAGAGGGGGATGGGATGGGTTGGCTAGGGGGTTAGTGGAGGGGAAACCGGGAAGGGGGATAAGATTTGAAATGTAAATAAATAAAATAAAACCAAGTTTACCTGTAAGCTATAGAACAAGAAGAAGCAAACACAGCAAAGAGGAGTAGGCTGCAGGAAATAATCAAATTCAGGGTGGAAGTCAAGGACAGACGACACAAAGAATCAATGACAGAAAGTGATACTTCTTTGAGAAAATCAACAAGATAGGCAAAGCCTTAGCCAAACTATGTAAAAGATAGGAAGATAGTATCCAAAATAACAAAATCAGAAATGAAAATGAAGACATAAAAACAGAAACTGAGGCTATTCAAAGAATCATTAGGATTCACCTAAAAAAAAACAAAAAACAAAAAAAAAAAAAACATGGAAAATCAAAAAGAAATGTACAATTTTCTAGATAGATACTACTTGCCAAAGTTAAATTAAGATCAGGTAAACTATTTAAATAATCCTATAACCCCTAAGGAAATAAAAGCAGTTACCCCCTTCCCCAAAAATAGATAAGACCAGATTATTTTATTGGATATTTTATGTTTTTACATTTCAAATGTTATTCCCTTTCCCCATTTCCCCTACAGACGCCCCCCTCTCCTATCTCCACTTCCCTGGTTCTAACAGGGTGCTCTCCTACCCACCCACACACTCCCACCTCACCACCCTGGCATTCCTGTACACTGAGGCATCAAGCCTTCACAGGACCAAGGCCTCTCCTCTCATTGATGGCCGACAAGGCCATCCTCTGCTACATATGTGGCTGGAGCCATGGGTCTCTCCATGTGTACTCTTTGATTGGTGTTTTAGTCCCTGAGAGCTCTGGGAGTCTGGTTAGTTGTTATCGTTGTTCTCCCTATGAGGTTGCAAACCACTTTAGCTCCATCAACCCTTTCTCTATCTCCTCTAATTAGGTCCCAGTGTTCAGTCCAATGGTTAGCTGTGAGCATCAGCCTCCATATTTGTCAGGCTCTGGCAGAGCCTCTCAGGAGATAGCTATAACATGCTCCTGTCAGCAAGCACTTCTTGGCATCCATAATAGTGTCTGGGTTTGGTGTCTCTATATGGAATGGTTCCCCAGGTGGGGCAGTTTCTGAATGGCCTTTCCTTCAGTCTCTGTTCCACACTTTGTCCTCTTATTTCCTTTAGCCAGGAGACATTATGGGTTAAACATTTGGAGAAGAGTGGAGGGCCCTATCCTCCAACTGGGGTCCTTTCCTAACCTCTGGATATTGTCTCTACAGGTTCTATTTCCCCTTTGTTGGGCATTTCAGCTAATCTCGTCCTGTTGGATCCTGGGTGCCTCTTGCTCTCCTGGCATCTGGAACTTGCTGGTGGCTACCACCAGTTCCCCATCCCCCATTGCTATCCACAGAGAATCAAGAATTTGTGCAGATTGTTTTAGTACAGAGTTCTACAAGACATTCAAGGAAGGTCTAATACCAATAATTGTCAAACTATTCCACAACATAGAAACAGGAGGTACATTGACAGCCTCATTCTATGAGGTCAAAATCACCATGATTCTCAAACCACACAAAGATAAAACAAGGAAAGAGAATTTCAGACCAACTTCCTTTATGAATATTGATGCAAAAATACACAAATAAAATACAAACCAAATCCAAGAACACATCAAAAACATTATACACCATGATCGAGTAAGCTTTATTCAAGGGATACAGGGATTGTTCAATATATGAAAGTCCATCAGTATAATCCACCCCATAAACAAATTGAAAGAAAACAATCACTTGATCATCTCACTAGATGCTGAAAAAGCCTTTGAACAAAATCCAAGACTCCTTCAGGATAAAAGTCTTGGTGAGATCAAGGATACAAGGTGCATACCTAAACATAGGAAATCAATATACAGCAAGGCAATAACCAACATCAAATTAAGTAGAGAGACATAAAAAGCAATTCCACTAAGATCAGGGACATGAAAAGGCTGCATATTCTTTCTCTCTCTATTCAACATAGTGCTTAAAATTGTACCTAGAGCAGTAGGACGACTAAAGGAGCTCATCAGGATACAAATTGAAAAAGAAAGAGTCAAAGTATCACTATTTATAGATGATATGATAATATGCAAAAGTGACCCCAAAAAGTCTACCAACGAAATTCTACAGCTGATAAACACACTCAGCAAAGTGACTGAATACAAAATTAAGACAAAAACAAGCAGGCTTTTTAATCATCTGGATGAGAAAGAACTTATGGAAATAACACCCCTTATAGAAGCCACAAATAATATAAAATGTCTAGGTGTAACTCTAAGCTAGTAAGTCAACGATGTGTACTTCAAGAACTTCAAGTCTCTGATGAAAGAAATTGAGGAAGACCTCAGAAGATGGAAAGATTTCTCATGCTAATGGATCAGTATTATTAACATAATCAAAAAGTCATTTTATCAAGATCTATGTACAAATTGAATATAATTTCCATAAAAATACCAATGCAATTGTTGTTTTTTATAGAACTAGAAAGAGCATTCCTCAGCTTCACATGAAAATAAAAAACAGGATAGTTAAATAGTACTGTACAATAAAACAATTTCTGGAGGAATCTTCATCCCTGATTTCATGCTATAGTACATGGAAATAGTAGTAAAATCATATTTCATTGGCATAAAAACAAACAGGTTGATCAATGGAATACAAGATCCAGAAATAAAATCACACACTTATGTATGCTTGATTTTTTATAAACCAGCCCAAACCATACAATGGAAAAGAGAGAACATCTTCAGCAAATAATGATGGTCTAATTGGATTTCTACATGTGGAAGAATGCAAATAGATCCATATCTATCACTGTGCACAAAATCCCAGTCCAAGTAGATAAAGACCTCAACATAAAACCTGATACATTAAATCTATTAGAAGAAAAAGTGGGGAACTGCTGTGAACACATTGGCACAGGAGACAACTTCCTGGACAGAACACCAATAGCTCAGGCCCTAAGATCAACAATTAATAAATGGGACTTCATGAGACTATAACGTTTATGCAAGGCTAAAGACACCATCCATAAAATAAAATGGCTTCCTACAGAGAAAGATCTTTACCAGCAACTTATCTGACAGAGGGATAAAATCCAAAATATATAAAGAATTCAAGAAATTAGACATCAACAAAACATATAAAATGTTAAAAATTGGGTACAGAACTAAAGGGATTTCTCAACAGAGAATTCGTTAATGACCAAGAAACAAAGAAATGTTCAACTCCCTTAGTCATCAGAGAAATGTAAATAAAAACAAATCTGAGATTCCATCTTACAACTCTCAGAATGGCTAATAACTAAGACTCTAGTGACAACACATGCTAGTGAAATGTGGAACAAGGGGAAACTTCTCCATTGCTAGTTGGAGTGCAAACTTGTATAGATACTTTGGAAATCAATTGGGACTTTTGTCAGAAAAATGGGAATAGATCTACCTCAAGAACCCACTTTAGCACTCCTGAGCATATACCCAAAAGATGTTCTACCTTACCACAAGGACAGTTTCTCAGTTATATTCATAAAAACTTTATTCATAATAGTCAGAAATTGGAAACAATCTAGATGTCCCTCAACTGAAGAATGGATAAAGAAATTGTGATATATCTATACAATGTAATACTATTCAGTTAAAAAAAAAAAAAAAAAAAACAAAGACATGATAAAAATTACAGGCAAATGGATGAAAGAAGAAAGTATCATCATAAGTGAGATAATCCAGACCCAGAAAGATAAGCATGGTATGCATTCACTTATAAGCAGACAGCCAAACTACAAGATAATTATTCTACAGTCTCAAAACCCAAACATGAATGAGTAGGAGGGCATAAGGGAAGATGTTTGAATTTCAATCAGAAGGGAAAATAAAATAGCCATTGGAGGTAGAAAGAGGAAGGAAACTGGGTGATAGAGGGAGTAAGTAAGGTAGGGAAAGGGGATGGGAATCAGATGTAGGGAGGAGGAGCAAGAGAGTGCTGGGAGATAGAAAGGTAATCAGTTGTTTGGGGTTGACTCTGGGACTAGCTGGAGACCTGGGATGGGGTAGGCTCCAGGGCATTTACAAGGGTGACTCTAGCTGAGACTCCTAGCAGATGAACATATAGAAACTGACATGGCTACCTCTTATAGCCAGGCGGGAGGGGGACAACAATCCATCCACAAAACTTTTAACCCAGATATTTTCATGCCTACAAGATATGCAAGGATAAAGATAGAGCAGAGATTGTGGGAATGGCCAATCCATGATTTGCACAACTTGAGACCTACCACATGGAAGGGAGCCCACCTTTGACTCTATTAATAATATTCAGCTATGCTTGCAGACAGGAGCCTAGCATAACTCTCTCCTAAGAGACTTCATCTAGCACAGGATGGAAACAGATGTAAAAACTCACAGCCAATCATCAGATTGAGCTTCAAGAGTCTTGTGGAAAAGTGAGTGATAAGATGGAACAAGCAGGAGAGGTCAAGAACACCACAGGAAAACCAACACATTTAACTATCCTGTGCCTATGGGTGCTCACAGAGACTGAACCACCAACCAAAGAGCACAGAGGGACTGTTTCTAAGCTTCCTATATATTTGTAGCAGATGTGCAGCTTAGTCTTCATGTGGGTGCCTTAACAATTCGAGTGGAGGCCTTCTCCAACTCTCTTGCTGACCAATGGATCCATTTTCCCTAGCTGTACTGCCTGGTTGGGCCTCAGTGGCAGAAGATGCACTTAGTCCTACTATGACTTGATGTCTCAGAGAAGGGTGGAATCCAAGGAGGGTTTCCCCTTCTCTGAGGTGTAGGGGCGGAGGTAATGGGTGGAAGGATTTGTAAGGGTGGGAATGAGAGGAGAGGAGAGAGTGTGGGCTGTGATTGGGATGTAAAGTGAATAAATGAATGAATTAATGAATGAATGAATGAATAAATAAATAAATAAATAAATAAATAAAATTAAAACAGAGGGTTTTGTCACTTCAGGTTTTTGATTCTTTCTACTAAAAGTCATTTATTTTCACTAAGGATCAAAGCAAAGACTGTAAGTAAAATTAAAAATAAAGCAATTATATCGTAAGTCTATGAATACACATATCTTAAGCCCATAGTCTACTTGTATTACATGCTTATTTTTTTTGTTGTTGTTCCTGGGAAATGTGTAGCACATAGAATCCACTCACCAGGATAATTGTCAATAAACATTTTGGCTTTTTATTTCATTTTGTGATCTGTAGAATGAGAAGAGGTACTTACTACATTAGCATACTTGAAATAGTTTCCATTTTCTGTTCTAAAGATGTGAAGAATTCAATTACCTAACAACATCAGTTGTAAACATAGAGCATTTATCAGGGAACTCTCAAGATTGTAATAGTTGAAGGCTTAATTAAGAGTTTCTATTTTTAAAATGCTGGCTTTTTTTGTTTTTGTTTTAATGACAACTCAGTAAGCATCACTTTTCTGCATGGATTTTTTTTTAGGATATCTATACAGATAGACATGATCTTAATCTCATAATAAAGTAAGAGAAAGAACTTCTCCACAGAGTATTCCTGCTTACTTGAGGAAAAAAAATAGGAATCTTCTACAAATTATTTTACTACTAGTTTTTCATATTTTTACTTAGCTTTTTATAATCTAGTAAGTCTAATAATTACTGTGCCTATGCTCATATGCTGGTTATGTTTTGCCAATTGGACACAAAGTAGAGTCACCTAGACTGCAGGTTTGAATGATAGTGGCCTGATATGTTCATATATTTGAATAGTAGTCCCTAGAAAGTATTTGAAATGTTTAGAAGGGTCCAGAGATGTGGTCTTGCTGGAATAGGCTTGGCCTTTTTGGAGGAAGTAAGTCATTGAGTTTGGTTTTAAGGTTGCAAAAGTATGATAGGTTCAGTTTCTCTCTCTCTCTCTCTCTCTCTCTCTCTCTCTCTCTCTCTCTCTCTCTCTCTCTCCCTCTTTCTCTCTCTCTCTCTGTCTTCCTGTCTGTCTTTCATGCCTTTCCTCTTTTTCTGCATACAGATCAATATGTAGCTTGTAGTTTCTGAACTTAGTGCCTGCCTGCATGCCACCATACACCCTGCCATAATGAAGGCTGACTAAACCCCTGAAACTGTAAGCACACCACCAAGTAAATGCTGTATTTATCAGAGTTACTTTGATAATGGTGTCTTAAAGCAGTAGAACAGGAAATAAGACAGTATTTGGTACCAGTTGTGGGATTGCTGTGTCAGGCCTGACAATACTGTTGATTAGAGAACTGTAGAAGATTTGGGTACTTTGAATTAGAAAAGAAGTTGGTCACTTTAAGTGGTATGAATGTGAAGGTGAAATACCAGCAGGAACTTGGAAGACAAAGCTGTGGGCAATTTTAACTATGGGGATCAAATTCAAGATGTTCCAAAGAGGAAAAAGATTAGTAAGTTTCCCAGAGACCACTACAGTTGTATTATGGCAAAGAATGTGGCTGCATTTTGTTCTTGTTATAAATTGAAACATTTTGGATTAATGACTTTGGCAAAGGAGATAGTAAGACAGCCTAATATTGACTGTGTCATTTGGTTGCTAGTGGTAACTCTTAATGCAGATCCACACTGTAAAAAAGAGAATGGAGCAAGGGACAATGCAAAATATAGTTCGAGTTGAAAATAAGCATCAGGAGATGAAATAGAGGTAAGTGTAGTGCTGAAGAAACTTTAAAAGATACTAAAATGCCTGATACTAAATGCAATAAACAGAGAGGTGACCTCAGGTCAAGAACCCACCAAGTTAAGCTTCCAGCTTGTGAAAAGGAGTTAAATAAAGGCATAAACAGTGAAAGAAAACATTAAAATCAGAAATCTGGTATAAATATAATTTACACCAAGAGTGCCAAGTTCTAGCCCCTGAAAGTAGAAGACTTTGGCAGCTTCAGCCTTATTATTCTGGCTTTCTCAAGGTATATACAGGAAAGGAGCTGTGGAATATCACTTTGTTGTTATAGAAACATGTTGAGGCCAGGTGTGTGTCAGGGGTGTTACTGCATGGAGGCCTAGAAAGGCCATTGTGTAATGATATGGTAGTGAATCCTGGATTGTCTTGGAGAGTGCAAGACATTAGAATTCCTAGAGCCATACATGCCAAGAAAAGCTGAAGGAAGGCTATGAAGCCATCCAAATGGAGAGAACTGTATTGGAATCAACAAAGCAGACAGGAGTTGGAGATATGATATGAGACTTGGAGATGCATAATTTGGAATTTTCTCTTAATTTAAGGTCCTGTTTTGGTCCAGCATTTTCTCACTATGCTTCCTTTCCTGTCTTTAGGAATGGTAATATACATTCTGTGCCACTGTATGTTGGAAGTGTGTAATCTGATATTTGATTTTGATTTTGTAGGGTGTTATAACCAAAAGACTCCCTGGAGTCTCAGGAGAGACTTTGGACTTTGCTGCAGTCACAAGACTGAATGTCTATTGGGACTTTTGAAGATGGTTTTAAAGCATTTTGCATTATGATATGCCTATAAGCCTCTGGGGTCCAGAGAGTGGAATGTGATAGCCCCCAAATGTTTGTGTATTTGAAAGCTTAGTCATGTGGGAGTAAAACAGTTTGAATACTGTTAAAAGATGTGGCCTTTTGGGGGGAAATTTGTCACTGGGGATGGGCTTCAAAAGCCCTTGGTAAACCCTGTCTCTCCCTCTACAAATGGATTAGAATGTCATTCTCAGTTACTTATCCTGCTCTTGCGTGCATATTACCATACTGTCCACCATGATGATAATGGGCTTAACCTCTGAAGACATAAGTAAGCCCACAATTAAATGCTTTGGTCATGGTGTCTTTTCATCTAGGATAAAGGAAACTTAATCAAAGACTTGGTTCCATTAGAATAGTCTGTGAATAAGACATTGCTCATGTGGAACATTTTCTTGATGAATAATAAATGAGACACTGTCAAGCCCATTGTACATGGTGCTGTCCCTGGGAAAGTGATACTATATTGTATATGAAAACAAGCTGAGCAAGTCAAGGAGAGCAAGCAAGGAAATAACATTTGTCTCTGGTCTTTGCTTTAGCATCTAGCTCCAGGTTACTGATTGAATTCCTGCCACGACTTCTTCTAATGATGACTATGGCATAGAAATGTAAGCTAGCCGGGCGGTGGTGGCGCACGCCTTTAATCCCAGCACTTGGGAGGCAGAGGCAGGCGGATCTCTGAGTTCGAGGCCAGCCTGGTCTACAGAGTGAGTTCCAGGACAGCCCGGGCTACACAGAGAAACCCTGTCTCGAAAACAAAAAAAAAAAAAAAAAAAAAAAAAAAAAAAAAAAAAAAATGTAAGCTAAATAAATACTTCCCTCTGCTAAGTTGACTCAAGGCATGATGTTTCATCTTAGCAACAAAGAGGGAACAAGGACAATTTATGAATGTGAGAACTTTTACTATGGTAATAGAAGCCTATTACTGCAAAAATTCCTATAGCAAAATGATTCTACCTGCCACCAATGCTATCAGCTGTCAAAAGTTCTTAAGATATGGATCCACTCCTACTCCAAACTAAAATTTTACATGACATGATCTTGTTCATATCTCATTCATTCTTGTAAAAACAGCTTCTGAGCTATTTCGCAACTGTAAAGGCTATTATTGTATACAGTTATAGAAAATTTCAAATTAGTTATAGCTATAGTATTGATTATTGTGACTTTAATGTCAGATTATATGGTGTACTGTTAACTTGCCCTTGTCAACTTAACATAAACTAGAGTCATTTGGGAAACAGGAACCTGGATTGAAAGAATGATTCCACTAAATTGGCCTGTGGTCTGTTGGACATTTGGTGTTTAAATGTTTGATATAGGTGGATTCAGACCAATGTTGTGGCATTGCCATATCTGGACAAATGATCCTGAGTTATATAAGAAAGCAGGCTGAGTAAGCCATGAGGACCAATTCAGTAATCAACATGGCTTCATGGCTTCTGCTTCTGTTCCTGCCATGAGGTCTTGCCTTCCCTTTGATAACAATTAATGCTAGTATAAATATAAGGAGCAAATTAATACAGCAGCTGTTTTACTTTATCCTAGCTAGTTCCCCAGTAATGATACAGAGAGACTAAGATTTATTTACAACATAAAAGCACAATACTTAGGCATTATAATTCTGTTCTTGTTGTCTAATCTAGTCTTGCTACCTCCCATCTAAAATCCCCAAAATACTTGCATTTAAGGCCTTCCATGCTTCAGCTAAATTCTCATCATCTGAAATTCTTCTCTTACTATGGCTGAAAAATCTTCTCCTTGCTGTATCAGAGAATCCTTTCTCCTTCTAGATGCCCCACCCTGTTTAACAGGACTGTCTAGCCTATGTATGAATATGTCTTATCAATATAAACATTCTGTATTTAATTTCAACTAAATAGTTCAAATACTTAAATTATTCATAAAGAAGTAAAAATATTTTAATTATGACTATACAATATAGTTCAGTATCTTAAATTCTCCCCACTAGGCTGATTTTTATGTAAGATAAAATTTTTTGACACTAAAATTGGAATACAAGTCCAACTTTTACTGAAAATAAGTTGTAAGGACATTCATTTTAAAATGATTCTTTATCATGCATAACATAAAGCTGTACAATAATGAAAGAGATATGTTTATTTTTACCTAAATAATTAATTTTGGATTAATATTTTTATACTACAGTATACAGAACATCTTTAAAGTTTTTCCTGAATTGATTTATGTTTCAATTCTAAAATGTTTCATTCTATGAATGGTATTTTACATAAGTATATAGTAAAAAATGTTTTTAAAGTATCTTTATGATCACTTGAGAAATTGCTAGAAATTCTATCTTAATCCTGAGCCAAAATTGATTAAATTAATTTTATGACCAACTGAAACATCAACTGTTAAAATCAAATACTCAAAACAAAAATGGTGGAAATACAAGCTGATTTGTCACTTAAATACTTAGGAACAATATCAAATTCAAGTTAAAGTGCTTCATGAAGTACTCATTGGCATTATGGTGCTTAATGTTATACACAAAACAAGGTCAACATGTTAAATGTTCCACGTAAAGATTAAAATGAATTTGTGTAATGCCACAGAAGTGAGCACTCTCCAAATATCTTGAATTCGTTGTGTATTTGATTTTTAATTAATTTACAGTGCTGCATATTCAGAATCCTTTCCTATGGCTAAATTTTTCACAACTCCAACATTCATTCATTTGCCCACTATACAGGATTACAACCCACAGTTTAAGAAGCTAGGGAATAGAGCAAAATGTTATAAAATCTTAAGATCAAGTTACTGGTAAAATACATTGGGAGGGAAGCTGACAAAAAATCAAAAATCCCTTCACTTAAAATAACAATGTATAATTATAATATGCAATCTTGACATGTCAAAAATAATGCAGTTCTATGAATATATCCTCATTCTTTTCCTTCCTGTCCACCTTCCAATTTCCTTTCGGCTTACTACTTAATTTGGATGCCTTTTGCATTGTTTTCTCTATGAATATGAATGTGTATGGAAAAATATACACCAAACTACTAACATAAGCCATCAACTGCATTTTGATTATGTAGTAAAGAGTTTCCCATTGTGCTTTTATATACCCATAGTCTATAGTCTCATTTTTGCATCAAAGATGCACTATATTTTAACATTTTGAAAAATAACCTAAAATTCAAAACAATGGTGTAAACAGTGTCACACCAATTATTTTCTTGAAACAGAATTAAGTCCTAGTCATTCAAGGTAAGAACAAAACCAACAGGAGAGATGAACTAAGGATTTAATAAGGGTCAAGAAACTGCAGTGGATGCTATTTATATATTTCCAGCCCTTGCTTGTAAATAGCATAAATATCCTGAAATTAGATGTAAGAATTAGAGAGTAGAATCAAAATGCAAGTCTGATTACCAAATTGATCTTAATGCTTAGAGACAAATGGCAATTAACATGTAAGCTTATGGAGAAAGGGAATGTAGAAACGGGGAGAGTGCTGTCTGAAGTATGCTGTTATGTCATGAAAATTCATCAATGAAAGAGCTAGGTTGGAACTGGAGATATTTCATTATTTCAAGTTTTCTCTGCTTTCACTCTATAGGAGCATGGAGACACTAGCTTCCATAAATGAAAGGGCATTCCTGCTATTACCCAATGCCTATGAGAACTGCAATGCAGCAGGAAAAAAAAAGCCATGCCAATCAGGAAATGTGGCTCGGTTTTTGAACATAGTGTGTCAGATGAAAAGCACATATTGTGGTGCTCAAAAGGATTTGTAAGTAATTTAGAATTGTTACCAATGATTCTATATCCAGTCTTCTGAATGGACAGCTGAAGATAATGTAATTCACTTTAGACAATTATCATTGTACTTTCTGAAGTTCCATATCAAGGTAATATGTCAAATTTGAGATCTTTACAGTTTTTAAAATAATAAAACTAGATCATTATTTAAAGTAATAGTCTTTGTAACACTACTTCAATAGCACTAATACTGAATAGTAATAGTATTAATATTTTACCTTAGCATCACAATAAGTGTTTTATTTTATAAAACAATATTTAATAAATTATACCTAATTAATAATCTCACAAATGTATATAAGGAATTTGATATAATAACATTACATTTACTTTAGTTATAATCAATGTATTTATATAATATATTTGATGTTTCATAATTCCTTCACAAAGAACCTTGACTTCTTATCACTAGAAATGGCTTTCAGCATCATTAAAAATGTTTATGTAGTTTTTCTCCAAGATGATACCAGAAACCCTGAAGGAAGATTCTGACTATCTGCACCAAAGTGAAGACATTGAAAGACAAAATTACTGCCAATGGAGGGTGACTATAATAGCCATAGCCAGCTGCATGTGGGGAATGTGTAATAGTAAGAGTTGAAAGATTGGTACATGGAAGTTAGTGCAAGGAAGGAAGAGAAGAGGGAAAGTGATGTAGCTCTATTTAAATTAAAATGTATTTAAAAGTAAACTGGAAGTATAAATGAAAAAAAGTACCTTAAAAACAGGGTTAATCTATACTTGATCTATCTGGCTAATTCTAAAAATTTACTTTTTATCATAAAACATGTATGTGTATATATCATAATCTATATCTTCAATACATACATTTATGTATCAAACATTTTAAAGGGAAGGAAAACCATGATTTATACACCTAGTATATATAATGTTTTAATAAATATGGATGTTATAGAATTGTTAACTCAAGTTAATCTATCCTTCAACCTATTTATCATTTATATGGTATGACAATAGAAATTTAGTGTCTTAGTCACTTTCAAGTGTATGGCAATTTTTGCTACTTTGCTATCCAAAAGAGCAACAGTCTTTTACAACTTTAAAAAAAAAGCATTAGTGTGTAAAATCCTATTTCCTATTCTTCCATCTTTTAAAAATTTCAAGTAAAAGCATCATGTTTAAAAAATTTTGTGGAGCTGATTTTTTTTTTTTTTACTTAATCTACTAGCAAATACTTTGCTAGTAGTGTCATCTAATATGCAATGTTCATGATTATATTTCTCTACTTATTTCATATATTTGGATGTAGCCTTTCTTTTTGGTATTTTTTTTTCTTCCATAATTTTAAAAGGATAGTCTAATTTTTTCACCTATATTAATTAGTTACTTTACATGTTAAATTAATTATTTTCATTTATGCTTTATTTTTACCAGAATCTGAAACAAAGTGATATTTTTATATTGCCTGCTATAAAACTTTAATTGATTTTTTGCTGCTGTATTTATTACCTTTATTCACATATCAGACTTTTATCTATTTTTGAGAATTTCACACCATGTGTTTTGATCATATTCAGAACTCTCCTCCATCTCTTTACAGATCCATATCCCTTCTTTTCTATCTACCCAACAATGTATCCATTTTTCTTAGCCCTTCAGGATCCACTTGTGCTATCCAAATATTCTTGAGCATGTGATCTTGCCCAGAATAAAAATTGATTGACCAGAGGCTAAGTTTGAAAAAACTGTCTTTCCACATCCAAACTGCTAAAATTTGCCAATAGCTTCAGAGATTGTGTGCCCAAATCTTCTCTCCATTCTGAGATTTGGTTTGCATTGGCCTAGAACAGGTCTTATACATCTTGCCACACTGCACTGAGGTCATATGTGTAGTTGGCTACAAAAGTAACTTTTAATTGCCAGGTGTAGTTATCATGTCTGCATTATTACTGATGAAAAACATTACACTTTCTAATTCTTTGAAAACTCTGAAAGACTGGTCTAACTCAGCAGTTCTGGCTCAAAACTCCTTTCCATACTGATTGATTCAAACTGGCCTCCTTCAGCTTCTGACTAAATTGCAATGCTTGGGAAACCTGCCTTTGAATTTCATGAACCGAACTACACTGACTGCAGGATCTGAAAGGGAACTGGAAGGAACTACACAAGCTAAACTGATCTCAACTACATGCAACTGAACTGCAATGAACTCAATTGAACTCAAATTCATCTCCTTGTACTGCTTTTAAGTAATCTTTTATTTTTCCTGTCTATTCTCAAGAGAGTTGGGCATATCGTATCTCTGACTCATTCTGCCAATATTTCTATTATTATTATTATTATTATCTTATTATTATATTATTATTATTATTACATTGTCACTGCTCAATTAGATGCCATTGTTCAATATTAAACCTTTGTATGAATATGTTTCTGTTTTCCAGTCAAAGGGATTAAAGATGCATACTAAGGGTGTGTCTATAATTCAGCCAGATAACATAGACCTAGATCTTTGGATATGATCCCTTGCTGGAGCAACCATGTTTCTGGATTAAAATTCCTGTAGCTGAAAAATTGTCTAGATGATATTATGTATTGATTTTTGTTTTTAAAAAAAGTTATCTCACACATCTTGCTTGAAAATTTTCTCTTTGCCCTCTTCCTGTTCTCTCACTCTATTTTTATTGGATATTTTATTTATTTACATTTCAGATTTTATCACCTCTCCACACTCCCCACCGAGAAACGCCCTATCCCATTCCCTCTCCTCCTGCTTATATGAGAATGTGCCTCCAACCACCCACCTACGTCCACATCCCCGCCCTCAAAATTTCCCACACTATGGAATCCAGCCTTCACATGACAAAGGACCTCCTCTCCAACCTATGCCCAACAAGGCCATCCTCCCTTACATATACAGCTAGAGCCATGGGTCCCTCCCTATGTGCTCCCAGGCTGGTTGTTTAGACCCTGGGAGCTCTGGTTGGTTGGTATTGCTGCTCTCCCAATTGGGGGTCAAATCCCTTCAGCTGCTTCAGTCTTCTCTCTAACTTCTCCATTGGGAAACCTGTGATCAGTTCAATGGTTCCCTGCTAGCATTCCACCTCTATAAATGTCAGGCTCTGGCAGAGCCTCTAAGGAGACAGCTATATCAAGCTCCTGTCAGCATACACTTTTTGGAATCAACAACTGTGTCTGCCTTTGATAACTGCACATAGGATGGATACCCAGGTGGAGCAGTCTCTGGGTTCAGTTTCTGTCCCACACTTTGTGTCCATATTTGCCCTGTGAGTATTTTGTTACTCCTTCTAAGAAGGACCGAAGCACCCACAGTTTGGTCGTCCTTCTTCAGGAGCTTCATGTGATCTGTGAGTTTGACCTTGGGTATTGCAAGCTTTTGGGCTAATATCCACTTATTAATGGATAACATGTGTGTACTTTTGTGATTGGGATACCTCACTCAGAATGATATTTTTTAGATCCATCAATTTGTCTAAGAATTTCATGAAGTCATTGTTTTAATAGCTGAGTAATAAACCATTGTGTAAATGTACCATATTTTCTGTATCCATTTCACTGTTGAGGGATATCTGGGTTCATTCCAGCTTCTGGCTATTATAAATATGGCTTCTATGAACATAGTGGTGTATGTGTCCTTGTTATCTGTTGGAGCATCTTCTGGGTATGTGCTTAGGAGTGGTATAGCTGGGTGCTCAGGTAATGATATGTCCAATGTTCTGAGGAACAGCCAGAATGATTTCCAGAGTGGTTGCACCATCTTGCAATTCCATCAACAATGGAGGAGTGTTCCTCTTTCTCCAGATCCTCGCCAGCATCTTCTATCAACTGAGATTTTGATCTTAGCCATTTGACTGCTGTGAGGTGGAATCTCAGGGTTGTTTGTATCTGCATTTCCTTGATGACTAAAGATGTTGAACATTTCTTTAAGAGTTTTGAGGCCATTCTGTATTCCTCAGTTGATAATTCTTTGTTTACCTCTGTACCCCATTTTTAATAGGGTTATTTGATTGTCTGGAGTCTAATTTCTTGAGTTCTTTGTATATATTAGATATTAGCACTCTATAGGATGTAGGATTGGTAAAGATCTTATCCAAATCTGTTAGTTGCCATTTGACCTATTGACAGTGTCCTTTGCTTAACAGAAGATTTGCAGTTTTATGAGGTCCCATTAGTTAATTCTTGTTCTTAGAGTATAAGCCATTGCGGTTCTCTTCAAGAATTTTTTCCCTGTGCCCAAGTATTCAAGGTTCTTCACCATATACTCTTCTATCAGTTTCTGTGTATCAGGTTTTATGTGAAGGTCTTTTATTCACTTGGACTTGAAGTTTGTACAAGGAGATAAGAATGGATCAATTTACATTCTTCTACATGCCAACCACCAGTTGAACTAGCACCATTTGTTGAAAATGCTGTCATTTATTCACGGATGGTTTTAGCTCCTTTGTCAAAGATCAAGTGACCATAAGTGTGTGAGTTCCTTTCTGGGTCTTCAATTCTATTCCGTTGATCTTCCTGCCTGTCTCTCTACCAATACCATGAAGGTTTTATCACTATTGCTCTGTAGTACAGCTTGAGGTCAGAGATGGTGTCTCCCCAGAAGTTCTTTTATTGTTGAGGATACATAGTTTTTGGTATCCTTGGTTTTTGTTATTCCAAATGAATTTACATATTGTTATTTCTATCTCTATGAAGAATTGAGTTGAAATTTTGATGAGGATTGCATTGAATCTGTAGATTGCTTTCAGCAACACAGGCATTTTTGCTATACTAATCCTGCGAATCCATGAGCATGGGAGATCTTTTCCATCTTCTGAGATCTTCAATTTCTTTCTTCAGGGACTTGAAGTTCTAGTCATAGAGATATCTGTCACTTGCTTGGATAGATTCACACCAAGGTATTTTATATTATTTGTGCCTATTGCGAAGGGTGTCATTTCTCTAACTTCTTTCTCATTCTGTTTATCCTTTGAGTAGAGGAAGGTAACTGATTTTTTTTTTGAGTTAATTTAATATCCAGCCACTTTGCTGAAATTGTTTGTCAGGATTAGGAGTTCTCTTTTGGAAATTTTGGATTCATTTAAATATACTATCACATCATCTGCAAATAGAGATATTTTGACTTCTTCTTTTCCTATTTGTATCTCTTTAATTTCCTTTTGTTGCCTAATTGCTCTGGCTAGGACTTCCAGTACTATATTGAATAGGTAGGGAAAGAGAAGGCAACCTTGTCTAGTCCCTAATTTTAGTGGGATTGCTACAAGTTTCTCTTCATTTAGTTTGAAGTTGGCTACTGGCTTGCTGTATCTTGCTTTTACTGTGTTTAGGTGTGGGCCTTGAATTCCTGAACTTTCCATGATCTTTACCATGAAGGGATGTTGAATTTTGTCAAATGCTTTCTCATCATCTAGTGAGATGATCATGTGGTTTATTTCTTTGAGTTTGTTTATATAGTGGATTACTTTGATGGATTTCTATGTATTGAACCATCCCTGCATTCCTGGGATAAAGCCTAATTGATCATGATGAATGATTGTTTTGATGTGTCCTTGGATTCTGTTTGTGATAATTTATTGAGTATTTTTGCATCGATATTCATAAAGGAGATTGGTCTGAAGTTTTCTTTCTTCGTTGTGTCTTTTTGTGGTTTAGGTATGAGAGTAATTGTGGCTTCATAAAATGAATTGGGTAGTGTTCTTTCTGTTTCTATTTTGTGGAATAGTTTGAAGAGAATTGGTATTAGGACTTCCTTGAAAGTCTGATAGAATTCTGCACTAAACCCATCTGGTCCTGGGTTTTTTTTTTTTTTTTTTTTTTTTTTTTTTTTTGATGAGGAGACTTTTAATGGCTGCTTCTATTTCTTTAGGGGTTATGGGCTATTTATATGATTTAACTCCTTATTTAACATTGGTACCTGGTATCTATCTAGAAAAAATGTCCATTTCATCCATATTTTCAAGTTTTGTTGAGTATAGGCTTTTGTAGTAAGATCTGATAACTTTTTGAATTTCATCAGTTTCTCTTTCTGTGTCTCCCTTTTTAGTTCTGATTTTATTATTTGAGATACTGTCTTTCTGCCCTCTGATTAGTCAGGCTAAGGGTTTATCTATCCTGTTGATTTCTCAATGAACCAGTTCTTGCTTTTATTAATACTTTGTATAGTTCTTTTTGCTTATACTTGGCTTGAGTTTTATTGTTTTCCTAAGTATTCATCCTACTGGGTGTATTTGCTTCTTTTTGATCTAGAGAATTCAGGTGTGCTGTCAAGCTGCTAGTGTATGCTCTCTCCAGTTTCTTTATCTAGGCACTCAGAGCTCTGTGTTTTCCACTTAGCACTGCTTTCATTGTTTCCTTAAGTTTTGGTATATGATATCCCTTCATTGTCATTAAATTAAAAAAATTCTTTAATTTCTTTCTCTCTTTCTTCCTTGACCAAGTCATCATTTAGTAGAGCATTGTTCAGTTTCCATATGTATGTGAGCTTTCCAATGTTTTTGTTATTATTGAAAATCAGCCTTAGTCCATGGTGATCTGATAGAATGCATGGGATTACTTCAATCTCCTGGTATCTGTAGAGGCTTGTTTTGTTTCTGATTATATGGTCAAATTTGCAGAAGGCACCATGAGGTGCTGAGAAGAAGGTATATTCTTTTTGTTTTCGGATTAAAATGTTACTATAGAAATCTGTTTAACCCATTTGGTTCATAACTTCAGTTAGTTTTACTGTGTCTCTGTTTAGTTTCTGTTTCCTAATCTGTCCATTGATGAGAGTGTAGTGTTAAATTCTCCCAATACTATACTGTGAGTTCAATGTGTGCTTTGAGCTGTAGTAAAGTTTCTTTTATGAATGTGGGTGTCCTTGTATTTGGAGCATAGATTTTTCAGAATTGAGAGTTCATTTGGTAGATTTTTCTTTTGATGTGTATGAAGTGTCCTTCCTTATCTTTTTTTTTTTTTTTGATAACTTTTGGTTGAAAGTTGATTTTATTCGATATTAGAATGTCTATTCCAGCTTGTTTCTTGGAACCATTTCCTTACTCTGAGGTAGTGTCAGTCTTTGTCACTGAGGGTCATTTGCTGTATGCAGCAAAATTCTGGGTCCTGTTTTTGTTTCCAGTCTGTTAGTCTATTTCCTTTTATTGGGGAATTGAGTCCAATGATGGTAAGAGATATTAAGGAAACATGATTGTTGCTTCCTGTTACTTTTGTTATTAGAGGTGGAATTATGTTCTTCCCATTCTCTTATTCTTTGGTCATTTCGAGTCACTTGGTTAATCATCATGGACTGCATATAGAAGCTTTTCACATGAAGGTTAATAGTTGGATTCTCTATATGTATAACTGTAAGTCATTTGTAATTAAATTTTGTATTTACTTAATAACATTATGTAGAAGTAGGTTCTCCCCTAGTGTGTAGGACCTTATTTAGCCATAGGTTCTAAGCATAATAAAAATGCAGTAAACAGGCTTTATTTTTGGAGAATGACTTAAATAACACTGAAATATAGTTTGTTAATCCCATGGTATTTATGCCCCCTTTGCTCATGTGAGTGTGGCCTACAAAACTAGTCATTATTCTCCCTAATTGTGTTGATAGCAGCATTACAACTGATGAGTTGTTTTCTTGTAGAGTAGCTTACATAGTACCTTCCATCACTATGAAAGTACATCACTATGTAGTAGGAATGGAATTTCCAAATCTGACTTTGCCATGTTCTCTAGCATGTGGTGTCTTCAGCAATCAAGAGTTACTCTCAAAGACTGGATGATAACAATGAGCCATGATAGTACACTATAATGTTTAACTGTTTAACTATCTATGTGGCTTTACTGAAACAGCTCCAGTTGATGTAAGCATGCATATATATATTCAATACTTTGAATATATATACAAATATGCAATACAATTCAAGAAATTGATATATATATTTCAATTTCTTGGTTCAAATATAACAAAATTAAATGTACAGTTATCAATAAAAATACAGAATTTTCTTAGGTTTGATGTAAAATATAAATCTCTAAGTACTTTCTCTGAAATCCTTCATATTTCTACTATTTCTAGCTGTTTTACCAGTCCCCAGTGTTTTCACAAAGCTTCCTACTCCTTATTTCCCTTTCTTTCTTCTTCTTTCTTTCTTCTCTCTTTTTATTCCTTCTTTCTTCCTTACTTTCTTCTCTGTCTCAGTCAAATATCTGAAATATCTATCCCTAGTGCTGAGACTATTCCTTTGAACAAACTTTGTGGAGGAAAAAAAAATCTGATTTTAAACAGATTTTGACATGAACATTCTTAATAGCACACTTAAGCACAAACACTTATATAGCAATCTAGTTTTCTAATGCCTCAGGAATTTATTTTACAAAGTCCAACCAAATGCAAACAGAAAAACAACATCATCAATTATAGTACATGTATGTGAGCAGGTAGAGAGGAAAAATTATTATACTTCAAAGTATTTTTCAAATACAAACAACAAATACATTTTATAACTACCAAAATATAGTCTAAGCATTTTTTATGAAGGCAAAAGAATGACCTAAGAAAATAGCATATCCTAATACTAACTATATCCAAATTTAGGTTAGTAAAATTTATTAATATAATATTGCTAATATTATATATATATATGTCATGAATATGTTTGTTCAATTACTAATTTCAGGTCAATCATACATATTATATATTTTCCCAAGGTCATTGTTTTATATTATAGAAATATCTTCTCTTATCTCTGTGTATATTCCTCTTTCAAGAGGAATTGTATGGACACAATAGTGCTAAA
Source organism: Mastomys natalensis (assembly GCA_021653895.1). Lineage (NCBI taxonomy): Eukaryota > Metazoa > Chordata > Mammalia > Rodentia > Muridae > Mastomys > Mastomys natalensis. The sequence goes on from JAJTUV010002427.1 coordinate 139,494, forward strand.
ATTATTCAATAAATTGGCTTATGTAGGATTGATATGTTATTGAGATATATTTTTCAGGATTGGCTATCTGCATGCTAAATAGATTAAGAAGACAATATCTTCTCATTCCTTGAAGTTGAAGGTGTCAACAGTTCTAAATCATAGTAGCAATAGCACAGATGCACTCACTGGCAAGCAGTGAGAAAGAATTTGAAAAGCAGCCTGTTTTCTCTTAATGCTTTTCATATATGAGCTTCCACTGGAAGATGCTTCCTGCTTTGGGGAAAGGTCTTTCCCCAGTCAGTTAATTTTTGTGAGTAATATCTACACACACCTATCCAGAGGAATATCTCTTACTTGATCTCAAGTGCATTAAAATTCACGAACCAGAATAAACCTCACACTGCATCCTATAGTAAAAGTTAAAAATTTAGGAACACAAATGTGGATTAAAGTAAGGGAAAGAAGTGAACTATTAGCTTCAATGATTTAATACGAGGTTCACTATTATGGTTCTGTTTTGCTTTGCATAAATGAGAGGACTGGGGAAACTAAACCAAAAGTAACAAAAGAAAATGGCTTTTCCACTAAAGAAGTTTGTGAAGGTTCTGTACTCAATTATTGATCCAATAAACGAGTTTCTTTTTCTGTCAATGTTACTACTTGGAAATATCTAAATTTAATGAAGTAAAAGTCAGTGAGCACCTGTTGCTCCCTCATTTCTTATGTTGTCATTATATTTAAAATCATTGCTATTTAATGATTTTTCAAGTTGCATCATCATATCTGGAACAGATTTTGCATATATATACAATTTACTCCTAATAAAATGTTTATGAAGAGTTATTGTTCTACTTTCCATAGATGAGAAATGTCTCTTATGATGAAAAGAGTAAGAGTAAGTTGAAAATCCGATATAAATAAGTTGCAGTTTTTAGTCTTGGTACACAATTACATCAAATGAAGTGTGCATGTAAAATACAGTTAGGTAAGTCTCCATTTTTAAATAATTAGGTTGTATCTATGATATATGATAATTTTTCAAAGTGTAATGTTTTTCCTTAAGGAGATAATGATGCTACCCTGACATTAATAATTTTATAGGATTTAGTTTTAATGAGGGATGTAAAACATGAGAGAATAAAGAATATCAGTTGATCTTTTTGCACTTAGATGGAAATACTTTTCTACATTTGGTAAGTGACATTTCAAGATGTAGTAAAGAAGTTATTAGATAAAAGTTATTTTCTATTGAAATTTCAGTTTCATTGTTTCTACTTCAATGTACTAGTGCACTGCACTACTACATATTCTAAGAAATGAAACACAATAAAAACTGTTTTATTAGATAAATGTCTTTACTACCACTTCTTATTTTAGCTTGTGAAGAAAGAAGTAAGCATTTGTTTCACAATTCGTTGCATTCTGGTCACACAGAGGATTCTTTAGAAAACTCTATTATTGCAGCTTTTGCTGAAGGAAGGTGAGCCACAAGGTGTCAACTTTCCAAGTGCAACTGAATAAATCTACTATTCTCTGGCAATTAAGAAATAAAACAAAGGATCTGGGCACTGTATCCACAAGTCTCTGTTAGGTGCTCAATTGTGGTTATGTTTCACAGTCTAGGAAGAGAAAGAGAGGAGAAATTCTGTCAACAACAAAAAAACAAACAAACAAACAAAACAATCAAAAAGCAAAATGAAACTTATTCACCTCAGTTCTTCAACAACAGGATTAGGTTATCTTAATTTCTTTAATTTCCAATTTCCATTTCAGAATTAAGACACCTATAAGGCTTAGCTATACTTATCATTGCTGGTTCCTTCTAATATCACCATACTTAATTATATAAACATCTATTTACATAAATTTCATTTACTCTTAGTTTCCTTATTGTACTCATTTAGAGTCATTATCTAGCATCAAATATAACTGCTAGAAGATTAAGGTGGATAACCAGACCTCGGTAGCCATCTGGTGATTAAATATAAGACCCTATTGATGAAGTTACCATACACTTCAGATGTATGGCCTAGTGGCCTCTGGGCTAGAGCTGACCAGAAAGCCTATTCTTTGTGGATTATCACTCATGGTATCAGAAGTTCCCATTTAATCTTCCAAAGCAGAGAATCAAACAGTTGCCCTACATATCTATGATGCCAGGGACCAGAGTAATAAGTAGTATGCAAAATAACACTAAGAGCATAATAGTTGCGTGTAGGCCTTGGCAGTAACCAATAGCTCTCCAATTGGATTTAAGACCTTCTAAGCAAGAGAGAAATCATGCCTTTCCAAAGTGAGGTGAACAAGGACAACAACAATGAATATGTTAAAGTGAATAGGGAAAAGACCACGAAGCCTCAACTCTACACAAAGAACTGTAGACAGTTTAGGGATGTTGAGAGGAAGAGTGTGGGAGTACTGGAAATCTAGCCAAGTACCCAGGACTAGTGAAAGCATGTATCTTGGATGAGAACTTACAATTAACAGTGGACTCAAACAACAGAATCCTCAAATATATTATAAATATCTGTCCTTGTAGCCTCAGATACTCAGATAAGTGTAGTTCTTACTCCTCATCAAGGAGATTTTTTGTTTTTGTTTTTTTTTTGTTTTGTTTTGATTTTGCAACTGACTAGTACCTATTATAGAAAACTACAACCAAAAAGATGCAGAGTTGTAGAACTCAATTCCAATAGATACATCTCCACAACAGCTTCAGCACAAAAAAAAAAAAAAAAAAAAAATCATCCAGGGGAAGAGAAGGGATGATTGTAAAAGAATAAAGGAATTTTCTGTGACATATGTCTCCAAGTAATTTCAGAGGCTATAGCTATAAACTCACACCACAACTACTCAAAAGTGAACTGAACAAGAACAACAATGAGTATGTTAAAGTGAATAGGGAAGGAGGTCTCAAACCTACACAAAGAACTAGAGTTTATCAATGTTGAGAGGAAATGTATGGGAGAAATAGTTTTCCTCAGGGAAGAGCAGAGTAAATTTTTATCCAATGTTCAAATGATAAGCCCTGAAAACATCTATATACATGTAACATTATATAGACAGAACAGATTACATTTATGTATTTGGAAATACTACACACACAATCGCTACCACCAATAACAACTAATGAAAAAGTGGAACCTAAATTTTAAAGAGACAAAGTGAACTTTTGTATTTTAATACCAGAAAATAAAAGAAATAAACTAATAATTTAATAACATCAGTATTCTAATTACATACCCTATTCATAGGATTGATGAACAGAAAAAGGAATATATGATCTTAAACAAAAGCAAGAACCACAAAGGCTATCTTCATATATTAACGGAAAATAGTGAGAAATAAACACTGTGATAGGCCTTTGGTTAAATAAGAGATGCATATGCAGAATGGACAAAGAAAAAACTTGCCAATTTTTATCAGTATGTTTAAGTTGTGATTACAAGCTGCTAGTCAAACAATGTAAGGGTTCCTGTGAACATATTTACTAATATTATTAACATTTAAATCGTGGACTTTGAGTAAATGAGTGTGCTTTACCCAAGGTCTTGAAAGTCTTGAGGGCATTAATTAAAATTTCTCATGCAAGAAGAAATTCTTCCCATTAGTGGCAACACATAGACCCTGTAGTGTTTGCATTTGCTGCTCTTTAAATTTTGAATTAACTTAAATAACAAATGTGTTAGTCACTTTTTTTTTCTATTGCGCCAAAAAAGCTGAGAGAAATCAACTTACACAGAAAACATCTTTTTGTTTTATGGTTTCAGTTTGTGGCCACTGGTAATCCTGGATGAGTTGGAAGCTAGACATAATTATGGAGATCATGTGGTAGAGCAAAGGGTTTCCCTGATGGAGTATAGAAGGCAGAAATCAAGACAAAGACATACTCCCAGTGACATATTTCCTCCAGCTAGGTCAAGCCTCCAAAAATTCTAACACCTCTAAATCATGCCAATGGTTTTATGAATCCTTCAGTGGATTAACCCATCAATTGGTTAAAGCTCTATTGATCCAGTCACCTCTCATTATTCGATCTATCAGCTGAAAATGACATTCTACACAGAAGTCTTTTGTTGAGAATTCAGACTCAAAGCAAAAAAACCTACTGTTAGCAAAAATTTTGGAATTTCATTCTGTCCTCAGAATTTCTGGCTTATCAGTCCACCATAATAGTTAACTTAAAAATAAATGACATTCTTTGTGTCTGTAGGTTTTCTTGTCTCTGTTTTCCTTTAAAAATTCAATCAATTCTCTTTATTTGAATAATCCAGACTAATGTAAAACACAGCAATGTTAATCTTCTTCAAATTTAGCTATAGATGATCTTATTTCTTGTTTGTAAAGCATATGATTCTCACATTTGTATATTTAGAAACCAGTCAAAAATTCAACTATTTTTAAGTTTTTAATCATTAATTAATTAAATAATTGACTTATACTTACATTCCAGGTTTTATTCCTCCTCATCCACCCTTCTACTTTTCCTCATCCCATAATCCTCTCCACCCCTTTGTCTCCACGAGATATCTCACCCTCACCCCTATACAACCAGACATCTAAACTCCATGTCTCCAGTTCTTGAGGGTTTGGTGCATCTTCTCTGACTGAACCTAAACCCGACAGTCCTCTGCTATATGTCTTGGGGGCCTCATATCAGCTGATGTCTGCTCCTTGTTAGGGTTCCCATTTGACAAAATACAACACCCCTTCATGTTTAAAAGTATTGGAAGATCAGGAATTCAAGGCCAATACCTAAACATAATAAAAGCAATTTACGGCAAACCAGCAGCCAATACCAAATTAAATGGACAACACTTGAAGCAATTCCACTAAATTTGGGGACAAGACAAGGATGCCCATTCTCTCCATAACTATTTTTATTATTTTTATTATTATTATTATTATTATTTTATTATTTAGAGTACTCAAAGAGCTAGCTAGTAACAATAAGACAACAAAAGATAAAGGGGATACAAATTGGTAAAAGAAGAAATGAAGGTACCAATATTTGTAGATGATACGACTGTATACATAAGATACCTCAAAAATTATACCAGAGAACATCTCCAACTGATAAACAACAACTTCAGCAAAGTGATCATTATATAAAATTAAATCAAATAATCAGAAGCCTTCTTTTATACAAATAAGCAGTCTGAGAAAGAAATAAGGGAAATAACTCCCTTCACATAAACACAAATAATATAAAATATATTGTGGTAACTCTAACCAATCAAGTGAAAGACCTGTATGACAATAACCTTAAGTCTTTCAAGAAAGAAACCTCAAGATTTCACAAAATGGAATGATCTCCATGCTCATGGATGAGCAGAATTAGTATAGTAAAAATGGCCTACCAAAGGCAATCTATGGATACAATGTAATCCCCCATCAAAATCCCAACACAATTTTTTAAAGACATGAAAAGAGCAATTCTCAATTCATCTGGAAAGGCAAAAACCCAGAATAGCAAAAACATACTTAACAATAAAAGAAAGCTGGGGAAATCACCATCCCTGACCTCAATACAGGCCAATAGTGATAAAAACTGCATGTTATTGGTACAGAAAAAGACATGTTGATCAATGGAATAGAATTGAAGACCCGAAATAAAACCACACACTTACAGATACTTGGTCTTTGACAAACAAGCCAAAATATAGACTGGCAAAAAGTAAGTATCTTCAAAAATGGTGCTGATCTAACTGGCTGTCGGTATGTAACAATATGAAAATAGACTCATATTTGTCACCTTTCACAGAGCTCAATACAAATAGATCAAGAACCTCAACATAAAACCAGATAAACTGATTCTAATAGAAGGAAAAGTGGGAAATAGCCTTGAACTCATTGGCAAAGCAGAAAATTCTTTAAACAGAACTCCAATGGCTCATGCTCTATGATCAAGAATTAATAATGGGACCTTATGAAACTGGGAGCTTTGTAAGGCAAAGGACATAGTCAATAAGACAAATCAGCAACCTACAGATTGGGGAAGAAATCTTCGTTAACCCCACATCAGCTAATATCCAAAATATATAAAGACTCAAAGTTAATCACCAAAAGAAACAAACAACCAAATCAAAAAATGTGGTATAGAGCTAAACTGAGAATTCACAAACAAAAGGAATCTTGAATGACTGAGAACCACTTAAGGAAATGTTCAAAGTCTTTAGTGATCAGCGAATGAATATCAAAATGACCCTGAGGTTCCCTTACACCAATTAGAATGACTAATATCAAAACCTCAGGTGACAACACATGTTGGTGAGGATGTGGAAAAAGGGGAATACTCCTCTATGCTGGTGGGATTGCAGACATGTATAACCACTCTACAAATCAATCTGGAGATTCCTCAGAAAATTGCAAATAGATCTGCCTGAAGACCCAGAAATTGCCACTCTTGGGAATATACCCAAAAGTTTGCCCCATGATGCCCCAGGGCACGTGTTCACTATGTCCATAGCGGTCTTGTTTGTGTAGCCAGAAGCTGGAAACAACCCAGATGTCCCACAGCAAAAGAATGGTACAGAAAATGTGGTTCATTTACACAGTGGAATACTACTCCGCTATTAAGAATGAGGTCATCCCGAGTTTTGTAGCAAATGGATGGAACTAGAAAATGTCATCCTGATGAGGTAACTCAGACCCAAAGGCAAATGCATGCTATGTACTCACTAATAAGTGGATAAAAACCCCCACACACACACACAAACCCTCAGAATACACAAAATACTCCCCCCACAACCGAAAGGTCAGCAAGGAAAAGGACCCGAGTAAGGATCCCAGTCCACTGGGGGGGAGAAGAAAGCAATCACATTACGGGAGGGGGGACCTGGAAGGGAAATAACAGTGTGGGGGGTGAGAGGAATAGAGGAACCTGATCTGGCCGGGGGGGAGGGAAAAAGCTTGAACCTGGGGGGCCAGCAAAAGAATAGAAAAGGCAACCCGGAGATAGTAGGTTAGGGGTCCCCCAGAATCACCAAAACCTGGGGGGTAAGAGACTGTCAGGCCAAAAGGAGGGCTTTAGATGAAATGCCAGACAGTAAGGGAGGGAACTTATTGAGCTCACCTTCCAGTAGGGGAAAACAAAAATTCAAAAAAAAAGGGTTTG